>CM076582.1:678664937-679243416 GCA_034641835.2 Pinus albicaulis | reverse complement strand
ACTCCAGAATGAATCATCAAAAGGAGTTGAGTGGTTTGGCTCCGGATCTCCATTTATAGGAAGTGGTTTTCCACCTATCATGGAACCTTCCTAAGAGATAGGGCCTATCCCATGATTATAGGGATCCCAACTTCCTTTCCTCCATCTTTAAAATATTTCCCTCTCCATTAGCAATATAGTTGAACCTGTAGGAAGGAAACTATAACTGGGAAAATATTGAGAGCTAAGCCGAAGAGAATCCCATAAGAGAGAGAGCTTCATCCAGATTCCTAACAGGATTTGTTGAGACATGCTCCACTACAAGCCCCGCCGAAGGAAGATCATAGCGTCAGAGAATTTGGTTGTAATCTCCCTTTTGTCATTTATAATATAAGCGACTCTGATTTTGGTTCCATTCATGTGTTCATTTCTTTATGTAATGAAATGAATTATATCCTCTCTGACTGATATATAGTTACATGCTCTAGATTTTACATTGTATTTCATCGTTTCCCTGCATGTGTACAGGTGTTCGGATGTGTCGAATGGAAGGATTATGATCTGTCAAGAAAGGGACGGGAAACATCATATTTTCTCCAACAACAACTGCGTGGGATTTGAGGTAGGCTACTCATCGCGATCTTTGTATTTTTGTAACTAGGAAACAACATCATTGCGTGACTTGATTATTGCTAGACCCGGTCTGGGCTAGTGGGATCGCCTCTGTCCACGGAGGGGATTTACCTCCTCAACACAAAGACATCAATGTTTTCCTCTGTCTCAGTCCAATTTATTGAAAGAAATTAGAATATGAGCAAAAATTTGGGAATGACCCTATGCGAGGATAAGGTGGGTCGTGGGTTGTGTCCCTTTTGAAATGGAAAATTTTGGCCCAAACCACAAACATGAATAAGAAATAGCGGTCATTTGAAAGGTATTAAGCATGGTTGGATGGAAAAAAAACATTTAATAGTGTATATGTATGTGTGCAACAACTTCTTGTCCTGGAATAATATTAAAAAAATTGTTTGCAATGATACACAAATCCTGAAGCATAAAGTTTGAAAATGAGATACCTGGTTTTGTACAATTTAAATGCCAATAATGACATAGTTTGAAGCATTTTTATTTTTCCATTTTTGAAAGCTGAGTATGGAGGTTTAAGAGCTTTTGTAACCACCTTGAAGGCCAATCTGGGCCCTAAGGCATGTGTGCTCTCATTGGAAGAAGATTTTGGGGTTGTGTGCCCAATTTACAAGGTTTCAGTGCAGCAGGTTGCAAGACTAATGGAAGAAGTCATGCTATCAATGGGACTTTTGAGGTTGGATGTTTCACCAACAATACTTTATTCGTGGAAAAGGGTCATGCTTGAGGGAATTTTTTTTTTAAAACAGACACTACAGCATTTTTGAAAATCATTCACTATTGTCATTCTCAAAATTCCCTTTCATTACTGATCTTTTTACTCCTTCACTTGAAGGATACTTCAAAGTCTTCCTAGGAAATCTTACACAGATTTGATATTTCATTGATTTGAAAACATATAATGGAACATTTGGAAGATTAATTTAAAGAACATTTGGTAAGGGTAAGTGTAAGGGTAAGGGTAAGGTTAAGGTTAAGGGTAAGGGTAAGGTTAAGGTTAAGGGTTTATTTATGGTTAAGGTTAAGGTTAAGGTAAAGGTTAAAGTTAAGGTCAACCTTAGTGTTACCTTAAGGTTAAATTTAAGGTTAGGTTAAGGTTAGGGTAAGGTTAAGGTAATGTTAAGGTTAAGGTTAAGGTTAGGGTTAAGTTTTAGGGTAAGTTTAACATTTAAGGTTTATGGTTAAGGTTAAGGGTAAGGATCAGGATAAGATTTAACTAAAGGTTAGGTTAAGGTTAAGGCTAAGGTTAAGTTCAAGGTTAAGTTCAAGGTTAAAGTTAATGGTAAGGGTAAGGGTAAGGGTAAGGTTAAGGTTAAGGTTAAGGTTAGGGTCAAGGGTAAGGTTAAGGTTAATGCTAAGGTTAAGTTTAAGGTTAAGGTTGTGTTAAGGCGAAAGTTACAGTTAAGGTTAAGGTTTAACTTAAGGTTAAGGTTAAGGTGAAGATTAGGTTAGGGTTAGGTTAGTGTTAAGGTTAAGGTTAAGGTTGTGTTAAGGTTAAGGTAAAGGTTAAGGTTAAGTTTAAGGGAAAGGATAAGGTCAAGGTTAAGGTCAAGGTTAAGGTTAAGGTCAAGGTTAATGTTAAGGTTAAGGGTTTATTTAAGGTTAGAGTAAGGTTAAGGTGAGGGTTAGGTTAGGGTCAAGGTTAAGGTTAAAATTAACTTCAAGGTTAAGGTTAAGGGTTTAGGTAAGGTTAAGGTTAGGTTAGGGATAAGGTTAGGGTTAAATTAACACTTAACATTAAATTTAACCTTGACCTTAACCTTAACCTTGACCTTAACCTTAACCTTAACCTTAACCTTAACCTTGACCTTAACCTAACCCTTAACATTAACTTTAACCCCAACCTAACCTAACCTTAACCTTAACCTTAACCTTAACCTTAACCTTAACCTTAACCTTAACCTTTACCTTGACCTTAACCTTAACCTTAACCTTAACCTTACCTTAACCTAACTAAACCTAATCCTAACCTCAGTGTTAACCTTAAGCTTAAGCTTAACCTTAACCCTAATGTAACCATAACCTTGACCTAACCTCTGTGTTAACCTTAAGCTTAAGCTTAAACTTAACCCTAACCCAACCTTAACCTAACCTTAACCTTACCTTAACCTCAACCTTAACCTAACCTAACCTTAACCTTAGCTAAACCCTTAACCTTAACCTTATCCTTAAACTTAACCCTAACCTAACATAAACCTAACTTAACCTTAACCTTAACCTTGACCTTAACCTTAACCTTAACCTTAATCTTGACATTAAACTTAACCTTAACCATAACCTAACCCTACCTCAGTGTTAACCTTAACCTTAACATTAAGGTTACCCTTAACCTTAGCGTTAACCTAACCTTAAAATTAACCATAACCTAACCCTAACCTCATTTTTAACCTTAACCTTAACCTTAACATTAACCTTAACCTTAATCTCAACCTTAAACTTAACCTTAATATTAACCTTACCCTTAACCTTAACATTAACATTAACCTTTAATCTTAACCCTAACTTTAACCTTACCTTAAGCTTACCTTAAGCTTACCCTTAACCTTACACTTAACCTTGACCTAACCTTAACCTTAACCTTAACCTTATCTATACCTTAACCTAATCTTAACCTTACCTTAACCTGACCTTGACCTTAACCCTACCCTTACCTTAACCTGACCTTAACGATAAGCTTAACCTTAACCTAACCTAACCTTACCTAACCTAACCTCACTTTAACCTTAACCTTAAGGTAACCATAACCCTTAAACTTAACCTTAACCTTAACTAAACATTAACCTTGACCTTAACCTTAAACTTACCCCCTTAATCTTAGGTTAAGGTTAGGTTAATTTTATGATAAGGTTAAGGTTAGGTTAAGGTTAAGGTTATGTTACGGTTAAGGTTAAGGTTAAGGTAAAGGGTAAGGTTAAGGTTAGGTTAAGGTTAAACCCTTAACGTTAACCTTAACCCTAACCTTAAACTTAACCTTAACATTAAAATTATCCTAACCTTAACCTTAAATCTTAACATAAACCTTAACCTAACCTTAACCTTAACCTTAAATAAACCCTTCACCTTTACCCTAACTGTAACCTTGACCTTAACCTTAACCTTAACCTTAACCTAAACTTAACCTTACCATTAACCTTACCATGAACTTGACCTTAACCTTAACATTAACCTTACCCTTAACCTTAACATTAACCTTACCTTGACCTTAACCTTAACCTTAACCTTAACCCTAACCTAACCTAACCTTAACCTTCACTAAACCATTAAACTTAACCTTGACCCTAACTATAACCTTAACCTTAAGGTAACACTAAGCTTAACCTTAACTAAAACTTAACCTTAATCTTAACCTTACCCTAACCTTAACCTTAACCCTAACCTATCATTAATTAAACCCTTAACCTACCCTTACGATTAACATTAACCTTAACCTAACCTTAACCTTAACATTAACATTAACCTTAACCTAACATTAACCTTAACCCTAACCTAAACATAACCTTACATTAAACTTAACCTTAACCTTAACCCTAACTTAACCTTAACCTTGACTTTAACCTTAAACTTAACCCTAACCTTAACCTAGCCTTAACCTTAACCTCAACATAACCTTAAAATTACCCTTACCCTAACCATAACATTAACCTTAACCCTAACATGACCTTAACCTTACCTTAACCTTAACCCTAACCTAACCTTAACCTTTACCTTAACCTTAACCTTAACTAAACCCTTAACCTAAACCTTACCCTTAACCTTAAATAAACCTGAAACCTTAACGTTAACCTTAACCCTAACCTAACCTAACCTTAACCTTAACTATAACGTTAACCTTAACCTTGACCTTAACCTTAACATTGACCTAACCCTAACCTAACCTAACCTAACCTTATCCTTAACCTTAACATTAACCTTACCCTTAACCTTAACATCAACCTTAACCTTAACCTAACCTTAAACTTACCCTAACCTAACCTTAACCTTAACCTTAACTAAACTCTTAACCTTAAACTTAACCTTAACCATAACCTAACCCTAATAAGCCTGTAAGGTTAACCTTACCATAACCTTATCCTTAACCCGACCTTAACATTAACCTTAACCTAACCTTAACCTTAACTAAACCCTTATCCTTAACATCAACCTTACCCTTACCTAACCTTAACCTTGACCTTAACCTAACCCTTAACATTAAAATTAACCTTAACCTAACCTTAACCTTGACCTTGACCTTAATCTTAACCTTAACCTTAACCTTAACCTTAAATTAACCTTACTAAACCTAACGCTAACCTCAATGTTAACCTTAACCATATCCCTATCCTAACTTAAGGTTGACCTTAATCTTACCCTTAACCTTAACACAACCTTAACCTTACCTTAACCTTAACATAACCTAACCTTAACCTCGATGTTAACCTTAACCTTAATCTTAACCTTAACCTTAACCTTAACCCTAACCTTAAACTTAACCTTAACCTTAACATTAACTTTAACATTAACCTTAACCTCAACCTTAACCTAACCTAACCTTAACCTTAGCTAAACCCTTAACCTTAACCTTAAACTTAACCCTAACCTAACATAAACCTAACTTAACCTTTACCTTCACCGTGACCTTAAGCTTAACCTTAACCTAAAAATTAACCTTACCCTTAACCATAACCTAACCCTAAACTCAGTGTTAACTTTAACCTTAACATTAACCATTACCTAACCCTAACCTCATTGTTAACCTTAAGTATTAACCTTAACCTTAACATTAAATTTAAACTTAACCTTAAGGTAACACTAAGGCAAATGTTAACGTTAACTGTTAACACTGGAAAATCGTACAGCAAAAAAAGACATCAAGTAATGTTAGGACCAAGGATTTACAGGACAGAGATACATTATGGAATAAAAAATATTAATAATCTCTAAGGTTTGGAGCAATTCAAGATTGAAATATTCATAAATGCCCGAGTGCACACTTTTTCCTTCGATAAGTGCGCCTTCTGCGTGCACTGGAGCCTGATAAGTGCGCATTCCTGGAAATGGAAAAAAGTCCCTTTCCGGGACCACAAGTAGGAAAATGGCAGTTTCCCCTTATGTGAAAGCCACCTAAGGACAGCACCAGTGCCTCCTTAGGCCTTGTGTGAGCACACAAAAGCATATTTCAGCCCGCAATGGAATATTTCCCCTCCCTTGGGACTATCTCCCATGTACCAAGGAAGGGAAGGTGGTTTGAAAGCTCAACTATATAAACCCCCAAAGAGATGAACAATTTGTGAGAAAAAAGTTATGCTCGCCAAAGTTTCCCAAGAAACACCAGCTGTTTGTGTGAACCAAGGAGCAGGAGCTTAAGAAGAGGACTCAATTGTTGGCCACCAAACAATTTCAGTCTATTGTAGCATAGAGAGAGAGTTGAATTGCGTCAAAAGGCAGAATTCGAAGGACAAACATCCTTGCGTCGGGTCCTAGAGCCTCTACCTAGGTCCTTTAGGAAGTGGGTAATATTTTTATTCATTCCAAGCATTCAATGAGAAGAAGGCCATCGAGCCATTGTTTACCTTGTTATTGTTTGGAACTCTCTATTTAGCTTCTTTTTTATGTTTTTAGTTTTACTTTTTCAACAGAGCATACTTAAGTGTATTACTTCATTTTAAGTCTTATACTTCTGAACTCCCCCCAGATACTGCAAATTACTTATGGTTTAAAGAAAATACCACATTCTCTAAATTTGTGTGATTTCGTACACCCGAGTGTCAAATCCACCACAACAGGATTGGCGACTCCACTGACGTGTTTCAAGTTTATGTGGTTGTGCCATTATTTGCAGGAGACCCTAAGTCTATGCTGGAGTGGAGATGACAGTCCTCTAACCCATCTTCCAATCCCTAGACTCATTGAAGTGACATACTGAAGAAGGCAGCTCCTAATTGTTTACTTGTAGGAATTTCGCGCGCTGTTTTTACACACAGACGTGCAGTGCGTGCATTCAGGAGTGACTTGCGTGCAGGAAGGCGCACCTGTCAGAAGGTTTTGCACGCAATTTGCAGAGAGATTTTTCCTCCATATCTGCTGCATTTTTCTTCTTGTAAGTGTTTTGGGCAGCCCCTAATGTATCTGCCAACACCTGTGTTGATACCCCATAGCTTCTGAAGACTGATTTTTGCTCCTTTTTGTAGGCATTTTGTTAGTTTTCATTTAAGTTTATTTTTTGCAAAATGTATTTACATAGTTTAAGTAGGGGGCGAATTAACTATTTCTTTCTGAACAATTTATGTTTTTGCAAATTTTGGTATGCACACTTAGTTTAACTAGTCCAAGTAAGTGGCTCATGACCAGACATGCATAAGCTAGCGTAGAAATAGTTTAGTTTAAATTTCAATTTTTGCATTTAGGAAATTGTGGGACTAGGACTTAATTGGAAGTTGGAGTAAGTAATCTCTGTTGTCTTTGTGCCATTGGGTGACCCTAGACAAGCATATAAACACTCTACATTTTTGATTTTCCATCTCCTTTTAGTCACTCACATAGACTAATTAGGAGGTTTTGGAAGCGGCCCATTATCCAAAAATGCTTTTTATTTGAGCAAGGAACAACGTCACATAGTTTAACTAGGGGGAGATTTTTAATGGATCACCGATATCCATATGTTCAAATTATGAGATTTTTCACCATACGCTCACACACACTCACCCACTAAGAAAATAAAGCCACCTAAAAATAACTTAAACCAACTCAATAAACTCTCCCCACAGGGGCCACAAGAGAAATTATAGTTTAAGTTAGGATCAAGGGGGTAGGCATCCAATAAGCCGCCTTGATCACGCTTCACATTTTAAACATAGAAGTTGTGTTTTTAGGAGCTTAAAATCCACCTATCAGCCCATGGAAAAGAAAACCCGAGCGCGACAAAGACCTGATTCAGAGGGGGTTAGGCTTAGGCGCAGTGAATGTGGTATCAGTTGGGGCTACCTAACCCGTCTGATACTCATTACTATTAGCTAACTACCAAGAAGCCCAAGACTCGAACGATAATGTGGGATGGTGGTTCTTAGTGGCCAAAACTAGGGCAACCTTTACCCTATAAGTGACGGTGCAGGCAAGTGCTAGACCCTCTACCCTTACGTTGGTTGATTCTCTTCGGCTAACTAGGGGCGTCGCCAATTCTTTCGAGACGTTGTGCCAGCACTCGCAAGAAATCCTCTCAAGGCCCAGTTACTTTTGAGAGTGTGAGGATGTCATTAGTTCTTCTAGGATTTTCTGAGTATCACACACAAACAGATGAAACCATTTTTTTCTTGATTTATCACATAGATTAAAGTAAAGGAAAAATCATTTCTTTTTCTGTTTGTTTTATGTATGTGGCCATAAATTTGACGTGATCATAAACTCAATCCCCTCAAATTTTTTTTCCAAAACCTAACTTGGATGACCCTCAAATGGTTCCAATGGAACCTCGTTGGTCCAGGCGTCTTTTGGACCTCCCCCCATTAACGGGAGGGGTTCCAGGACTTTCACCATTTAGGCGTCAAAGACGGAACATAGCCTCAATGGTTGATTCCTCCTTTATTGTAGCAACCTTCATTGGGAACCCTGATTGGTCTCGCAACACAACACTGCACATCACTCCCCCCTCATCCCCTAGGGGGTAGAAGAGTGCATCCCATACGGGATGCCAGCTGAATTCACAATCGGGTACGTCACAAAGTAACCCCCATTCTAACCAGAACTTCGTGTCTTCACACGTTTCCTTGGCGTCAACCTCTCAGTCACCCTTCTTAGCGGTGTTAAATATACCAAATTTAACCAAGATCACCAATGACCCCATCGCACACGACCCCAATTGGCCTCCCACGCCCATGAAGCTCCCTTCAGACATACTAAAGTTTGAGGGCAAGCAAGCGGAAGACCCAGGGAATCATATAATGACCTTTCACTTGTGGTTCTTATCGAATAACATCATTGACGATACTATTTTATTGAGGTCGTTTCAACACACTCTCATGGGAGTGGCCATGAAATGGTACGTCTAGAAACCCCCTGCTTCACATAGAACCTTTAGCTCCCTCACTACTGTGTTCCTCACTTACTTTTAGTCACCCATTCACCATGATTCGGGAATGGATTTACTCACTTATTTCAGACAATCACCCTCTACCCACATTTATGAACATCTCCATGAGTGGAGATGGTGTCGTAGCTTATGAAAAGCTCAAGTCAACGACCAAGTCCTTTTAGATTTATTCTTGAAAACTATGACGACAGAGATTTCAAAGCATGTGGCGCAACGTAACCCCACATCCGAAGAGGACACAATCAGTAAAGCACAGCAACTTAAACTAATTTATATGCAATCATGATACATATACAATATCCTACCTAATGCCCCACGCCTGCAATCTTATCAAGAATTTCCAGGCGCGTCGAACTCTGTAGATGGACTTATTGGGTCGATGACCCAAGGGTACCTAGGCAGCAGCAGTCAAAATCCAGATTATACAAATGGATCTACCCAAGACATGTCTCAACCTGGATTCCAAAGTCATCATATGCAGCAGCAAAAATTGACTAATAGAGCACCCGTGTATCACCAAGGAGGACCTTACCCTCTGGCCAGGGGGACCTAGTACGCAGGAAGAAAAACTGACAGAAGAAATCCCCCCCAACGTCCTGGTTGAAATATGGGACAATAGTATGCTCAGTAACAAGCACATAACCCACCAACACAAAACAATGCACAAGTGAACTTTGTGCAGCCGTCCCAAGATCAACCACACCAGTATGATTAGGAGAATTTCCCTCCTAACGTGGTCAAAATAAAGGTAAAAAAAAAACCCAAAGGGAACCCTGGACAAGGGGGTAGCAGTCTATAGTGCCCATCGCGACCCGGCCTGGATATAACTTCAACCAGAATCAAAACCAGGAGCCAAGAAATGATCAAAAGCAAGGCAAAAGGCCACCTCTGCCAACAAACCATTCTTGTTCGATATGTGGTGAGTATGGGCACTATACTCACCACTGTCCTGAACTCCTTGAGCTTAAAAAGCTCCAGAGTAACCGAGGACAAGGAGGATATTCCCAGCCAACCACAGTTATGTAAGAACCCTTCCCCCATCAAGGAATGGTCAACACTCAACAGCAAAACCCCAATGATTCTGAGAAAAGCAGCCATGAAATTTACATGGCCAGTGAAGAAATGTTTTTTCAAACACGGAATCACGGCTATGACACCCCACCAAACACCAGTTCGTCAAGGGCTAGTACGTCTGCACCGACTGCACCTTTAACCATTCCAAATATTCCTTTGGAACCATTTCCAAAAATGGCTAAAGGGCCTAATAGGCAAGCAGGTAACTACTCCAAGGTAGCCCACAATTACAACATCGTAGACAATTTAGCCTAGTCACCTGTTGCTATGTCTGCTTTGGAGGTACGACAGTCATTCCCGAAGCAGTAGAAAGCCCTACTTTCCGCCTTAGGTGCCATTGACCCTGCTGACACGCGCATGATGGCTTTTGATTTAGGCAAAGCCACCCCTGGGCTTCCCTCCATGGTCACCTTTCAGATACCAGTATCGGTATAGAATATCATTATTCACCGATGTGTCATAGATGAGGGTGCATCCACATGCATCATGTCAAAGAATTTATGGCAGAAGTTAGGAGCCCCAGAACTCAAACCTTCTATCATCAAACTCAGGGCATACGACAGTCGGCCCTCCACCCCTGTTGGTCTCTTCCAAAACATACCGGTCTACTTTGTCAGCAAAACGGTCCACATAGACATCGCATTCTTGGAAGCTCACTTAGATTGCAATATACTCCTTGGGTGGGGTTACATGTACTCCATGTCTGCCATAGCATCCTCTATTTTCCACATCATGATGTTCCCCCAGGAGGATCGATTCATTACAGTAGACCAGCATACGCACACTGAAAAATGTCCCTTGACCAATAAAAATATGGTTCTACTTTATGTAGACACAACCATTGATGGTCTTTCACGGTATCAAGTATATTCCCCTAGCCAATTCAAACCGTCATCCGTCCTAGGATCCTTCCTAGGAGATCCTCCCATTATCACTGAGGTATCACTCGATACCACAGTGGCCCCGGTGTGCATGATGTCCACGTCAAGCACCGAGGTTAGTCAGGATACGGACTCTAGCAGTTTCGACATCGAGGCATTTTTGGACATATAAGTCATTCTTTTAGACAAGACAGACCTCCCAAGTGTCCTACAGATAGATAGCAACAAACAGGAAACTAAATCTATCTTTCTCTAGATATATTGTGATTCATAATTAAATTCTATAAAGGCTTAATGATCCTACCATGGATCCAACGCTTGTTTGTAGTAGTAATCTTTTAGTCACCCAAAAGAGTTGTCTTCGAAGATCTGCAATCACAAACAAGCAAACATTAAATAGAACCTGCATAGCATATATTCATAAATCATATATATTATGGTGATCAAGGAATCCATAAAATAAACCAATTAATTGACAGCTTATTGAGAAAAAAAAACTTATTTGTATTAACTTAAATAATAAGAGCCTTACAACTGTATCTGTCTTGATGTCATACAGGTCTTCCAGGGGTTAGCTCCTTAATGGATGGGATGCATGAACTTGAAAAGAGTGGAATTTCCACCGCAGGAATGTTTCTAGAAGCTTCCAAAAATGACTCAAACTGAGCTTCTAGATTTTACTTGCACCTTTTCTTATCTTTTACAGGGGTCTGCACCCTTAATAAACAGAAAATGTGTTTAGCTCCATATGATTTAGAGCAATAAAGTGCGGCACCGTAGGAAATACTAAGAGAAAATGTGGTACAAGAGTTTTAAGACTTTGATGAGCTTTTCTCTTAATTTCAAGGCTTGACTTTAGGAACTTTTATATTGTAGACTTCTAAGGGAGTACTAAAATGTCATGGTGACAAATTTCAGTGTAACAAATTTCTCCCTAAGGTTTGAAGTTTGAGAGTATTCAAAGAGTGATGTGCTTTATCATTTCAAGGATTCGCCTATGGACACCCCAGTTGGAACCCTGTAAAAACATTCAACGCAACACACACACACACACACACACACACACACACACATATATATATATATATATCATCACTGAGGTAGGTATTTCCATACTCAAATCAAAACTAACTAAAATTTCTCTGATACAGAAATGATTTTAATATTACATCAATAGTGTAGACACAGCATGGGCACATCCATATGTAATGAATCGTTTACTGCATAATGAATAATAAAACTCCTTGCAGCCTGGATGGTGGAAACTAGATCCAGGGTCTTGAATTTTACTTCCCGAACTAGTACGATTCTATCCATGTGATTAAATATGTTGAATTTGAACATGGTATAACCCACTTGATTACCATTCAATGATGTGAACTGTTAAAAAGTGTGAGAGAAAACACCAATAATGACAATGGCTCTCAAAGTACTCAGTACAATCCATGAAATGTGAATAAGTGATCTGAAGTCGAACATTTCACGGAATCGTTCGATCGAAGGTCAATGATGCAACCTGTCGTCGAAGGAGAGAAACTTGCCCTTAAGGCATGCAGATTCCAAGGTACTGACGGATTATAGATCAACTTCCTAGATGATGAGCTATTGTCGATAGAAAGTGATCTATCATAAGCAAGCTCACGACAAGAAACCATAGATCAAGTTTTGAAGAAATTTTTACAAGGACTAACCCAGGGATGGTCAACACGAATGAAGACAAATGTTTGAAGATGAATGGTTTGTTTGATTGTCCTCTTGAACACATAACGACACTGCAGATAGTTTGGTGACAGTTTCCCTAAGCTAATACCCAGAAACTGGCTAAAGAACTTCAATGTGGTCTGATTAACTGACAGGCAAATGATTTCCCAACCTAGGTAGAAATGTGACAAAAAGTGTCACGTTTTAGAGTGGTATAATGCTTTCATAAATCAAAGTGTAACAAATGAATCTATTTTCTCTCTTTTCCCTCACCATTTCTGGCAAGTACCTCTTTATTTTTGACAAGCTTGAGGAGGATAACATTTGCTTGTTTATAAGCTCATCCTTCGGATGAGTCCAACTTAGTTTAAAATTGAACCCTAAGAAGGAGTGGTCCATTCCTGTTTGTAATCAACAGGTCCTTTACTGTTAAATTTTAATGATTCCAGTATAGGATAAACTCGGTGTTTTTCATTTTTAGGGAGTCAAAAGAAAAAACTTAAGAAAACTCCATGGGTGTACTTTTTCGTAAATTTAGTCTCTCATGCCCGAAAAAGGATAAAATAATGCAAGAGAGAACTCTATTGACCATGATTAGTCAACGTATACCTCTTTTGTAAATAGTCCATTTTAGTCTGGAAAAGGGGTAAACTTATACTGAAGGGACGATTGTTCATTTACTTTAACGAATTCGAATAGTCAAGTACTCAGCAATCTTTTCATTTTTAGAGAGTCTGGAAAGGGCTTAAAAGAGAACTCCATGGTTTCGCTTTTTTCGTAAATTTTAAAGAGCCCGAAAAAAGTGATAAAAGTATACTCTTCGTAAAAAATGATCATTTTGCCTGAAAAATCCGTTATGCTACACAAAAGCTCGAAACATTAAACATACATGTTTCAATAATAAAAAATATTTTGAAAAACTGACTTTTTAAAGTGAAAAATAAACAAATTTAAAATTCATTTTTCTAAAAAAACTTATAAAAAGGAGTTTTTCAAGTTCATTTTCACCATTTGAGTTTAGAGTGAAGTTTTTAGAGCTCTTGGCAAAAAACACTTTAGAGAAGATTCTGGGCAAACTGACCGTTGTTATCGAAAACTGTGTGCTTCAGGTAATCCACAACCTCTTGCTCTTGCTTTTCATCGGTTCAATTTTTTAAATTAGGGTCATAATTTCATTTTTGGGAGGAAAATAGGTTGAAAAATCCACCCTCGGGGGTCCGCAGGTAAGATATTAGGTATCTGCAGACCCCAACATTTTCCTACAATGGAAAATGTCGGTGCCCCACACTTTTAACACAGGGCTCATGTGGAGCTATGCACTGTCCCTGAGCGTAAAGTGCGGGGGTGCCGTAACAAATTTAAAAACATATTTTCTTCCTAAATTACCCAAATTTTTTACTTCAAAATGATTCTAATCCTTAATTTTACTTATTGTAAGATATATACAATGCTCATTTGGCGAGAACAGGAACATGAGGAGGTAGATGAAGCAACAATGATTCATCAACCTACTTTGCAAGTTTTAAGAGCATGCGGGCTTTTAAAATTTTGGGCTATCAGTGGCATGGGAGCTCAAGTAGATCTTCTTACTTGGCTGGTAAGTAAATGGGATGTTCAAGACCAGCGTTTCGTGATTGGAGGTCACCGGCTTGAGATTGAGTTGGAAGACATATATTTTTTGACTGGTTTGTCTAGGAGAGGCGAACCACTATCTCTATTTGGGGCTAGGCCAGGTGGCCAGTCTGTTTCCAGCCTGAAATTAGAGTTTTGTAATGATGAATCCAATCCCCGAGACAAACGAATTGACATTAAAACTATCATCCATCCTGAGTTAAAAGTGATTGCTTTTACCGTTGTCAAGTTGTGTGGAAGTGTAGCTTTTCATGTAGCTACTGGATCTCAGATGTGCATCGCAGTAGATTGTTTCTGAGGCACCATATTCAACTGGTGCGAGGCAATGTTGGCAAATGTGAAAGGCCAACTTACCAGAGCAAATAATGGGAAGTTAAAAAACTTCGGATATGGGTCCATCATCGTCACCTTTGCTCTAGAGAGGATCCCTATGTTAGCCCTGCAGCATATTCCTATTGATGCTGGTCGACCTTGAGAGCCTAGGATGGTTCGTTGGGTTGCTTTGATGGCCCGCCATAGCGAGGGTGGGAAGATTGTTTGTTTTCCTTCGACTTATTTCCATTGGCTAGAACGCTAGCTTTTTGTGATAGAGGATTTTCCTTATGTGGGTATGGATTTTCGCGACGACCGGGATATGCCCCTTCCTCCAAGAGCTCAATGGGATGATTCAGGTAAAAAATCTCTTTTGACATGTTCTAATTTCTAATTTTTTTTTTTTTTAAATCGTCCAAAACTGATAACAAAAATTTCAAATGCAGATGTGGGTCTAAGTCGACCAGCCATTCTCCGCCCCTTTGACCGGAGGCAAAGGGATACAGTAGCAGCAGCACCACCCCCACAGGATCAGACTGCAGAGATCCTAATTGATTTAGAACACCATTTGGAGTGGCTCACTATGGATATTATTGATACCACCATAGATGATATCCCACTCCATCTACAAAGATATGTCATTGGTGTTCCTGGACCATTCAGGAGGTTTTTGACTAGGGTGGCATGAGCAGTAATGTATTATTGTGATCATCACCACGGATAGTGGATGATTGACTTGTAGACTCATTTTTTGTATCACCTTTTTCCGATCATAAGGCGTTTTGAGCCTATGATCGAAGACGATGTATTATTTTTTGAACACTACATCTATACTATGATATACTATTATTTCCAGTTACTTGTTCAATCATGTTATCGAATGTTGATTTATTACTTTGTTATCGCAAATGTCTGTTTATAACACTAGAAGCAATTGCATCTGCTAGTGTATTTAAATTTCTTGGAATGTGTTGTAATCGAACTCTCGTTCCAAGAGACGAACCCTTAAAAATAATCTTAATAATACTGGATTTCTAATGGCATATACTTGATTTAATTGTAATATGACGAGTTCAGAATCTAACTTAATGATCAAACTTCGAATTCCAAATGAAATGGATTCTGATAATAATTCAATAACTGCACCATATTCAACAATATTGTTTGTTGTTTGACCGGGGCTTACCCCATGCATCGATACTAACTCGTCAGTGGGTGAATAAATAACCCAAGCTACGGAAGAGATGTTCTATGCACTACGACAAGTGCCATTAGCAAAACCAATATATGTTTGAAAGGACGTCGACATCTCCGATATCAAAAGTATCAAATAGGCAGGAATGGTAGTAAGAGCACACTTAAGCTAGGCACACGTTTTTAATCTATAGCACACTAGTTAAAAAGTAACTAATATACAGAGAAGATCTCCACAGAAAAATCAAGCGTAATATCTCTTCAGATAAAGTCCATTTCTGGGTTTACCTAAAGAGACCCTGTCAAAATCAATAAATTCATAGGCCCCTTTTACAAGCGGTTGCTTGACAATATAAGGACCATGCCACATGGGTTCAAATTTCCTAGCCCCTAGTTTATCATTGGCTTGATCATAAAT
The DNA here is from genome assembly GCA_034641835.2 of Pinus albicaulis. Classification (NCBI taxonomy): domain Eukaryota; kingdom Viridiplantae; phylum Streptophyta; class Pinopsida; order Pinales; family Pinaceae; genus Pinus; species Pinus albicaulis. The sequence continues at coordinate 679,227,518 of CM076582.1, read as the reverse complement.
CAAAACTAGGTCTCCTTCTGAAAAATTATGAGGGGTAACACTTCTATCATACTGAGCTTTCATTCCTTTCACATGAGACTCGATAGCTAATGCAGCGGTGCGCCAATTCTCATCTAATTGAGCCAAGTATAAAAAATGATTCTCCTCTTCAGAAGTGTCTGGTAGTAACTCTATGGCTAGTTGGAGTGACGATATCTCGCATTCAATGGGTAATATCGCTTCTAGACCGTAAACTAGTTGAAAAGGGGTAAAACCTGTCGATGTTTTTGCTAAGGTTCAATATTCCCAAAGTGCTTAAAAGAGCATGATATGCCAAATCGACTTATGAATTCCAATGATTCGTTTGATCGTGGTGACTAAAAATTTATTAATTGCTTCAACTAAACCATTAGCCTGCGGATAAAATGGTGTAGAACTATCATGGCACAGGCCAAGTTGGTCCGTTAAATCGGTCATCATGATATTCTGAAAATGCCTCCCGTGATCAGTAATTATTGCTTGGAGTACACCAAAACGAGAAATCACATGATTGAATACGAAAGTAGCTGTAGTTTTTCCATCTTTCGCAAATGTAGGCATCACCTGGCCCATTTGGTAAAATAATCTACTACTAGAATAATATACCCATGCCCCCCGGCCAAGTGAGGGTTAGATGTGATGAAGTCAATGCCCCATTTTGCAAAAGGACCAACAGAAATTATAGGGTGAAGAGGAGCATGTGGTGCACGCATTTTTTGATCGAATATTTGACAATTATGACATTTTCATACTGCATAAATACAATCCTTAAACAAGGACGACCAGAAATAACTTACGCACAAAATCCTTTGGGCTGTGGCATACCCAAACATATGACTGCCACATGCTCCAGAGTGACAGTCATTTAAAAAATTTTCAGCTTCTTCATGGGTTAGACAACGTCGAAAAATTGAGTCTACACCACGACGGTATAGTGTGTCGCCAACAATATGATATTTTTGAGACTGGAAACGTATTTTTCGTCATTGCAACTGTGAAATCTTAGGCCAAAAACATTGGGTCTGAAGATAAATAATGATATCTCCACACCAAGGATCAATGGTACTAATAAGAAACAAGGATTAATCCACGATTGGTTGTTCTGCCACAGTTTCTATATCAATACGTGGGAAATCACACATAAGTTTAGCAAATATCAATGATTTCTTGGATTTTGACTTTTCAAACTCCTACAGGATAACAATCCATTTGGAGTATTTTCCCCCTAGCAATTGTTTGGTCAAAATGTACATCATAGGGTTACAATCAAAGATGACTGTCATTTTGCATAAAAGTATGTAGTGATGAAAATGCTGGACAACTTGAACAATTGCCAAGGCCAATTTCTCCACATGTGAGTATTTGATCTCAGTCAGATGCAAATTTCGACTAAGATAGTAAATCACATGTTCACTGTGGAATTCATATTCCTGAACTAAAACAATCCCTATCATGGAATCGGAAGCAGCGAGGTACAAAAAGTAATCATGGTTGTAGTTGGGAGGATGCAGTAATGGTGCATGGGTCAACGCGTTTTTCAAAGCATCAAAAGATCTATTAGCGGCCTCGTCCCAAAAGAAAGGAATTTCCTATTTCAACAACCTAGTGAAACTTTTCGTTAACTCGACATAGTTAGGAATGAATCGACGTAAAAAATTTTCTTTCCCTTGCAAACTTTGGAGTTGGCGAAGAGTAGGAGGAGATAAATTGATGATTGCCTCAACCTTCGATGGATCAACACGAATGCTTACCTTTGAGACAATAAATCCCAGCAATCATCCGGATTGTACACAGAAAACACATTTGTGAGGGTTCAGGCGAATCATATAATGCCTACATCATATAAAGATGGCTTTTAAATGAGTAATATGATCTACTCTGCATGAAGAATGAGCAGGAAAATCATCAAGGTAGGGCTGCACAATGTGCTTAATGTCTTGAAATGCATAAGACATGGCCCTTTGAAAAGTGGTGCCAGCATTCTTAAGGCCGAAAGGTAGTTTGTGATAAGAAAAAGTCCCCCATGGAAAAATGAAAGTTGTTTTAGGTTAATCTGCAGGGAGTATGTTTATTTGATTGTAGCTGGAAAATCCATCCATGAAAGAGAACATTTCACTTCCAGAACAATCGTTGATAACTTGATCGATGTAAGGGGTTAGATATTTGTCTTTTGGACAAGCTCGATTTATATCTCTATAGTCGATACATACTCATATTGTCCCTTGTTTTTTATTGACTAGAACAATATTAGATACCCATTCCATTAATGGGATCGGATAAATAAAACCTGTAGAAGTAATCTTTCAACTTCTGCTTTGATAGCGGTAGCTTTTCTCGGATGTATTTGACGTAATCTCTGTCTCACGGGTTTAGCATTCGAGTATGTCTTAATTTCATGAACAACAATTGACGGATAAATTCCTGGAATTTCTTCATATGAATAGGAAAAAATGTCGCGGAATTCCTGAAATAGGGCTTTATATGCTTGGATTTCATCTAGCATACAAGAAGCACCTACATGAATGTTTTCAACAATTCCAGGTTTTACTGAAATGTCAAGAGGAACCGTTGTAGAAATATTTTCTAAATTCAATTCAGAATCGATATGTGAGAAAGGATTATGAGGTTCTTTGACGTAATCAGTGGTAAAAATGGAGGAAAAATCATTCTCAAAATGATCGAGATCAGGTAAAAATGAAGACCTATGATGAAGATCTTCCCATGGTAACTCATATACCGACAAGAATTTACGAATATGTTCATCAGTATTGAATACTTGAGCAGGATCCAAAATTGGTGTCGAAGCTAAGCTCGATACTCAAAATGACTCCTGACTTATCACATTCATTGGATCAGACTCAGTTGAAGGAGTATCAGAAAATGACTGTACATTTTTATATGCTAACTCAAAAGTACTCAAAGGAATTGGGCCATCGAATGAATCCAATTCTGATTCTGAAGGTACTATCCAAGGATCATCAAAGGACATAGTACTTGACAAAATCATATTGATATTAGCAATAGGAAGTTGTACGTTGGGAGCAGGTAGGGAAAAATTTCCCAATAAAGCTGAATCTTTAAGTAAACCTACTCTGACATCCTTATAAGAGATAGTCAATTTTCCGATATGTTGGATGCTATTAGTAGAGGCTGGGTCGGATGAATAATATGAGAACTGATCTATTTTAACGATCTTTCCTTTATGAGGAAACATGATGAGATGAAAGATCGATGATACAACAACAGTCATGGCATAAGACCAACTGCGACCCAGGAGAAGGTTGTAATCCAGAGGGGCATCAACCATCTCCACATGTAGATTAACCATTTTTCCTTCGACCTCTATTGGTAGATCTTGTAAGATACCATATGGCTGAAAACCTCTTCCATCAAAATCTTTAAGAATAGTTGGTGATTGGTTAACTGTCATAGAAGCAAGTTATTTCCAACATTTTAATGACATAATACACGTAGAGGCCCCTTCATCAACAACAGTACGAAAAATACGTTTGTTTTTTACTATTACCAGAATCTGAAAATCCATTTGATGGGGTAGGTGGGGCGTAAAATTCTCTAAATCAAATATCATGAGGTTTGAATCCTAGAGATCTACGGCTCCTAAGGCTGAAAAAAGTAATTTTCTTTGGGCTAGGCATGATTGTAATACTTCCAAAGCCGACATTGTTGAAGGGGAAATTGCCAAATCTTCATCAATATTGTAATTCTGAGCAGCTCTTGCATGTGGATTGAAAGCTGATTTACGAAGTACACCTTTTGTAGGTGGTTTAGTCACTAAGTCAGGATTTTTTTTCTCGATATGTAATGGATCAGAAACTGAGGGAGATGTAGTCGATGCAGAATTGGATGTTGTTGCTTCTTTACCAACATTTTTACTACCACAATCTTGCGATCGTGTTGCAACCATCAAGATATCCTCAACCGTATTGGAGGAAGATCCAACCATGTTACTATCTTGAGCGGGAAAGGGATCCTTCAAGACAACAGGTATAGGAGAACCCTTAACGAATTTTGATACCTCGGCTCTATGCGAGCACTCTTTTGTAAAATGATCCTGGTCACATATGAGACAAGGATATCAGGGTTTTCATTTTTCGTTAGTTTATTCAGTTGCATCGTTTTTATCTTTTGAAGTTTTTTCCTTTTTATTATTACCTTTATTCTTACCACCAGTTTTAGATTTGGTTGTAGATGACTCTACAATGTGAATATTGGTGGTAGATTCTTGGGAAGAATCTCCTTTGGGTGAATCAGGTAAAGTGATAAAAGGAGAAGTGGTCTTGGAAGAATTCTTCTTACTTTTACCAGTGCTAACAGAACCAATTACACCATCAGCGACATGAGAGCCAGAAGGAGTTGTAGTTAATTGACCAGGTCCTAGTAAATCGGGGATTTTATCATACACAGTACTTGACTGAGTATATACAAGGTCAAGGTACTAAGCTTGAGAAATGACTTTCTCTTCCGTAACAACGCCTCCTTTGGCCACATATTCAGTAATTTTGGGCAATAACGATTTAATAAACCATTCAGCCAAAATTTGATCGGGAATAAAGAATTTCACTAAATGCCTTCTACGTCTCCACTCATGAATATGATCAGATATGTATGTAGATGTAGACTATTTTAATGAAGTCAGAAATTCTGTGCCATTGTCGTATCTGATAGGCAACTGAAAATGGGTTAAGAAAGCAGTAGCTAGCATGTTAAAATTATTAAAAGAGCCATGTGGTAACTCAATGTACAATTTGGCAGCTAGACCAATGAGAGTTCTCTGAAAAAGACGTAATCGAATCGAATCATCGACTAGTGAATTGGATGCACACCAGAGGTGATAAGTCATAACGTGATTAGATGGGTCCTCTCCTGACTTACCTTCAAATTTCAGAATATCACTGGGAAACTTGTTAGGCATCGGTGGCCAATATGGAAGATAAAAAATGGGATCGTTCATAAGGCGAGATAGATCCGGTAAATCTAAAGTTGCTATGAATGGTAACCGATGGCTAGGGTCTTGATAACCTTATGTGATCAAACCAGTGCCAGGAGGAGGATATCCAGGATACCTTGGAATTGGATGTGAATTTTGAATCGTGAAACCTCCTGGGTAACCAGGATTAACTGGACCATACTGGGGTTGTTGAGTTATTTGATAAATATACCTAGGGTATAGCTGATACTGATATGCTGGATTTTGTGTAGTCTGAACAATTTGATACTGTCCTTGGTACGGTTGATAAGTAAACTATGGTTGACTAGAGACAATCGTACCGGTACAAGCTTGTCCCGTACGCATCTGGACCGTAGTTTGAATTGTAGGTCCTGACTGTGGCACAGAGGCTTGAGGAATTTGTACTGATGCATGGATAGAAGAAATCAGAGCTATAGATACTCCAAAAATAGGTGTTTTAGGTTGAACAGAAGTTGCATTAGCTGCAGCAGTTTGAGGCGGAGTCTGAGGTGTACTAGGCCCAGGCTACTGAACAGAACTAGGTGCAGGGACTTGAATAGTAGGCTAGACAGGTTGCTGGGTTGGACCAGAAACCAAAGGTTGTCCAGGTTGATTAGGTAACTGCACGTTAGGTTGCATAGTCTGTTGAATTTGGGATGGATTCCACACCATGTTCATTCTGGGGTATTGACCCGTAGAAGGTTGTGCATATGAAGGACAATATCCTGGTTGAACATAGGGTTGACAATTAAGGGGTAAATTTCTAGCCCCTTGTAAAAATTATTGACCGGAAGGAGGTTGGAAACCTTGAGTTGGGTACTAACCTTGAGGTTGATAACCTTGAGGCATGTACTGAATCTAGGGTTTATAAGGACCCTGAGGAATATATTGAGTCTAGGGTTGAACTTCTGGTATGTACTGTCCTTGAGGTTGATAACCTTGAGGTATGTATTGTCCTTGAGGTTGTTCCCTAGGTAAATAATATTGTCCTATAGTTTTTCCTAGTAAAAAATTACCTTGAGGTTGCCCCCCAGGCAGTAACTGACTACCTTGAGGTTGCCCCCCAGGTAGTAACTGACTTCCTTGAGGTTGAGGATTTCGAATATTACCAGACATCATAAAAATTTTCTCTTCATTCAACGTTTCAGTTTTAGCTCCATTTTTACCAGTTGATAACACTTGTTCAGTTGGTTGAGGAGTTTCTCCTGAGAAATTACCAGAGAGTGACTAGTACCCTGAAGGAACAGAAGGACCACCGTATAAAAATGTTTCTGGTGATTGGGAAAACCTAGATGACTCACCTGACATAATTGATGAAGGATAATAACCTTTTGGTGTAGGGTGAAAAGGAATTCGAGGTGGTGAAAAAATAAGACACGGGTTTTATAAAAAATATGTCAATGATAAATACCAAGCGTCACTTCTAAAAGGACTGTAGAATATTGATTCACGCTCCATAAGCTTCAAAGTCTGTTGGGTTTCGGGAAGAGTTACATTTTCGTCTGGACCAACAAGTTCTTCAATAGATATGAGGTCAGAAGGAAGATTTTAAGTAATGATATGTCTTACCCTAGCCGAACTAGGATCACTGGAAGTTGGAGTAACAAATCCTGAAGATGGTTCCAATATAGCAGGTTCATTGTCAGGTTTAGAAATTTAAGGTTCTTCAGCTAATTCACTGGAAGGAGAAATACTACCAGTAACTTCAGAAACTAAAATCAGCTCTTGAATATGCTCTGTTGTTTGTAATTGATAATCAGGATGAATAACTATAGATGACTCTCCTGCTTTTGTTGATTTAATTCTACTGTCACTAGGCGATACTAGAGCTCGCAGCCCTTCAAGTTGGCTTGGTGTATACTCAGTAGGCTTCCCTGTAATGTTTCTAATTTAGCTTCAGCTAATTGGAACATTAATTTTGCCTTGTTTATTTTTTCATTTCATGATTGAGGAATAAAATGTAAATTAGGACATGAAAAAATCCTTAAAACAAAGAATAAATACATGCCCAATTTGGAAAGGGATAAATCTGGGCCTTTTGTAACAAAATCCACTTGTGTGTGAACATAAATTGGAGCACCTTGGAGAACTAGCGTAGTTTTAGAAAAGGGATCCAATGTGAAAAGGGTTAAGTCCATTGAAGTGGTTTAGGGTTTGTGCACCCCTTCAAGTTATAAAAAGGAGGAGAGGGCTCAAGAAAGGGTTTTGAAGAATTTTCGAAATAGAGGTTGCTTGAGAAACTCTAGCTCTCTTCGCTGTTTAGCTTAAGGGAAGATGATTTCCTGTTTAGGAATCCTCCCTCCTTCCTTGAGTAGCTCTTGGAGGAGAATATACTAAAATGAGCCACTATTAGGTTGAATACCAAGCTCCATCTCCATTAGCAACACTAATCATGTTGAGGGTTTTGCAGCTGCTTGAGTTGCAACAAGTGGTATCCTAGATCTGCAGAGATCTAGTGTTTTGGAGGAGTTCTCTCTCAAGGAGGGTGTCTTGTGACCACCCGGAAGAGGATCTCTCTCTTATTTTGTATTCAGATATTTACTCTATAGCATTTGCTTCATCTTTCTAAAGCTACTGTGCAGTCCCTCTCAATAACTTTGTTTTCTACACTTGGGGTTTTAATGTTATTTCAGTTTCTGTGCAATAGAAGATCTTCAGTGATTGAGGCTTGCCTCTCAATTTGTAAATATTTGAAGTAGCTATTGTTCTAAGCTATTTAAGATCTGATTTATGTTATAATAAATTCATCTTCAGAAATTCTAAGTATTCTGCAGTTTTATAGCTTATAAGTCAGATCTACACTTATTCATGCATTATTTTGATGAAATCCCAAGGGGATCTTGTGGGGAAGGCTGAGTAGTTTCCAGATATGGTATGGATCTGATGTTTCAGCCATATATATGTCATAGATATGAGTTTTAACTTACATCAGATGAATCTTCAGAGAAATAACGCTGTAATATTCTGCAGTCTTTTTCTACGCATTGCAGCAACTCATTTTAGGGTTTTCCTTCATAGAAATGTCTATTTTTACTTTCATAAGCCATATGAATCTTATTATAAACCTAAATACTGAAATTTATGCATAAAATCATCCAAGACCTTCATAAATTACGCTATCCATGCTTCAGCAATTTTCTGCATAATTTAGGTCATGGGAAATGAGGGTTTTTCTTTACTAGTCGGGAAGGAGGAACTGTTTAACTTAGAAAAATGCATTTTTTTTGCTGAAATTTTCATGTGAATCCATATTGACCTAAGATAACATATTACAGAACCTTTACCCTTCATTTTATGCATATTTTCTTATACACCTATTTTAGTGCATAAAATGTTGCTTTTCCCCATCTTTCTGATGTTAAAAGTTGAGTAAAGAGTGCTTGTTACACAGTAATTTTTCACTGTCCCTGTAATTACCTATCCAACACATTGGAGGGAATTTTTCATGACTTGTGAGCAGTGACATAACCTGAAACCACTTTCATGGCATCCCCCTTGACAAGGACAATCATTCCTCTGAAGACAGTTTCCTTTGAAAAACCATAAAAAATAATATTTTGGCCTTGGTAAAACTATCCAGTTTAGCCCTCACACCAATGGGGAAAATACACCAAAGAGAGCACACTAACTGGCACTCTGTCCTAGTGTCTCGCCCACACCAAGCTTAATAAGGATTGTTTAAAAAAAAAAAATGGCAGAAGTTTGATTCCAAAAAAATCCTGAATGAGTCTCTAAAATGAGTTGGGAGGTTTGGCTCTGGATCTCCATGTATGGGAGGTAGTTTTCCACCCATCATGGAAGCTTACTTGAGGATAGGGCCAATCCCACAATTGTAGCGATCCAAACTCGCCTTCCACCATCTATATAAGCTTGCCATTTTCCCTCAACAAGCTAGAAGCAAGAGCCGAATCAGTAGCAAGGAGACTATCACCAGACAGCCTTTGAGAGCCAAGCCGAAGAGAGAGAGCCTTGTCCCATTTCCAATGAGCTTCATTGAGACATGCTCCACTGTCAGCCCCACTGAAGGAAGGTCCAACGTCAGAGCTTTGGGTTGTATCTTTCATTTGTTATTATTAATGATAACCAACTTTGATTATGGTCTCATTCATGTGTATTTGTCTTTGATGCAATGAATTACATCCTCTCTGACTGATGTATGGTTACAAGATTTAGATTCTATGTTGTGTCTCGTTGTGTTTCTTCGCATGTGTGTAGATGTTCGGACGTATTAAGCGGAAGGATTGTGATCTACCAAAGCGGAGGATGGCAAGCATCATCCTTTCTTCGACGACCATTTCATAGGACCTGAGGTAGGAAAATCATTATTTTTTGTCGTTTTTGTAGCTAGAGACCTGCGTCACTGCGTGACTGATTGTTGCTAGACCCGATCAGGGCTAGCAGGGATCGCCTCTGTCCACAGAGGGGATTTACCTCTCCAATAGTGCTGCTATTCTTTGTATTGGTTGCTAAGCATTCTCAAACACATTTTATGGTAGATGAATCCATCATACCTAAAGAATGCATTTTCCAGTCATGATTTGCCGAATAAACCCCTTTGGGATATTACCTCTCGACAAGAGTCTATAGACAGAGTCTGAAAAGGGCCAGCTAGCCTCTGGATCTCATTATTTCTTGTAAAGGTGACATATCCAGTAAATGCCCCTTCAGTCAATCTCTATTTTAGATCATATTGTTGATTGTTAATGTATTTAAAAGGAATATCTCACTGATACCAGTTTGTGGGAGATTTGTTTAGCAGATCTAAGTTGATTTGTTTCTGATGAAAATCCATATTTAAGTCCCACACAGCATATGAAACAGGAACCAAGCTTTGGTATGCATTGTATTTGCATATTTTTCTCTTATACAACATCCATATTGAGTAGCTTGGCAATATTCTTGAAGAAGGAACATTACAGTGGTATTGGAGCTCCTTTCTTAGCTCAGCCTGTGGCTTTCAAAGCCCAAGAAAGAAAGAGAACAATGATGGAGAGGATGAGACTAATTTCATCCATGTTGAGATCAGAAAAGGGCCTCTCCAAGGAGGTTCAACCAATGGAAGAATAAGGGTGTAGTGAAACTCCAAGAGGGTTTCAAAGCAGAAGAAGCTACAGTGAAATTCCTAGAGAATTTCAGGAAGATGGAGTACCCAGTACTTCTTATGATGTGTGTGAGCATTCAACCACACAATATGATTTACAATGTTGTCACATCCCCACTTTCTTGCTAAGAGAAAGAGGATAAGAAGAAGGAATGACAGAAAAAGAGATTCCCCCACTCTTTTTCCAGACCTTGAAGGATATTCAAGAAAATATCAAGGAGGTTGAGGGGGTAGAGACTTGTACCAGCGCTGGCACAACCTTGGAGGAGCAGCCTTCATGTTCAATGGAGGAATACTACACAGTTGTAGAAGAAGTTCTTGCTTCTACATTTCACTAAGGTATGGTCAAGAATTCATCTATTTTCATTTTAGCCCATTGCATGGAGAGATCTACATTTCTATGTGTTGCTGATCTAGAACAATAGAGTTGCACTGTGCTGTGCAAGAGAAATAAGGGAGGAATAAGATCTTCCCTTGGAGATATCAAAGGGGTTGCATTTCATAAGCCCTTGAGATGGAGAAGGTGCAAAAGTATGAGGATACCGAGAGAATATGGGGAAGAGGGCCAGTCTCATTCCTATCTATTACAAAAGGTTGATGCACCTAAAGAGGTGATTGGATTGTGGAGTGGAAGCATGGAGGGTTTTCTCCATTCATGTATTCAGTCACCACTATATGATGTCTCATTTTCTGGAGACATTGCACCAAGAAGGCCACTTGATCAGCAAGAAGAGGTGAGGCATTGCCCATTGATTTCAGAGAAGTGGAGACCTTGGGAGGTCTTGATGCAGCGCTGAGAGTCTTGGGTAGGCTCAAGGAGGAGAGAAGAAGTCTCTCAAAATCATCCACACCCACTCTCATTTCAGTTTCTATGCTTTGGAAAGAAAAGTAGGGGAAGGATATCAGCCTTCCCACATCTACATTCGGCATGGGAGCTATGCATGCAAATGACTCTTGGGAAGAGTTATTACAATCTTCTCTCTTCTCTTTGGGAATGGAAGGAGGCTCATCTATGAGCTGCTCCCATTGCATGAGAAAAACTTGTGGTAAGGCTGTCGATTATTTTGATTTAGCTCATGTATACATGCATCCCTTAACCACATATGTGCAAGATGTTGCTCCAAGGAGGAGCATTCTTACTTTAAGGCTGCATGGTCTACTTGAGGCCATGAGCAATGTTGATATCCACTCCCTAGGAGGACTTGGGGAGGAATTTTTCTTTGGAGGAAATGCTCACGTTGCCTCATCCATCATTTATTTCCTCCAAGCTTATGAAGAGATTGGGTCAGCATGCAAGTTGTTGGAAGACCACATTTTTCAGCAGTCTCTATTGCAGTTGAGGTCCAAACTGCGTTGTTTGCATATGAGGGATCATTTCCCTTCACATCTGTTGCATATGGAAACCAACATGAATTCTATTCTTTCTCCCTATGTTTCTGATATTTCTATTTTTATGAGGAGCATACGTGGGAGAAGATGAATGATACATTAGATGAATGTATCCATTGGGAATGCACTATCCCATATTCAATTGAATTTAAAGAAGAGGAGGTAAATTTTTGTGGTTGCTGCATGGTACATTGTATCATATTCTACAAAGGGTCATGTATTGAGTTTGTATCATGAAGGGAAGCCTCTCACATGTGAGGAATTAGAGCAAGACATGTTTTTCTTGATCTCCATTCATCCAACACTTATTTTCCCCTATCATTTCCAAGCTTTGAAGAAGATTATTTCAGCAAGCAAGTGGTGGGATGGCCACTTATGGTATCATGACTTGAGGCCGCAAGATGATGGATAGCGCTGGTCTCAAGGGAGGGACTATTGTCACCATCCAGCACATCATATGCTAGCTAGCATGATCTTAATCATGACTCCACATGCTGAATATTTTCTTATTCTTGAAAACATGGTTGGAGGAGAGACACATTTGTGGAATGTGTCCTTGGGGAAAGGAGTTTCCCACATTCTTTGCACTACATGTTCTAGGGGGAGCATGGGAGACCATATGGCCACTATAGCACATTACTTTTCTCTTTATGATATGGGCCATATGATTTTTGGTAGCACTTGGAGCATGCCTCTCATGGGCATTTGGGAGGAGCTTCACTATGAGTTACCACGCTAGAAGGTAATTCATTTGGGTGATAGCATGAAGGTGGAAGACCTTCATTGATGATGGAATTCCCCATTATGACCATCACTTCTATCTTGATGAGGCCATGGATCAACAAGAAGGTTTCCATATAGACCTTCCTTTACTTCATGATGAGAGCTATTTGGTTCATCTACCAAAGGCCACTTTGCACACTTGGGAGGAACCATTGGGAGATGGAATTATTGCAGAAAATTTGAAGCAATGGTGGAGATTGTTGAAGGAGGAGGCCCCAAGAAGAAGGGGGGAAATTTTGCAACACCCTTGCAGTTGCTTGAGGACAAGCAACATTTGGGAGGGGGAGACTGTAATGTTCCTAAATTAGCTTCAGTTAATTGGAACATTAATTTTTCCTTGTTTATTTTTTCATTTCATGATTGAGGAATAAAATGTAAAGGAGGACATGAAAAAATATTTAAAACAAAGAATAAATACATGCCCAATGTGGAAAGGGATAAATATGGGCCTTTTGTAAAAAATCCACTTGTGTGTGAACAGAAATTGGACCACCTTGGAGAACCAGCGTAGTTTTAGAAAAGGGATCCAATGTGAAAAGGGTTAATTCCATTGAAGTGGTTTAAGGTTTGTGCACCCCTTCAAGTTATAAAAAGGAGGAGAGGGCTCAAGAAAGGTTTTTGAAGAATTTTTGAAATAGAGGTTGCTTGAGCAACTCTAGCTCTCTTGGTTTTTTAGCATAAGGGAAGAGGATTTCCTGTTTAGGAATCCTCACTCCTTCCTTGAGTAGCTCTTGGAGGAGAATGTACTATAATGAGCCACTATCAGGTTGAATACCAAGCTCCATCTCCATTAGCAGCACTGATCCTATTGATATTTTTGCAACTACTTGAGTTGCAACAAGTGGTATCCTAGATATGTAGAGATCTAGTGTTTTGGAGGAGTTCTCTCTCAATGAGGGTGTCTTGTGACAACTTGGAAGAAGATATCTCTCTTATTTTGTATTCAGATCTGTACTCTATAGCATTTTCTTCATCTTTCTAAAGCTACTGCGCAGTCCCTTTCAGGAACTGCGTTTTCTACACTTGGGTTTTTAATGTTATTTCATTTTTTGTGTAATAGAAGATATCCATTGATTGAGGCGTGCCTCTCACTTTGTAAATATTTGAAGTAGCTAATGTTATAAGCTATTTCAGATCTGATTTGTGTTATAATAAAGTCATCTTCAGAAATTCTGAGTATTATGTAGTTCTGTAGCTTATAAGTCAGATCTACACTTATCTATGCATTATTTTGATGAAATCCCAAGGGGATCTTGTGGAGAAGGTTGAGTAGTTTCCAGAACTAGTATGGATTTGATGTTTCAGCCATATATCTATCATAGATTTTAGTTTTAACTTACAACAGATGAATCTTCAGAAAAATAACGATGTAATAGTCTGCAGTCTTTTTCTATGCATTGCAGCAACTCATTTTCAGGGTTTTCCTTCATAGAAATGTATGTGTTTTCGTGCATAAGCCATATGAATCTTATTCTTAACCTAAATACTGAAATTTCTACATAAAATCATCCAAGCCCTTTAGAAATTACGCTATCCATGCGTCAGCAACTTTCTACATAATTTAGGTCATGGGAAATCAGGGTTTTTCTTAGCAAAACGCATTTGTCGGGAAGGGGGAACTGTTTAACTTAGAAAAACGCATTTTTTTTTTCTAAAATCTGGCATGTGAATCCCTCTTGACCTAATATAACATATTCTAGAACCTTGACCCTTCATTTTACTCATATTTTCTTATACACCTATTTTAGTGCATAAAATGCAGCTTTTCCCCATCTTTCTGATGTTAAAAGCAGAGTAAAGAGTGTTGATGTTCTTTCTATTGGTTGCTGAGCGTTCTAAGACACATTTTATGGTAGCTAAAGCCATCATACTTGAATAATACATTTTCCATGCATGATTTGCTGAGTAAACTCCTTTGGGATATTGCCTCTCGATAAGAGTCTATAGACAGAGTCTGAAAAGGGCCAGCTAGCCTCTGGATCTCGTCATTTCTTGTAAAGGTGACATATCCAGTAAATTCCCCTTCATTCAATCTCTGGTTTAGATTATATTGTTTATTGTTAATGTCTTGAAAAGGAATATCTCACTAATACCAGTTCGTGGGAGATATGTTTAGAAGATCTAAGTTGATTTGTTTCTGATTAAAATCCATATTTAAGTCCCACACAACATGTGCAATAGGAACCAAGATTTTTTCTGCATTTTATTTGCATATTTTTCTCTTATACAACATCCATATTGATCAGCTTGGAAATATTCCTGAAGAAGGAACATTACATTCCCCTGGAGTCTATGCGATTGTCTTGGTAATTCAGCCATGATTAAAAATTATTAATCACACACAATCAAATAAAATTTCAATGAAAACTCCTAGAGTCACTAAGGAAACAAACAAATGAATCACATGCCTAAAAATTTAGAAGATCAAACCACACACAAAAGTTAGCTTCCCACACTAAAAAACACTAGCTGGTGATGAAATCCAACATCGTAGTATTTAATATAGAAAGGGTGGTTGGAACAATTACCCCGACAACCTGCTTAATGAAACAAACCAGTGAAAGTTTCTCCACTTAAAACATCTCAAGTGAAGATAACCGTCTAGAGAGTCCAAGTGATTCTAGTCGACGTCTGCTCCAGGTACAGTGGGATCTTTCATCCACCGTCACCTTAGGAAAAAACCGTAAGATTATGGTCACTATGGTTACCAATAGGAACTAATATACCTGGGGGAACAGTATACGGTTCGACATACGCGCAAGGGCAGAGTAAAAAAGCTTAATCCCCTTCAAGGCTCCTTGACATAATCCAAGGTATACCAAAAAGTGACCCCAGGTTCCTCGACAATGGTCTATCCAAGGTTTATCGTTGTTAATACGTGCATATCTTCTATCGTTCCCAATGAGATAGAATTGATTATCCCACTGGTTCAGATATGACCTCGTGCTTGACTCCTTTTAGAGGAGCTTCCCAGAGCATACAAGTGACTATTGGATTTTTTCCTATCGCAAGATCAACTACTTGTTTTTTTTAATTGTCTTGGAGAGTTAATTACTCCCTACTCAAAGACACTAGCCTAAGCTATATTGGTGAAAAGAGCCCTAGAAATATAAAAATTACTAGATTTATTTTAATTTAAGCGTTGATTTTAAAAAGTTGTTTCTTAGGACAATAGGTGCGAAAGTGAAACTGATGACATGTAGTGACCCGACTCAAAAAACACTAAAAAAAATGCATCTATTATGAGAAACAATCCATTTTCTTTCAATGAATTCTATCTAAAGGAAGAGTTGAGAAATGCAATCTTAAAAAAAAAAATCTTTCCTTCAAACAAGAATAAATGAAAATAAATCTAATTTCAAAGAGAACTCAAAATGATCTATTTCTCAACAAGAAATCCCTTTTATTCAAGATTGAAACTACAAACCAAGTTTTTCTTCAAAAGAACACTACAATTTCTAGAAATAACACTCAAATCTAAAAACACTATTTTTGAGATCTAAAAACTCTAAGACTAAATCTAAATTAAAACTCCAAATATTTTGAGGATTTATTACTCATATTGTTATCTAACTAATAAATTCTTTGCTTGGATCAGAAAGAACTCAAAAAAACATCCAATTTTGGTTTTTTAAGTGAAATTCCAAACTTATAAACAAAAGTTTTTAAAGATTTGCAAATGAGAAAAATAGGATCTAAATCTCATAAAACAATTTCTGCTATGATGTCAGACTTAGCAAGAAAGCAAGGAAATACCAGTGATCTAAAGGTATACCAGGGTTTCTAATCTTTAAGAAGGATATAAGACAAAGAAAAAATCATTATACCATGCAGATCTTTCAGAAAATCATTCAAAACTAAAAATGCTGAAATAAACTCTTAACCAAGGCTTTCTGACAGAAGATACAGGTCTGGGTATCCATTGAGAATCTAACAAAATAATCCTGAAAAGAGGATTTTAAGATTTTTCAAAAATTTTGACAAGGTCTACAGGATTCAATGCAAACTAGTGTGGTCCCGCACTGTGGGTACAGGAAAAGTGCGGAACTACCCGCACTGTCTATAAAAGAAAAGAGTGGACACAAGAAAACAAAAGAAAAAAAAATAAAAAAAATCTCAATCATTTCTCAGGGATTCTACGGGGATAACCCACCCAAACCAGTATCAGTCAATCAAAATCAGAAAAAATAAATTAACAAGTCAAAAATAAAAGAAATCGAAGTTCAAGATTTATTCCCTAGTGGAGTCATCATTTTGTTGGACGGATAAGTCATTCTTGCAAACAAGACAGGCCTCCCAAGTGTCCTACGAACAGATAGCAACAAACAGACAACTAAAACTATCTTTCTCTAGATATATTGCGATTCATAATTAAATTCTATAAAGGCTTAACGATCCTACCTTTGATCCAATTCTTATTTGTAGTAGTAATCTTTCAGTCACCCGAAAGAGTTTCCTTCAAAGATCTGCAATAAAAAACAAGAAAACATCAAATAGCACCTGCATAGCATATATTCATAAATCATGTCTATTATGGTGATCAAGGAATCCATAAAATAAACCAGTCAATTGACAACTTATTGAGAAAAACAGACTTATTTGTATTAACTTAAATAAGAAGAGCCTTACAACCGTGTCTGCCTTGATGTCATACAGGTCTTCCTGGGGTCTATAACAGGCATTTCCTTTACTATGACAAGCCTTAAACTCTTCCAACCAAGATAAATATAGCTATGTAATATTTCTCACATAAAATCTCAGCTAAAAGGGTCTAAGTTTCAACAACATTTCACCTCCAACAATACTAAAAAATTCAACTCATCAATTGTAACCCTTTGAGGCTGCCCTATGCCTCTTTTTATAGTGACAGAGAGGAAGTTACAACTCCATACAAGGAGGGATAAAATCCTCCTTCAAAGGGATTAGTTGCTTAAATCAAGGGGTTAGTTCCTTAATGGATGGGATGCATGAACTTGAAAAGAGTGGAGTTTCCACTGCAGGAATGTTTCTAGAAGCTTCCAAAAATGACTCAAATTGCGCTTCTATATTTTACTTGCACCTTTTATTATCTTTTGGAGGGGTCCACACCCTTAATAAATATAAAGTGCATTTAGCTCGGCATTATTTAGAGCAATAAAGTGCGGCACTGTAGGCAATACTAAGAGAAAATGCGGTACAAGAGTTTTAAGACTTTTATGAGATTTTCTCTTAATTTCAAGGCTTGACTTTAGGAACTTTGATATTTTAGAACTCTAACGGAGTGCTAAAATTTCATGGTGAAAAATTTCAGTGTAACAGGCATCAGCTACTGCAGCCTCCTTAGTCTATGCCACCTCCCAAACTCCTTTTCTATACCCACCTCCTAGCTTCACCTCCCAGCAGGTCTTGGAAACACTGGTACTACCCAACATATCATTGGCATTCCTAGTGTGGTACCTCATTACCCCTCTCGGAACGCCAGCTACCAATGTTACTGTGTTTTTATTAAAGCCTCTCAGTCCCAAGGAGCCCCAACCTACCCAAATAGTAGTCAAAACCAGCCCCACAAGGGAAATCCTCGTTGTGAAACCGGCGACCACAATAAAGAAAATCGCAAAGAAAGGAAAGAAAGTGGTGACCCCCACCATGCAGAGGGAGTCATCAGCCTGCACTATATGTCATGTCATAGGACACCTTACTCACATATGCCCAGAGTTGGACGAATTAAAACCACTCCTCGGCTACGAGGCATGCACCTTACAACAACATTCCCATAAAAAGGAACTTGCCACCAAAAATTCAGGCAAACCACTATGTACCAATCACACATGCACCCTCTGTGACACCTATGGGCATTATACCCACCATTTTCTAGAAATACCATGGTATCAGGATGCCTTCCACGTGATCGAGCGATACTATCAAGAGGATCCCTCCATCCAGTCCACCAATGACGAGCCACGCACCCTCTTGTACCTACAAGAGGGGCACCGATACGTAGAGCGCCCCCCAGTAATGCCCGTTATAAGTTTCACGCTATGCGATGAACATGGCCACTACCTCGAAGAGTGCACCGCATTGGAACTCATCCACAGATGGTATCCAATCGAGAGGGTCTACTACGTGTGGCTACAGGCAGCACAATTCACATGCCCGTTATGCGTCGACAATCACTTATTGGAGGATTGTCACTACATACCTTGTTTCTAACTAGTCCTTGCTAACCTCCTCTAAGCCATAGTTCATCTTTTCCAGGAAGACAATCGGCAGCTCCATGAGCTAAGCAAAGGAGATGAGCAGGTCAATCATGTTCTTGTCAGCCGAAGAACGACCTAGCAAGCAACCCATAGTTACCGTCACAAACACGTCACGAAAGCCACCCGCATGCACATTATGTAAGTAGACGGACCATATAGCAGTCCACTTCCCCAACTTAGTAGCATATCAACGATGGTACCCCGTCAGGCCTCAAACCATGCATGATGGGAGACCCATATCACGGACTTTTTGCCTGATATGTCAGGGTAATCATTATGATCGGCATTGTACTAATGTCTCATGACTCAGTCCCATTATCGACATTATTAATGCCATAGAAAAGAGGACGAGTGACCTTCAAGAATGGAATGAAAGATACATCATTGACCCAACGACACCCCTACTACCACGATTGGATTATAAGCCTCCTTCGACCCTGCCACTAGGGTGGTTCGTCACACCTGATAAGAACATAAACCAACCATGTAAACCTCAGGCCCAGCTGAGGATAACATGCAGCCTATGTGATCTGAACGATCACTGGATCAATCAATGCAGAGAAATCAAACCCCTTGCAAATAGTTTCCGCATTATCTCGTCTCTTCCTCAAAAGCTTCTCTCTAATGAAGAGAAGATTACACGGACTTACTGCCGAATTTTCTCACAATTTCTTCATACATTTAAGTGCGCACATCTCCCCAAGCTAAGAGCAGCTAGAGCAGCATTAAGTCAGCCACCCACAAAAAAGGGAGGCAAGTTCTAACCCATGACGCAAAAATGGAAACAAAAGCCATCTTGGGCCTCAACTGACCCTTTCTGAGCGTACACATATGGAACATCGAGTAGGGTAGATTCTCACACTATCTACTCTGTCAAAACTGTGATACCTTGCATCGTTTTCACTAGTCATAATCACAAAATAGAAGGATGTCCGTTTCTACAAACGTTTAGACATCTATTTGATAAAATCAACTTCCATTTACCCAGAATTGACTATCCTAGTGGGAAGGCCAACTATCGGCGCACTGAGGTCTCTATTACAGAGATACTTCCCCTGCCACATGCTAGCGACATAACTCATCACATATGACTTGTGTCATCACATGCCCGAGACAGGATTTCAACAACCCCTCCATCACAGGAATCCAGCTTTATTCCTGTCCCAAAACACCAGGGCACCTTGCGTCCCTGTAGTGATTTCTGCGAGTTCCCAAAATTGCATCTAGCCATCAAACTCTTGGATAACACCCAGCCTCTAGAACAATGCCTAGTACAACTAGAGCTAGTTGATTAAAATAGGCACCAATCGCTACAACACAATGAGGCCCATAAGAAAAGGGTAAAAGCATCATTCGACTGCCACATCACCCCTCGCTCATTTACTAAAGGAGAGGTAGTCCTTCGCTATGATGTCACAAAAGAAGCCTTAGGGCCAGGAAAGTTCGAAACCCTATGGAAAGGGCCCTATATCATCAAACATTGTCTCCGGTAGGGGGCATATATCTTGACGAAACCAGACAAGACCTACCTCACTAACCCCATCAACGAACTTTACCTCAAGAATTTCTACCCATATGGGCCCTACAAGCCCTTATCCCCTAGAGTTAGAGTACCCACAATCCACCACCAAAATATTTTTTACCCAAACAACCTAAACGCGCTCAAAATATCACCATGGATCACCAACTTGAACCCTATTTCGAATTTGCTGATGGAGCATCGCGATGGTCTCAAAACTTAGCTACAGCCGCCTGGGTCATCTATCACCCTGACCGATCACCACTCTGTTCAAACAGCGTGTGCATCGGTTCAACAACCAACAATCAGGAAGAATATGATGTCGTTATCGGTCTTATGTGCGAGGCCCTTCACCAGGGCATCTGCCATATGCATGTCTACCTTGATTCCCAGTTAGTAGTCTCGCATTTAAACCAAACATTTGAAACCAGGTGTTGTAGCTCCTAGAGACAGCCTAGAGTTGTGATAGACCAGTGCCTAGGACATCTTAGCATAGCAAGGAGCATATAATATAATGTATGAAGTTTTCAACTTCAACTCACATGCTATCTCCTGTAAACAGGGAAAATTAATCTAGAATGGGACCAAATTCTCAGAAACTGACACAGGAAAAGAGATACTGCAGAGGCAAGATGTAGAACTCTAATACAAAAGCAACAGACAATTCAGAGATAGTTTACAGCAAAGCGGGCCGATTCAGTAATAATTCATAGACATAAATTATCAGAAGGTGTATGTAGTGAAATAAATATTGAGAAGATATTAGTTAGCCTTGAGGTGATACCCAGATATACAATACCACCATGCATGGGCTTACCAATCTAAGAATCCATACATGATAATAGCATTTTAAAAGCACCCTCCCAAAGAAACTAATATAGAAGAAATACGGTTAAGATGAATAATTGAACAAAATATCATGCATGAGATATATTTAAAGCGCTTGACTGATACAATTATGGGCATCAACTAGGATGAATCCATACCAAAAATCAGTGAACCACTCGCATTCCAAAACATGATACGAGAAAGATGGATGAAGTGAAATGTTCTATTAATATAACACAATAAAGAGAGTTACAGACTGTGAAATACCAAAGACTAGAATCCTCTTTGACAGATAGAACTCCTCCTCACTGAGACCCTATGGGCTCTGTGCATTCATACCAAAGTTTTACAAAATGTTTACAAAAAGCCTTTCACTGCATAATTTTCTGATAAAATATGGAACCCTTACAATGTTTTTCTTCATGGTTTTTATAGGAGAAACCAAAAACATAGTGAAAGAGGTAGGTGATGAACATTTAATTTGCATAATTAAAACAAAATGGCAGAAACATTTACGCCCATACTGTTGAATGACTATGCTATGCTGTTTTTACTCTATGGCCTGCTAACTGAAATAAATGCACTGGGTAGAAATCTCTCTAGGGACATGGCAAAGAAGTAAAATCACACAAATATCCATCCTTGCCTGGAAATAAAACTCTATTGAAATAAAGCCTTGAGGACATTGTTTTCTGTGTATAGATCTTTTGAATGATGTGCAGGATCTTCAATTTGGTACTCTGCTTCAAAAGGCTAGAACAAGTCCCCAAAAATATTTAGCTACATGTATTTAATTCTCTACCAATCACTGATATTATTTCTCTACCCCATTGATATCTCCATTTGTGAAATCGGCGCCTTGAATGTCCCTGCAGAGTTTGACAAATTTGAACCCTGCTTCCTTTGATTGAAGTCTTGTCGATTTGGCTTTCGAGGACTTTCTTCATAATTCTGCTCTGAAATTGGTCCTTTGATGTGTGTTCTATCACAGTAATTAAGACTGTGAGTCATAATAGTTCTCTGTCACTGTACACTTGCAAAATTTGCAAACTCATTAAAGAAAACCATGCACGGGAAGGTGAACATAGTCGGGATAATGGCAGGGTTAATGGAAACGGTCGTGTAGACTGGTGAAATGGTGAAATGATGCAGGGTGGCGGAAAAATGAAGAGGAACAATGGTGAATGGACTGGCCAAAGTTATTACGCAAAACATTAAAATATGTCATATGAATGGAACACATAAGTGACAAAGGAAAAGTGTGATGAACACGTGGGATGGTGACGTGGAGGAACGAAATCAATGGTGGAGTATGAGGATGATCTGGACCGTTCGATCTCCAAGAAAAATTGATGGTTAAAAACAGATCGGAAGGCAATGAGATGGTGGGCCAGGGGTGCACTGGGCTTGGACTAAATCTTGTGCAGCTTCGGAGTGCGATGATCGTCGGATGGATCACACTAGATCGAACGGTCATGATGAATATCGCTGCGTGACCTTGGTCGAACATTAACGTGCGATGGAGGGTGGTATTATGGCCGTACGCAGAGACACGCAGTGGGGAATGAGTGGAATCGCTCCGTTTTGAAGAATACCACCTGTCGCTGAAAAGCGGTGCGATATAAACCACTGGTTTCAGAAGGTGTTGTTGGGCGCGGGGTCAACCAAGGCGGATGGGCAGTGAACCATTGATCTATGATTTGATCAGATGGCTCAGAATGTGCTCAATAGCCTTATGCGGTGAACGCCTTCAGGGCTAGCATTTGGTTTCAGCTTCCAGTCACATGGGAGAGAAGGTGGAGAGGGCTTGAACGAAAGGGGCTACGGCCTGATAACTTTTCGATTACGGGGTTTTTTTTGGCCTCTTAAACGTGCATTTTGGTTTCAAAGGAGGGGAACGATAGATGGAAAATGGATTTCTCAGGAAAAAACAAGGGGATTCACATGATTTTAAAGGGGATTAATTACCAAAACTTAATATGGGCTGATATGATCAACACTAGGGATGCAAACCTATTTAGAAAATATTTGCGTGCCAAAAGATTAAGTAGACAATTTGATTATAGTAAATTCTCACATGTATCAAGGAATAAAAACCAAATAGTTGATCGCATAGCTAACAATATCCTAGACTAGAATGCATCATGAGAAAATCGTCATACATAAAACCAAAAACATGCGTATCCATCAGAATAACACAAATGCATAAACCAAAATAGATATCACACCATGTAGAGCCGCAAAAAATATCTCTCATATATATATCAAAACTTTATGTGTATCAGAGTACAAAAAATAGTATTGCTAGCCCATTGGCCAGCCCAACAATATAGAGTTCATCAAAAATAAGGGAAGCATCCTCATAATGGGTGCTTTCCCTGTGTAAAAAATCTACTCTAGGGGGGTGCCCCCTCAAGAGGAGCACCTGGGCCCACCATCGCTCCTGGTGCCAAAACCGGAGCTGTTGTTGCCACTGTGATAGCTACCCATCATAGATTTGGTCGATAGTCCCTCTCGCGTTCCATCACTGTCTCTAGCTAGATCTCCTCGAAGTCATCCATATGACCTCGAGAAGGCATCCCGTGGGTCAAACGGTCCACTCGACCCCATAAGTCTTCTAGACTCTCTACCTGAGCTGTAAGTGCAATGATATGCACCACAACCGCATCTGCATGAGCTCTCTCTACTGTTATCTTAGCTTCATCTATGCTGCTACCCTCACCAGAAGGGCCAGCACCATCCTCGCCCGGTCCACCAACGACACCACCTCCCCGACCACCAGGCGGTCGTGGTGGAGGGTTGTGACCCACCAGTCGGGCCACTGGGCGTCCCACCTTGCCAAAATCTACACAAGTAACCAAAAGAATTTCAGTGTTAATAAAAAACACTCAAGAACACAAAAAACTCGAGTAAACGCAGAAACATAACAAATACCTGTGGGACCCCAAACATAACCAAAAGGGAGACCAATATCTGGATCACCCTAAAAGTCCATCCCTGCATAAGGGTATGGAAAAAAAAATTGTGGATTGGCCTCAAACCAGGCCTCCGTCGTGTCATTCAAGTAACGACCCACTCTGCCACCACCACCGCGTGGCATCACCGGAGCCCACCTCCTCATACGTGGCTCCCTCGGCCCCCCGATAGGCACAGGCACTACGAGCCTCAGCAGTAGGACCCTCTCACACATGATGCTGCACAAAACGCTGGCATACGCAAATTATTTGGATCCACACTGGACCCTGTTAAGTTGCGACACCATACCATCAAAGCAGAAATGGGAAAAATCCAAGAAATGTCGGTTCCTCAAGTGTCGTAAAACTGCCACCTGTGGGCACGATGCCTGAAGAGGTGCAAACGACCCTGCCAGTTGCACAATAATGGCCAGAGCAGACCGCTCGGCCACATCTATCACTGACGCCATATTGATGCACCCCTCAGTCAGAAGCGTACCACCGCAATGACGTCGCCGGAACCTGTCCATGTTCACCTGCCCAGTAAGAAGCGGGTACCTCAGCACCTCTCCCTGAGGTAGTAATCCGGTCACAAAATAAATATCCGTCTCCCGAAGAATAATAAAGTTTGTCCACCTTAGGAAAAAAATGTTGCACCTTCGACGCCAATGCTGTATAATATAACGTAGAAATTGGTCCTGTGACCGAAGGCACTCATTCTCAGCAAATTTCAGAAGGCCCCATGTGGCCAACTAATAGCGTGAACTAGCATCAAAAGCCAGAGCAGTATGGATCTCGGGCCAATCTCTCTCTCTCCACACTAACCTACCAAGAAATAGGCACCCATCAGTACAAAGGAGAAAAATCATCAAGGACAGCAAAAAACCCAAGTTTTTTCCAAAAAAGTTGCCTTTGCGTGCATGTTTCATTTAAAGGTGCACCCTTCCATGCAAAGAGGTAGGGACAGTGCGCTCTCGCATGGCTGTACCTGAGAAATACATGCAAGGGGGGCATATATTTCCCTAGATTGCCGGGGAAATCTAGGGAAAAAAGCCCCTTTGAGGTCATACAAACCCAACTTGTACATCCCTTGGTGTCACCAAACTAAAAAAATTGAAGTGCAGGACATCATGAGAGTTACCTCGGCATAGTATCGCTAATCCCCGGTACACAGGCTGACCGCAACGGCAAGAAAGGATCTGCTGCAACCTCTGATCTCCCAAACTTAGCGAGTACAAATGAATATGATTAGGGCCATAATCCCTTATTTATCGCCCTTGTCTAGAACTTCAGAGGTCCATAACAGGAGATCATAAGGTCGATTCTGCAAACCGTCAGTTGCACCCTCATCAGTATACCATGATGAATGAAAGTGATGCCCCACATTCGCTTTCCAAAGAAATATTTTTTCAAGCGCTGACAGGTATGCACCCTCCCATCTTTCTTTCCAAAATTCATGATTTTCGATAAGATTGAATGAGAAGAAGATGCTTTCACTTGAGGTAGTTGTTTTTGCAGGAAGAACCTGCAAACCATTCACAACAATCACAACCGAATGTTTCGGAGCAGGTATCATTCTACCCTTAGCATGATAGAATCCCATAAAATTTGCATATCCTACCATCATTTCTCCATTAGAAATAAACCCTAGGGTCCACATACCCAACCACATTTATCATCACCTCACCCTGCATATAATAAACGTCCTCGATGGTCGGTAGAGTCCACCCTCCATGGCGATCGTCAGCTCAAGTAGACCATACATCACTCCATAAAGTGACGTCGTGGCCATACCATTTTAGTCCAGGAAGCACCTCATGCCCATCCATATATCATGCATAAGGTCAAGTTCACCATTCCAACTCAACCCCCTTCCTGGACAACTGGGTTGTACAAGTAGAATGAAAGTGCACCAACATACCCATACCTCCATCAACATTAATCCATCCGCGACATCTTCCATTCCATCAACCCCACATACGATACCATCCAATGGGACCCCTACCCCCAGCAACCTTATCCTAACCTTAACCTTAACAATAAGATTATCCTAACCTTAACCTAACCTAACCTTAACCTTAACCCTAACCTTAACGTAACCTTAACCTTAAAACTGATCAAACCTAACCTTAATCTTAACATTAACCTTAACCTTAACCTTAACCTAACCTTAACCTTAATCTTAACTTTAACCCTAAGATTAACCTTACCATAACCTAACTAAACCCTTAACCTTAACCTTAACCTAAACCTTAGTCTAACATTAACCTTAACCTCACCTTAGGCTAACCTTAACCTGACGTTGACCTTAACCTTACCCTTAACTTAACCTGACCTTAACCTTAACCTTAACCTTAACCTAACTGTTTGGTCAATTTAGTGTGTCCTAAATTGCTGCATTTAATTGTCAATCCGGGAATCGTAAGCTGATGAAGTGCGGCGCACTATATGTGCAAGATAACCTCTTTCTTAACTTTTTGTCGTTTGTGGTCTTTCTAAGGTAAAATGGAAATTCTAAAGTGAAAAAACAAGCTTGGTTATATTTATTCAAGGAAGTGATATCCCCTATAATGATTTACCAATCTTGAAACTTTAAAAGCAAATTGAAATTACAATGACAAAGAAAGTAAACTGCTGAAATGAAAAGTGCTGCTAATCTAATGAATCAAAACAAGAAACTAGTGAACATGAAAACTAAACTATTCTTGCTGCCAACTGAACACAAAAGAAACTACGCTTATGGAAATTCAAAATTGCAATGAAATAAATCTAAATCAGATTACATCAATTCATTTTCTGACCCTTCATCATTAGACCGGCTATGACTTGCGGAAGTAATCATAAACAACTTGTGTAACTGATTATTTAATTTGCAGAAAGTAAACTAATACTAAACCATACACACATAATTCAATCCCTCACCATCAGTCCAGCTGTGGCTTTCGGAGGCAACTGAAGATGTCATAAATGATTTAATATATCTAAATTTGCAGAAAGGGAACTAATACTAAACTACACATTTCATCATACAGCCCCTCACCATCAGTCCAGCTGTGGCTTTCGGAGGTAACTGAAGACGCTATGAGCAGCTTAATATATCTAATTTTGCAGAAAGGAAACTAATACTAAACTACACATTTCATCATGCAGCCCCTCACCATCAGTCCAGCTGTGGCTTTCGGAGGTAACCGAAGACACTTATGAGCAGCTTAATATATTTAAATTTAACTACTAAATCTTATAAACAAAACTGAAATGTACAGAGCAAGACTGAAGTTAAACAAATACTATGAAAAGGAAACTAGCAGCAGAATAATGTCAGTCTCATATCATTAGCCAAAATACTATGAAAATGCCCCGGGCTGTCTACCTAAAACCTGCACAAGAAAACTGATCAGTGATTTAACAATCATAAAAACATGAAAGACACGAATGCAATGGAAATTATAGAAATGTATGAACAGAAATGAAGCAACTATGAAATATGAACATGTAATGGATTATGATACAATGACTTTTAAAAGAAATGAAATGAAATATATATACATTAATACACAGAACCTCGGCTGAGCAGGGGCCCTCTACACAGCTCTGGTACGATCCTCAACACGAATTAAATTGAAAACATAGTCTTTTCACATTAAGAAGCAGTTCATTACAGACTGGTAGTATTACGGCTCAAGGCAGCGTAATCACTACATAACAGAGTACGCACATCAACTATCAATTAACAACTCAACAACTATGATCTACTAACAACTAACTCTACGTGCGTATGCAAACGCTCTTTATAAAACAATAAAATGTAACTGTCTCCTGAAGTTTATGATAGCAGCCAGCACGTAGACCACTAAGGCCACGGATATAGGAGTATGGCCATGTTGGAAAACGGATCTATGGAAGGTGGGTGCTTAAATTCAACTCCAGAACTTTGCACAGATGTCAATTAACCTCCGCAAGCTTGGAAACGGCCGTATGGATGTTTATATGCCACGAAACAGAGTCCAGCCGACATAGAACTCCATAGTTGACTTCCACGTGGATGGCTTTGACTGCGGCTTTCTTTGAAAAATTTACTTGAACCAATAGGACACGAACCATGTCCTTGTCATTCCTAGCCTGCCCATGTGGCTCGTTTCCTTCGTGGACACCTGTAACATAGATTTCCACAAAATAGCTGCGGAAAGTTGCAGCAGCTGCGGAAAGTGACAAGTTTCCGCAGCTGTATGAACAGAATCTAAATCAAATAGAAAACACAAAAACATAATTAAAAACCATGTTAGATACCCTTTTGCACATGATATTGACAATTTTGGAGGTTTAGGTGAGTGGAAAAGATATGGAAAAGTGTATGGAAAAGAGGCAAATTCGGGACTCAACATACCCCCACTGTGAAGGTGTTGCATGTCCTCATGCAACCAAAATTTTGATACTCTTTGTTCAATTCATGTGCCTTGATACTTCAGCCAACACATCTAACCCCCTTCTCTTCTTTTTTGGTACTGCCATCATTCTGGGTTTCTTCATTAAGCACCTGAATTTGATATTCACAAGTGCTCTGCTCAATTTTTGGAATTTCCTTTTTAGCTTCTTATTCTTCTTTTGCCAAATACCCAAATGTAACATAGTATTGTCATGGATAATCTTGTCCAATTTGCCTTGCTCTTTGAGTGTTTCATTTTCATTTTTGATATGCCGATTCAAAAGCTCAAGCTCAAAAATCTCCTGTTTTAATGACTGAACCAAATCATCCTGCAATGTATGAGGCTGAATAGAAGAGGTACTTGGGCTTGTGGCTGCCTTCTCCAAGGATTCTATATAATCATACACCTCCTGTTGTTTGGGGTCTACTTCCGGTGTCTTTTTCATTGGGCTGTCCTCAAAATGCTGCAAGGGAGAATTATGTTCAAAATTTGGCTGAGGAGAACTTTCATCAATATTTTGCTGAGAATAAGATGGAGTACGCTCATTGTCTGATTGGGAGTGAAAGGAGTCGGGTTCACTAACTGACTGAAATGGACTATTGTCAGTTGGAGACTGTTCAGATGTCTCCTCACCCAAATCAATGAAATGAGGACCTTTAATTTGTGTTTTTCTCAGTTTTCCCTTAAGCCTGCTGCTTCTCCTCACATGTTGTGGTACACTACCCTTTTGTTCTTGTTTTCCTGTTTTTGCCTTCTTGGATAGAGATGACTGTTTTTGAAGAAAAATTAATCTTTTTGATAGAATTTGGTGATCTTCTTCTTCTTCAGAAGAAGTTTTATGGACAGCCTCAATAATTTATTTCCCTTTTGGTATTATTGGCTTCTTAGTTTTGATTTCCTTCTTCTTCCTTTTTACCAATCTCTCTTCCCTATCATTTTTCTTCATAGTAATAGTAGAAGTATGGATTTCATCTACTGTTCTTTTCCTTCTACTTATTTTTGCTGTGCTAGCTGCGGAAATTTCCTGTGTAGGAGCAACTTGGGTTTCAACATCCATTTTCTTTCTTCTACTCCTTCTAATTGGATTACCTTCAGGAATTTCCTGAGGTTCTTCAAAGAAGTTTCTAACTAGGAATTGTTCCCATGTATCTTTTCTTTCTTTTAGCTCCTTTTCAATCAGAATTTTTATAAACACATGATGATATAAATGAGGCTCTACATCTCCTAGGTGTTTTTGCACAGTGACAGCCATTTTCTTCAAGCTATTGAATAGGAAATAAGGAAGATTGAGAGTTTGGTTTTCAAGAAAATTCATCAATAGCCTAGTATGATACATGTACATGGAGCCAAAACGGCCTTCACATGTGATAAATTTATGAACAATGAGTAGTAAAGTGGCCCATTCATCTTTTATTGCATGCACAGGGATTCCTCTTTTGAAAACAGTGATATCCATACCTTGATTTCGGAGGATTGTTCTCCATGCCTCATCACTGATACTTTTGTTTTTGAACCAACGTTCTCCTTCCTGAAGAAGCTCTGTGGCTGCTTCTATTGATGCTTCATTGACTAAAAACTTGAGGTCTCCCACTTCTGCTTCCGAGCCATCAAATGATCTTGCAAACACTTTGGTAACTTCTCTGTGGTAACCCCTGAATTTCTGAATAAAACGCAGCCATTTAGCTTTCCTCAACATCTCTTTTGCTTGTGGAAATCCCTCTATAAATTTCTGTCCTTCCGGCTCTGCCCTTAATAATTTTCTCATTTTACTTCTCTGTGCTTCACAGGCTTGCCTTTGTGAGGGTTTAAGTGGAAATGGAACGATGGAATACACAGAATCTAGCACAATACTGTGGGGATGTTATCACAAAACGGAAATGAGCACCATAAACAGAATGGAATAAGGCTGTGGGTGGATATACGGAAATGAGAGTGAGCAAAAGGAACGGAATGAAATGAAGGAGTGAGAATGAGTAGAGTGGGGTTTTGTAAACACGACAGAGACACGACAAAGAGGTTAACAAAGTATAATGCATTCGGCCGCATTTTGAATTTTGGTGGCTGTGTCATAAATATGAACACGTTTCAATCAATGATTATGAAGTTATGCGGCTTGTAAGAGTCCTTTGTCAACTCAAATACGTCTCATTATCTCCGGTGGGATATTGGAACATGAGTGAGAATCGGAATTTCAATGATGAAACCGTTTATGAATGAATGCAAGAGGATAACATGGAGATCGTGACAGGTTACGGAACTGTCAATATAATCATTGCACGTAATGGGTAGAGCTCATGGTTTAAAACTATATAAAAATGTGTTTTTCAATACTATTTGAAATAAACTTTATTCATACCTTTGGAATCCTTGCTTTTGCCCTTGGTCTTCAACTGATTGATCTTCATTAGTGTCTTGAATGTCCCATTGATCCTCTCCTGCATTTTATTTCATAATTTATGAAAATAACAACTAACTGTACATTCTTTTTGAAAACAGAGTAGTAGTAGCTGCGGAATCTGCTCCTGGCTGCGGAAACTGGAGTCAGCTGCGGAAACAGATTTCAGCTGCGGAAACTGACACAGCTATTACTTGGCTGAAATAGAAATGAACAAATGACAAATGACTAGGTGGAAATGGCCATAAAAAGATTTTTATTGATGGAATGGATGAAATGAAGTGGAATGAAGTGAAATGAAATGAAATGAAATGAAATGAAGTGGAATGAAATGGAGTGGGTGGTGAGATGAAATGAAATGAAAGACAAAAAAAAAAATTTTTTGGAAAATATAGAGTGTCAGGTGTCCCTGATTTTCACCCCATATTTTCTGTATAAGACTGCCAATCAATGATTGGTTTTCAGGCTTATACCATTTTTTTTTTCTTTTTTTTTAACTTGAAAAACAAAAGCTAGGCTGGTGGAGAAGAAGAATTCTTCTGTACCAGCCTGATTGCAGAACTTTCTTGAAACAACTTGACAAAATCCTCTTTAGAAAGTGGCTTATGATAAACTTTCAATCTATGGCCATTCACTATAAGAGGAGTTTGAAACTCATCAATGGTCTTGATTCTTACAGCTCCATTGTTAAAGATCTTTTCAATCTCATATGGCCCAAGCCAATGAGTCTGAAATTTCCCTTGAAAATCTTTAAACTTGGAGTCAAATAACAATGCCCAATCTCCTTCTTGAAACTTATTTTCTTTGATATATTTGTCATGCCACTTAGTTCTTTGATATTGAACTAGATCAGTTCTTAGAATTGCTTCTTGTCTGATCTCATCTAGCTCATTCAATTGCTCCATTCTATGCTTTTGGGCTTCTGATAAGTCCATTCCCAATTGAACTACTATCTTGAAGGTCTTGACTTGGAACTCAATGGGGAACAAGACTTCTTTCCCATAAACAAGTTCATAGGGAGAATGTCCTGTTGTATTCCTCCATGTAGTTCTGTAGGCCCACAAGGCTTCTGGAAGCCTTTCTGCCCAATCTCTTCTATGTAGATGAACAGTTTTGGTGATGATACTTTCAAGAACTTTTTTTGTAGACTCCACTTGACCATTTGCTTGTGGATGGTAAGGAGTAGATCTTCTGTGCTTGATTTTGTATTCTTCCATCAACTTCTCCACCAAATTTGATGTGAATTGGCTCACCTGATCTGTCACAATTTCTCTTGGAACACCAAAGCGAGTAAAAATATCCTCATAAAGAAAATGAACAACTGAATTTTCAGTAGCAGATACTAATGGTTTAGCTTCTACCCATTTAGTAACATAATCAGTGCAAACCAATATATACTTCTTTTGCTTCGATGGTGGATTAATTGGTCCAATGAAATCTAAAGCCCATTTTTCAAAGGGTTCAATGAGTACCTGTGTTTGCAATGGCATTTCATTTGAAAGGGTAGGTTTCCCTACTCTTTGGCGGCTATCACACCTTTTGACATATTGTTTTGCATCTTTGAAGAGAGAAGGCCAATAATATCCCAAGGAAAGGATTTTATAGGCCGTCCTTTTGTCCGCAAAGTGTCTGCCACATGGTTCATCATGACATGCCTTAAGAATATCGGGCATTTCATCTTCCCTGACACATCTTCTGATCACAAGATCTGGCCCTGTTTTAAACAATTCGTTAGAAATCCATGAATATCTTGAACTCTCCTGAATAATTTTTCGTTTTCTCTTGGAAATAAATGTGAAGGTAGTTTCCCTGTAACCAAATAGTTAGCAATATCTGCATACCAAGGGGTCTTAATAGTTACTGCAAACAAATATTCATCAGGAAACTTATCTTCTACGGGAGAATCTTCTTTAGTATTTTGAATTCTAGACAAGAAATCAGCTACTGTATTCTGTTTTCCTGGTCTATCCAACACAGTAATATTGAATTCTTGCAAAAGTAAAAGCCATCTTGTCACTCTGCCATTAGTAACAGGTTTGTTCATTAAATATCTAATTGCAGAATGGTCAGTATGAATAAAAGTTTCATATCCTGTTATGTAATGTCTAAACTTATTAATTGCATGAACAATAGCTAAAAACTCTTTTTCAGTCACAGTATAGTTCAACTCTGTGGGAGTCAAATTTTTACTGGTATAATAAATGGCATAAGGAACTAAATCTTTTTGACCCAACACGGCTCCTAGAGCTGTATCTGAAGCATCCGTAGAAATATGGAAAGGGAGTTTCCAATTTGGTCCTCTCAAGATAGGTGCTTCAGATATTCTTGTTTTCAAAGTTTCAAAAGCTGATTGACAATCAGGATCCCATTTAAATTCACAGTCTTTTGTTAGCAACTTGAAGAGTGGAGATGCTATTTTAGTGAAGTTTTCTATAAATCTTCTATAGTAACCAGTAAATCCTAGAAAACTTCTAACATCTCTTTGACAATTTGGAATAGGCAACTTGGAGATGACTTCAACTTTTGATCTCTCAACCTTAATTCCATCTCCTGAAATATGATGTCCTAAAACAATCCCTTCAGTAAACATCATAAAGCATTTTTCATGGCTTAATGAAAGGTTTGTTTCTTTACATCTTGTAAGAACTTTTTCCAAATTTTCTAATGCCTCTTCAAATGAATTACCATAAACTGTAAAATCATCCATATAAACTTCTACACAATCATGGATTAGATCAGAAAAAATTTCTAGTACTGCTCTTTGGAATGTTGCAGGTGCATTACATAACCCAAAAGGAAGCACTCGATAGGCAAAAGTTCCCCATGGACAAGTAAATGTGGTCTTATCTTGATCTTCAGGTGCTACCTAAATTTGATTATAGCCACTAAAACCATCCAAAAATGAAAATACTTTTTACCTGCTAATGTATCTAATACTTTATCGATAAAAGGAAAAGGAAAGTGATCCTTCAAAGTTGCTTTGTTCAATTCCCTGTAATCAATGCATACCCTCCATTTACCATTCTTTTTAGGTACTATAACCAAAGGAGAAACCCATCGGCTATCTGAAATTGGATAAATGAAGTTTACATTGAGAAGTTTTTAGAGCTCTTCTTTCACTATCTCCCTAAGATTTGGATTCATCCTTCTTTGAGGTTGTCTGATTGGTCTACTGTTTTCCTCAATATAGATATGATGGATACAAGTCTTAGGATCAATACCCTTCATGTCAGTATACTCCCATGCAAATGCAGTACAATGTTTTTGCAAGATTCTGGTTAGTTCTTCTTGTTGTGACTTCTCCAGATGTTTGTTGATATTCAATGTCTTTTCTGGAAAAATCTCAATAGCAGAATTACCAAACTCTTCCATAGAGTAAAGAGACATTTGTCTTGATGATAAATATTCTATGTCAGATTCCAACTGAAATTGTGTGGGGTCATATTCTGAAGTTATCTCAAAATTTTCTAATGTGTTCAGAATTTGACTATCCTCACTAATTTCAGAAATGGTAAAGACAGGTTGTATAGTGTTCTCATCATCGAACCATTCATTGTCTCCTATTTCTGTAATGGCTCTTGCAGGAGGATACAAATTGAATTTCTTTGTCGAATTACCATTAGAAATGTACATGTCTCCAGATCTGCAACTAATAAAAGCATCAGCTGTGGCCAGCCAAGGTCTTCCTAAGATAATTGGATGTCCTCCTAGATTAATTTTGGGAGTCAAAATCATAAAGTCTACTGGATATTCCCAAGAATCTAAGGAGATTCAAATATCTTCTAATACACCATCTGGTTTAATAACCGATCGATCTGCAAGTTGCAATAAAGTAGGTGTAAAAAGAAGGTTAGGAAGTTTTAACTGTTCCATAGTCTGTCTACTCATAATGTTGATAGCAGCCCCTAAGTCAATCAATGTGTTTGGAATTTCTATCCCATTTATATGTGTCTTGACAATTTTACTTCCTGGATCTACATATTTCTGCATGGCAATTTTTCCGATCATAATGTCTGCAATCTTTCCTACCAGGTGGATTCTTCTTGTGTCCTTTAGCTTTCTACCTGGTCTTTTGAAACTCAACTCCTTTATGGTTTTTGCTAGAATAGGAATTTCTCGAATGGCTTGTAGCAATGGAATCTTGATACAAACATTCTTCAATTCAGCTAGAAAGTCATAGTTAGGCAACAAAATTTGTTTTTCCACCCCCGTATCAATTTGTAGTCTTTCCGGAAAAGGAGGTGTAGATGAAGATACATGTTGCTCAACTATAGGAGTTGTGGATGCTAGCTTTTCTTTTTCTTTTTTCTTTTTTGAATTTTGAAGAGATTCTTCCTCAGAACCCTTATTGACTTGAAGAGAGTCCTCCTCAGAGGTATCTTGCTCTTGAATGTCTATAGAAGGTTTTTCTAAAACTCTACCGGATCTGAGTTGTACATCGTTGAGAGGAACAATCATATAGGTAGGAAATTGTTGTCCTTCTACCATATAAGTAGTTTGAGGATTCTTATTGTTAGGATTTGGCAATGGCTGAGCTGGAAGTTGATTTGTCTTCTGTTGGTATGGAAGCATGAGTTGAGGATTTGTATTTTTTTGAGAAGGTTGTTGTTGTGGAAATGGTAATGAAAGTTGTTGTGGATTTTGGCTTGGAAATTGTAGAGCTTGTTGATTTTGAAAAGATGGAGGATATTGATAAAATTGAGCAAATCTCCCATAAGGATTTTGCATCCCTTGTACCCATGGCTGATATGAATTTTGATGTTGGGGCCAAGTTTGTTTCCAAGGAGTCCAATTTGGTGGGGTTTGAAGATTCATAGGGTTATTAAACCCTTGAGATTGTTGTCCCTGCCAAGGTCTCCTTGCGACAAAACAGAGAGATTCTATTGAATTTGGATCTTCTTGAAAAACAGCTTTGAGTCCAGGGATTGAAGGAAAATCCTTGATCTCATGATTTTCTGAGCAAATCATGCATGTTTCTACAACTTTTGCATCCAAGGGACATTCCCTTAAAGCATGTTTCTTTCTACATTTCGGACAAAAGATGGCTAAAGCATCTGTTTCTGCTTTCTGCTTGTTTTGGATTTTAAGGGTGTCTAGTTGTTCACTAAGACCCCCTAAGATATCAGTTTTAAACTCAGCAAGCATATTACCAATCTCTGCCCTACTTACTGATCCAGTTGCAGATTTGTTAGCCCTAATAAGAGAAGAATCCCTAGGCCCTTTTCCAGTTTTAGATCTTCCCCTTGAGAATTGGATACATAGTTCTGTTATATCATGAAATGGGAGTTGAGAAATGTCTCCTTTACCCATCATTTTTAAAATGTCTATCCATTCATCTCTAATGGCTTTTAATAGGAGGGCTTTCAAGGTTTCATTATCTAAGTTGCTCATCTTTGCTCTTTTCAAGTTGTATTGAAATCTTTGAATTAGGTCTTCCAAATTTTCATCTTCTTTTTGCATCATTTTGAATACCTCATCCTTGTGATTGGTGGGCATACAATAGTCCAAGTATCTATCCAAAAATGTTTGTTTCATATCATTCCAAGTCCTGATAGATTGAGTGGCTAATCCCATGAACCATTTCAAAACAGATCCCTTCAAAGTTGAAGGAAATAGTTTGAGTTTTTGAGAATCTTCCATATAGTCATAAGTTCGGCACACTACTTCAAACTCAAACAGAAATGTTTCGGGATCCTCACTTCGTAATCCATAAAAGTTAGGGAGAACAGATGGTGAGATATTTTTCATTGTTGCATGAGTTTCCTCATCAACTATAGGGAATCCAAGAAAATTGTCCTTATTTCTACCGTTATTTCCTTCACCATTGTTATCTTCATTATCTCCTCCTCCTCTACCTCCACCTCTATTTATTACTTCCTCTGCCATGATAGTTTCTTTAGAGTCCTTATAGTCCTCTAATTCTTCTACCAAGGAAGGATGAGAGAAAGTTTCTTTGTTTTCTAAGTGGGTTTTAGTAGGTGGTATAGGAGAATCCTCTAATTCAGCTGTTCTTTGACTTCCAAAAATCTTAAGGCTAGGGGTAGATGATGGTGAATCTGTTCTATGCCTTGAAGAAGATGGAGTTGTAAAAATCGAACTCTTGGCTTTAGCTATAAACCTTCCCCTAGAATCTCTTGCTCTATGCATGTCATTTTTTTATTCTTTTTTTAAAAAGTTGGGCTAATAATTCTCTTTCTGATCTTCCAGATCACACTAGGTGCAAGAAGAGAGCATACTTAAGAAATTACTCAACCAATAACTCTCTTTTCTGATCCTCCAGATCACACTAGGTGCAAGAGGAGAGCATACTTCAAGAAGTTATCAAGTTTTCCCTTCTTTTATGATTTTATGTTTTTTTTTTAAGAAATTGGCTACCTAGTTACACTTCCCCGGCAACAGCGCCAAAATGTTTGGTCAATTTAGTGTGTCCTAAATTGCCGCATTTAATTGTCAATCCGGGAATCGTAAGCTGATGAAGTGCGGCGCACTATATGTGCAAGATAACCTCTTTCTTAACTTTTTGTCGTTTGTGGTCTTTCTAAGGTAAAATGGAAATTCTAAAGTGAAAAGCAAGCTTGGTTATATTTATTCAAGGAAGTGATATCCCTATAATGATTTACCAATCTTGAAACTTTAAAAGCAAATTGAAATTACAATGACAAAAGAAAGTAAACTGCTGAAATAAAAAGTGCTGCTAATCTAATGAATCAAAACAAGAAACTAGTGAACATGAAAACTAAACTATTCTTGCTGCCAACTGAACACAAAAGAAACTACTCTTATGGAAATTCAAAATTGCAATGAAATAAATCTAAATCAGATTACATCAATTCATTTTCTGACCCTTCATCATTAGACCAGCTATGACTTGTGGAAGTAATCATAAACAACTTGTGTAACTGATATTTAATTTGCAGAAAGTAAACTAATACTGAACCATACACACATGATTCAATCCCTCGCCATCAGTCCAGCCGTGGCTTTCGGAGGCAATTGAAGATGTCATACATGATTCAATATATTTAAGTTTGCGGAAAAGAAACTAATACTAAACTACACACTTCATCATGCAGCCCCTCACCATCAGTCCGGCTGTGGCTTTCGGAGGAAACTGAAGACGCTATGAGCAGCTTAATATATCTAATTTTGCAGAAAGGAAACTAATACTAAACTACACATTTCATCATACAGCCCCTCACCATCAGTCTAGCTGTGGCTTTCGGAGGTAACCGAAGACACTATGAGTAGCTTAATATATTTAAATTTAACTACTGAATCAGATAAACAAAACTGAAATGAACAAAGCAAGACTGAAGTTAAACAAATGCTATGAAAAGGAAACTAGCAGCAGAATAATGTCAGTCTCATATCATTAGCTAAAATACTATGACAATGCCCCGGGCTGTCTACCTAAAACCTGCACAAGAAAACTGATCAGTGATTTAACAATCATAAAAACATGAAAGACAAGAATGCAATGGAAATTATAGAAATGTATGAACAGAAATGAAGCAACTATGAAATATGAACATGTAATGGATTATAATACAATGAATTTTAAAAGAAATGAAATGAAATATATATACATTAATACACAGAACCTCGGCTGAGCAAGGGCCCTCTACACAGCTCTGGTACGATCCTCAACATGAATTAAATTGAAAACAGAGTCTTTTCACATTAAGAAGCAGTTCATTACAGACTGGTAGTATTACGGCTCAAGGCAGCGTAATCACTACATAACAGAGTACGCACATCAACTATCAATTAACAACTCAACAGCTATGATCAACTAACAACTATCAACCAACTCTACGTGCGTATGCAAACGCTCTTTATAAACAAATAAAATGTAACTGTCTCCTGAAGTTTATGATAGCAGCCAGCACGTAGACCACTAAGGCCACGGATATAGGAGTATGGCCATGTTGGAAAACGGATCTATGGAAGGTGGGCACTTGAATTCAACTCCAGAACTTTGCACAGATGTCAATTAACCTCCGCAAGCTTGGAAACGGTCATATGGATGTTTATATGCCACGAAACAGAGTCCAGCCGACATAGAACTCCATAGTTGACTTCCACGTGGATGGCTTTGACCGCGGCTTTCTTTGACGAATTTACTTGAACCAATAGGACACGAACCATGTCCTTGTCATTCCTAGCCTGCCCATGTGGCCCGTTTCCTTCGTGGACACCTGTAACATAGATTTCCACAAAATAGCTGCGGAAAGTTGCAGCAGCTGCGGAAAGTGACAAGTTTCCGCAGCTGTATGAACAAAATCTAAATCAAATAGAAAACACAAAAACATAATTAAAAACCATGTTAGATACCCTTTTGCACATGATATTGACAATTTTGGAGGTTTAGGTGAGTGGAAAAAGATATGGAAAAGTGTATGGAAAAGAGGCAAATTCGGGACTCAACATACCCCCACTGTGAAGGTGTTGCATGTCCTCATGCAACCAAAATTTTGACACTCTTTGTTCAATTCATGTGCCTTGATACTTCAGCCAGCACATCTAACCCCCTTCTCTTCTTCTTTGGTACTGCCATCATTCCGGGTTTCTTCATGAGGCACCTGAATTTGATATTCACAAGTGCTCTGCTCAATTTTTGGCATTTCCTTTTTAGCTTCTTATTCTTCTTTTGCCAAATACCCAAATGTAGCATAGTATTGTCATGGATAATCTTGTCCAGTTTGCCTTGCTCTTTGAGTGTTTAATTTTCATTTTTGATATGCCGATTCAAAAGCTCAAGCTCAAAAATCTCCTGTTTTAATGACTGAACCAAATCATCCTGCAATGTATGAGGCTGAATAGAAGAGGTACTTGGGCATGTGGCTGCCTTCTCCAAGGATTCTATATAATCATACACCTCCTGCTGTTTGGGGTCTACTTCCAGTGTCTTTTTCATTGGGCTGTCCTCAAAATGCTGCAAGGGAGAATTATGTTCAAAATTTGGCTGAGGAGAACTTTCATCAATATTTTGCTGAGAATAAGATGGAGTACGCTCATTTTCTGATTGGGAGTGAAAGGAGTCAGGTTCACTAACTGACTGAAATGGACTATGGTCAGTTGGAGACTGTTCAGATGTCTCCTCACCCAAATCAATGAAATGAGGACCTTTAATTTGTGTTTTTCTCAGTTTTCCCTTAAGCCTGCTGCTTCTCCTCACATGCTGTGGTACACTACCCTTTTGTTCTTGTTTTTCTGTTTTTGCCTTCTTGGATAGAGATGACTGTTTTTGAAGAAAAATTAATCTTTTTGATAGAATTTGGTGATCTTCTTCTTCAGAAGAAGAAGTTTTATGGACAGCCTCAATAATTTCTTTCCCTTTTGGTATTATTGGCTTCTTATTTTTGATTTCCTTCTTCTTCCTTTTTACCAATCTCTCTTCCCTATCATTTTTCTTCATAGTAATAGTAGAAGTATGGATTTCATCTACTGTTCTTTTCCTTCTACTTCTTTTTGCTGTGCTAGCTGCGGAAATTTCCTGTGTAGGAGCAACTTGGGTTTCAACATCCATTTTCTTTCTTCTACTCCTTCTAATTGGATTACCTTCAGGAATTTCCTGAGGTTCTTCAAAGAAGTTTCTAACTAGGAATTGTTCCCATGTATATTTTCTTTCTTTTAGCTCCTTTT
Source organism: Pinus albicaulis (assembly GCA_034641835.2). Lineage (NCBI taxonomy): Eukaryota > Viridiplantae > Streptophyta > Pinopsida > Pinales > Pinaceae > Pinus > Pinus albicaulis. The sequence goes on along the minus strand of CM076582.1, from coordinate 679,187,257 downwards.
CAATCAGAATTTTTATAAGCCCATGATGATATAAATGAGGCTCTACATCTCCTAGGTGTTTTTGCACAGTGACAGCCATTTTCTTCAAGCTATTATATAGGAAATAAGGAAGATTGAGAGTTTAGTTTTCAAGAAAATTCATCAATATCCTAGTATGATACATGTACATGGAGCCAAAACGGCCTTCACATGTGATAAATTTCTGAACAATGAGTAGTAAAGTGGCCCATTCATCTTTTATTGCATGCACGGGGATTCCTCTTTTGAAAACAGTGATATCCATACCTTGATTTCGGAGGATTGTTCTCCATGCCTCATCACTGATACTTTTGTTTTTGAACCAGCGTTCTCCTTCCTGAAGAAGCTCTGTGGCTGCTGCTATTGAGGCTTCATTGACTAAAAACTTGAGGTCTCCCACTTCTGCTTCCGAGCCATCAAATGATCTTGCAAACGCTTTGGTAACTTCTCTGTGGTAACCCCTGAATTTCTGAATAAAACGCAGCCATTTATCTTTCCTCAACATCTCTTTTGCTTGCGGAAATCCCTCTATAAATTTCTGTCCTTCCGGCTCTGCCCTTAATAATTTTCCCATTTTCTTCTCTGTGCTTCACAGGCTTGCCTCTGTGAGGGTTTAAGCGGAAATGGAACGATGGAATACACAGAGTATAGCAAAATACTGTGGGGATGTTATCACAAAACGGAAATGAGCACCATAAACAGAATGGAATAAGACTGTGGGTGGATATACGGAAATGAGAGTGAGCAAAAGGAACGGAATGGAATGAAACAGAGAGTGAGAATGAGTAGAGTGGGGTTTTGTAAACACGACAGAGAAACGACAAAGAGGTTAACAAAGTATAATGCATTCGGCCGCATTTTGAATTTTTGGTGGCTGTGTTATAAATATGAACACGTTTCAATAAATGATTATGAAGTTATGCGGCTTGTAAGAGTCCTTTGTCAACTCAAATACGTATCATTATCTACGGTGGGATATTTGAACATGAGTGAGAGTCGGAATTTCAATGATGAAACCGTTTGTGAATAAATGCAAGAGGATAACATAGAGATCGTGAAGGTTACGAACTGTCAATATAATCATTGCGCGTTATGGGTAGAGCTCATAGTTTAAAATTACATAAAAATGTGTTTTTCGATACTATTTGAAATAAACTTTATTCATACCTTTGGAATCCTTGCTTTTGCCCTTGGTCTTCAACTGATTGATCTTCATTAGTGTCTTGAATGTCCCATTGATCCTCTCCTACATTTTATTTCATAATTTATGAAAATAACAACTAACTGTACATTCTTTTTGAAAACAGAGTAGTAGTAGCTGCGGAATCTGCTTCTGGCTGCGGAAACTGGAGTCAGCTGCGGAAACAGATGTCAGCTGCGGAAACTGACACAGCTATCACTTGGCTGAAATAGAAATGAACAAATGACAAATGACCAGGTGGAAATGGCCATAAAAATATTTTTATTGATGGAATGGATGAAATGAAGTGGAATGAAGTGAAATGAAATGAAATGAAATGAAATGAAGTGGAATGAAATGGAGTGGGTGGTGAGATGAAATGAAATGAAAGACAAATTTTTTTTTTTTGGAAAATATAGAGTGTCGGGTGTCCCTGATTTTCACCCCATATTTTCTGTATAAGACTGCCAATCAATGATTGGTTTTCAGGCTTATACCATTTTTTTTTTTTTTTTTTTTTTAACTTGAAAAACAAAAGCTAGGCTGGTGAAGAAGAAGAATTCTTCTGTACCAGCCTAACTGCAGAACTTTCTTGAAACAACTTGACAAAATCCTCTTTAGAAAGTGGCTTATGATAAACTTTCAATCTATGGCCATTCACTAAAAGAGGAGTTTGAAACTCATCAATGGTCTTGATTCTTACAGCTCCATTGTTAAAGATCTTGTCGATCTCATATGGCCCAAGCCAATGAGTCTGAAATTTCCCTTGAAAATCTTTAAACTTGGAGTCAAATAACAATGCCCAATCTCCTTCTTGAAACTTCTTTTCTTTGATATATTTGTCATGCCACTTAGTTCTTTGATATTGAACTAGATCAGTTCTTAGAATTGCTTCTTGTATGATCTCATCTAGCTCATTCAATTGCTCCATTCTATGCTTTTGGGCTTCTGATAAGTCCATTCCCAATTGAACTGCTATCTTGAAGGTCTTGACTTGGAACTCAATGGGGAACAAGACTTCTTTCCCATAAAAAAGTTCATAGGGAGAATGTCCTGTTGTATTCCTCCATGTAGTTCTGTAGGCCCACAAGGCTTCTCGAAGCCTTTCTGCCCAATCTCTTCTATGTAGATGAACAGTTTTGGTGATGATACTTTCAAGAACTTTGTTTGTGGACTCCACTTGACCATTTGCTTGTGGATGGTAAGGAGTAGATTTTTTGTGCTTGATTTTGTATTCTTCTATCAACTTCTCCACCAAATTTGATGTGAATTGGCTCCCCTGATCTGTTACAATTTCTCTTGGAACACCAAAGCGAGTAAAAATATCCTCATAAAGAAAATGAACAACTGAATTTTCAGTAGCAGATACTAATGGTTTAGCTTCTACCCATTTAGTAACATAATCGGTGCAAACCAATATATACTTCTTTTGCTTCGATGGTGGATTAATTGGTCCAATGAAATCTAAAGCCCATTTTTCAAAGGGTTCAATGAGTACCTGTGTTTGCAATGGCATTTCATTTGAAAGGGTAGGTTTCCCTACTCTTTGGCAGCTATCACACCTTTTGACATATTGTTTTGCATCTTTGAAGAAAGAAGGCCAATAATATCCCAAGGAAAGGATTTTATAGGCCGTCCTTTTGTCCGCAAAGTGTCCGCCGCATGGTTCATCATGACTGCCTTAAGAATATCAGGCATTTCATCTTCCCTGACACATCTTCTGATCACAAGATCTGGCCCTGTTTTAAACAATTCGTTAGAAATCCATGAATATCTTGAACTCTCCTGAATAATTTTTCGTTTTTCTCTTGGAAATAAATGTGAAGGTAGTTTCCCTAACCTTAACCTTAACCCTAACGTAGCATTAAGCTTAACCTTATCCTTAACCTTAACTTAAACCTTAACCTTAACCTTACCCCCTTAATCTTTACCTTAAGGTAAGGATAAGGGTTTAGTGAAGGTTAAGGTTAGTTTACAGTTAAGGTTAAGGTTAAGGGTAAGGTTAATGTTAAGGTTAAGGTTAAGGTTAAGGTTAAGGTTAGGTTAAGATCAAGGTTAAGGTCAGGTTAAGGATAAGGTTAGGTTAATGTTAAATGTTAAGGTTAGGTTAAGGTAAGGATAAGGTTAAACAAAGAATAATGTTAAGGTTAGGCTAAGTAAAGGATAACGTTAAGGTTAGGGTTAGGTTAAGGTTAATGTTAAGTTTAAGGTTAAGGCTAATGTTAAGGTTAAGGTTAAGTTAAGATTAAGGTAAGGATAAAGTTGTGTTAAGGTTAAGTTTAAGGTTAAGGTTAAGGTTTAACTTAAAGTTAGGTTAAGGTTAAGGTTAGGTTAGGTCAGGGTTAAGGTTAGGTTAAGCTAAGGTTAAGGTTAATATTAGGGTAAGGTTAAGGTTAAGGTTAGGTTAAGGTTAAGGTTAAGTTTATAGTTAGGTTAAGGTTAAGGTTAAGGGCAAGGTTAAGGTCATGTTAAGGATATGGTTAAGGTAAAATTAACCTTACCTCCTTAATCCTAACCTGACCTTGACCTTAATCTTAACTAAACCCTTAACCTTAAACTTAACCATAACCTTAAACTAACCTTAACCTTAACCTTACCGTATCCTAACCTTAACCTTAACCATAGGTTAGGGTTAAGGTTAGGGTTAAGGTTAGGTTAAGGTTAAGGTTAAGGTCAAAGTTAAGGTTAGGTTAGGGTTAAGGTTAAGGTTAAGGGTTTAGTTAAGATTTTTTTAAGGTTAAAAGTTTAGTTAAGGCTAGATTAAGGTTAAGGTTAATGGTTTAGTTAGGTTATGGTTAAGGTTAAGGTTAACATTGAGGTTAGGGTTAGGTTAAGGTTAGGGTTAAGGGTTTAGTTAAGGTTATGGTTAGGTTAGGTTTAAGCTTAAGGTTAAGGTTAGGTTAAGTCTAAGGTAAAGGTTAGGTTAGGTTAGGGTTAAGGTTAAGGTTAGGTTAAGGTTAGGTTAGGTCAGGGTTAAGGTTAGGTTAATGTAAGGTTAAGGTTAGGTTAGGTCAGGGTTAAGGTTATGTTAAGGTTAGGTTAAGGTTAAGGTTAAGGTTAAGATTAAGGTCAACATTAAGGTTAATTTAGGGTTAAGGTTAAGGATTCAGTTAAGGTTAAGGTTAGGTTATTTTAAGGTTAAGGTTAATGTAAGGTCAAGGTTAAGGTTAAGGTTAAGATTAAGGTTAAGGTTATGGTTAAGGTTCAGGTTAAGGTCAAGGTTAAGGTTAGGTTAGGGTTAAGGTTAAGGTTAAGATTAACACTGAGATTAGGGGTAGGTTAAGGTTAATGCTAAGGTTAAGGGTAAGGGAAAGGTTAAGGTTAATGTTAGGTTAGTTTAAGGTCAATGTTAATGTTAAGATTAAGGTTAAGGTTAGGTTTAGATATTGTTAGGTTAGGGTTAGGTTATGGTTAAGGTTAAGGTTAAGGTTAAGGTTAAGGTAAGTTTCAGTTATGGCTAGGTTAGGTTAAGTTAAGGTTAAGGTTTAGGTTATGGTAAGGTTAAGGTTAAGTTGAGGTTAAGGTTAAGGTAAGGTGATGGTTAAGGTTATGGTTAGGGTTAAGGTTAAGATTAAGGTCAAGGTTAAGGTTAAGGTAAGGTTAAGGTAAGGTTAAAGATAAGGTTAAGGTAAGGTTAAAGTTAAGGTTAAGGTTAAGTGTTAGGGTAAAGGGTAAAGGGTAAAGGGTTTAGGTTAAGGGTTAGGTTAATGTTAAGGTTAAGGTATGGTTAAGTTTAAGGTTAAGGTTAAGGTCACAGCTAATGTTAGGTTAGGATTAAAGTCAAGTTGAATTTTAAGGTTAAGGTTAATGTTAAGGTTAAGGTATGGTTAAGGTTAAAGTGAAGGTTAAGGTTAAGGTTATGTTAGGGTTAAGGTTAAGGCTAAGTTTAGGTTAGGGTTAAGTTTAAGGTTAAGGTTAAGTTTAAGGTTAAGGTTAAGGGTTTAGTTAAGGTTAAGTTTAAGGTTAAGGTTAAGGGTTTAGTTAAGGTTAGGTTAAGGTTAAGGATAAGGTTAAGGTTAGCTTAAGGTTAGGGTAAGGTTAGGGTTAAGGTTAAGATAGGTTAGGGTTAAGGTTAGGTTAAGGTTAAAGGTAAGTTAAAGGTTAAGGTTACGGTTAAGGTTAAGGTTAAGGTCAAGGTCAAGGTTAAATTTAACCTTAACCTTAATCTTAACCTTAACCATACCTTAACCTTAACCTTAACCTTACCTTAACCTTAACCTTAACCTTAAGAATAACCTTAGTGTTAAACTTAACCTTAAACCAAACCTTAACTAAACCCTTAACCTTAACCTTAACCTGATTAACCTTAACCTTAAACTTACCTTAACATGACCTCAACCTTAACCTTAACCTAACCTTAACCTTCACCTTAAGCTTATACTTAACGTTAACCTAAACCTTATCCTTAAACATTAACCTAACCTAACCTTATTGTTAACCTTAACCTTAACCTTAACACTTAACCTTAATGTTAACCTTAACCTTAACCTAAACTTAACCTTAATCCTTAACCTTAATCTTAACATTAACGTTAAACTTTAACCTTGAACTTAACCTTAACTTTAACCTAACCTTAACCTTAACCTTAACCTTAACCCTAACCTAACCAAACCTTAACCTTAACCTTAACTTAACCTAACCTTAACCTAACCTTACGTTAAAGCTTAACCTTGACCTTAACCTTAACATTAACCTTACCCTTACCCTTACACTAACCTAACCTTAAACTTAACCTTAACCTTACCCTTACCCTTAACCCTAACCTAACCTTAACCTTAACCTTACCCTAACCTTAACCTTAACCTAACCTTAACCTTAACCTTAACCATAACCTTAACCTTACCCTAACCTTAACCTCCTTAACCTAACCTTAACGTTAACCTTACCCTAACCTTAACCTTGACCTTAACCTTAGCCTAAACTTTAACCTTGACCGTAACCTTAACCTTGACCATAACCTTAACTTTAACCTTAACGTTAACCTTAATGTCAAACCTAACCTAACCTAAACCTTAACCTAACCTTAAACTTAACCTTAACCTTAACCCTAACATAAAATTAACCTTAACCTAACCTTAACCTTAATCTAACCTTAACCTAACCTTAACCTTAACCTTACACTTAACCTTACCCTAACATTAACCTAAACTTATCCTTGACCTTACCTTAACCTTATCCTTAAATTGACCTTAACACAACCTTAACCTTAACCGTAAACTTACCCTTAACCTTAACCTTAACCTTAACATTGTCCTTAACATTAACCTTAACCTAACCTTGACCTTAACCTTAACCATAACCTAACCATAACTTCAATGTTAACCTTGACCTTAACCTTAACCTTAACCCTAACCATAACCTTAACTAAACCCTTAACCTTAACCTTAACTAAACCATTAACCTTAACCTTAACCTTAACCTAAACCTTAACCTGAACATTAACCTTAACTAAACCCTTAACATTAACCTAACCCTTAACCTTAACCTGAAATTAACCTTACCCTTAACATTACCTAAACCTTAACCTAACCTTAATCATACCTTAACAACCTTAACCTTGACCTTAACGTTAACCTTAACATTGACATTAACCTTACCATAACCTTAACCCAAATTAACCTTAACTCTAACCTAACTTAACCTTAACCCTAACTTAACCTAACCTTAACCCTGACCTAACCTAACCTAACGTAACCTTAACCTTAACCTAAACTTAACCATAGCCTTAACCTAACCTTAACCTTAACCTTAACGTAACTTAACCTTAGGATAAGGTTAAGGTTAGGTTAAGGTTAAAGTCTGGTTAAGGTTAGGTTAAGGTTAAGATTATGGTTAGGGTAAGGGTATGGTTAAGGTTGAGGTTATGTTACTTAATGTTAAAGTTAAGGTTAAGGTTAATGTTAACACTAAGGTTAGGGTTAGGCTATGGTTAAGGTTAAGGTTAGGTTAAGCTAAGGTTAATGTTAAGGTTATGTTAGTTAGTGTTAAGGTTAAGGTTAAGGTTAAAGTTATGTTGAGGTTAGGTTAAGGTTAAGGCTATGTTAGTCAATGTTAAGGTTAAGGTTAAGGTTAGGTTAAGGTTAAGATTAAGGTTAAGGTTAACGTTAGGTTAGTTTAAGGTAAGGTTAGGTTAAGGTTAATGTCAATGTTAGGTTAGGTTAAAGGTTTAGGTTAAGTTTAAGGTTAACGTTAAGGTTAAGGTTAAGGTTAAGGTTAAGATTTTGTTAAGGTTAAGGTTAGGTTTAGGTTTAGGTTATCACTTAGGTTATGGTCAAGGTTTAGGATAAGGTTAAGGTTAAGGTTAAGGTTAAGGTTAGGGTAAGGTTAAGGTTAAGGTAAGGTTAATATTAAGGTTAATGTTAGGTTATGGATAATATTAGGTTATGTTTAAGGTTAAGGTTAAGGTTAAGGTTAATTTTAAGGTTAACGTTAAGGTTACGTTAAGGTCAAGGTTAAGGTTAAGGATAGGTTAAGGTCAAGGATAATGTTAAGGTTAAGGTTAAGGGGTTAGGTTAAGGTTAAGGTTAAGGTTAAGGATACGGTTAATGTTAAGGTTAAGGGGTAAGGTTAATGTTAATGTTAAGGTTAAGGTTAAGGTAAAGGGTAAGGTTAAGGTTAGGGTTAATATTAAGGTTTAGGGTAAGGCTAAAGGTTAGGTTAGGTTAGGGTAAGGTTAAGGTTAACCTTAGTGTTACCTTAAGGTTAAGGTCAAGGTTAAGGTTTGGTTAAGGTTAAGTTTAAGGTTAAGGTTAGGTTAAGGGTAAGGTTAAGGTAATGTTCAGGTTAAGGGTAAGGTAAAGGTTAGGTTAAGGTTAGGGTTAAGGTTAACACTGAGGTTAGGTTAAGGTTAAGGTTTAACTTAAGGTTATGATCAAGGTTAAAGTTAAGGTTAAGGTTAGGCTAAGGGTAATGTTAAGGTTATTGTTAAGGTGGGGTTAGGGTTATGTTTAAGGTTAAGGTTAGGTTTTAGTTAAGATTAAGGTTAAGGTTAAGGTCATGTTAGGGTTAAGGTTAACGTTAAGGTTAAGGTTAGGGTTATGGTTAAGATTAGGTTAAGGTTAAGTATAAGGTTAAGGTCAAGGTTAAGGTTAAGGGTTAAGGTTAGGGTTAAGGTTAAGGTTAAGGTTAAGGTTAGTGTTAAAGATAGGGTAAGGTTAAGGTTAAGGTTAAGGGAAGGTTAATGCTAAGATAAGGTTAACATTAAGGTATGGTAAAGGTTAAGGGTTTAGTAAAGGTTAAAGTAAGGTTAAGGGTAATGTTAATGTCAACTTTGAGGTTAGGGTTAGGTTATGGTTAGGGTTAAGGTTAAGGGTAAGGTTAGCCTTAAGGTTAAGATTTTAGTTAAGGTTAATGTTAAGGTTAAGGTTAATGGTTTAGTTAGGGTTAAAGTTAAGGGATTACTTAAGGTTAAAGTTAAGGGTTTAGCTAAGGTTAAGGTTAAGGTTAAGGTTAGGTTAAGGTTAAGGTTATGGTTAAGGTCAAGCTTAAGGTTAAGGATAGGTTAAGGTTAAGATTAAGGTTAAGGGGTTAGGTTAATGTTAAGGTTAAGGTTAAGGGTACAGTTAATGTTAAGATTAAGGGGTAAGGTTAGTGTTATGGTTAAGGTTAAGGGTAAGGTTAATGTTAAGGTTAATATTAAGGTTAAGGGTAAGGTTAAAGGTTAGGTTACGTTAGGGAAATGTTAAGATTAACCTTAGTGTTACCTCAAGGTTAGGGTTTGGTTAGGGTTGAGTTTAAGGTTAAGTTTAAGGTTAAGGTTAAGGTTAAGGTTAGGTTAAGGGTAAGGTTAAGATAATGTTCAGGTTAAGGTTAAGGTAAAGTTTAGGTTAAGGTTAGGGTTAAGGTTAACACTGAGGTTAGGTTAAGGTTAAGGTTAAGGTTAGGTTAAGGGTAAGGTTAAGGTTAAGGTTAAGGTTATTGTTAAGGTGAGGTTAGGGTTAAGGTTAAGGTTAGGTTTTAGTTAAGATTAAGGTTAAGGTTAAGTTTATGTCAGGGTTAAGGTTAACGTTAAGGTTAAGGTTAGGGTTAAAGTTAATATTAGGTTAAGGTTAAGTATAAGGTTAAGGTTAGGGTTAGGGTTAAGGTTAAGGTTAGTGTTAAAGATAGGGTAAGGTTAAGGTTAAGGTTAAGGGAAGGTTAATGTTAAGGTATGGTAAAGGTTAAGGGTTTAGTAAGGTTAAGGTAAGGTTAAGGGTAAGGTTAATGTCAACTTTGAGGTTAGGGTTAGGTTAGGGTTAGGGTTAAGGTTAAGGGTAAGGTTAAGGTTAAGGTTAAGGTGAATTTAAGGTTAGAATTGATGTTAGGGTTAGTTTATGCTTAAGGTTAAGGGTAAGGTTAGCCTTAAAGTTAAGGTTTTAGTTAAGGTTAAGGTTAAGGTTAAGGGTTTAGTTAGGGTTAAAGTTAAGGGGTTACTTAAGGTTAAAGTTAAGCGTTTAGGTAAGGTTAATTTTAAGGGTTTAGTTAGGGTTAAAGTTAGGGTTAAGGGATTACTTAAGGTTAATGTTAAGGGTTTAGGTAAGGTTAAGGCTAAGGTTAAGGTCAAGGTTAAGCTTAAAATTAAGGTTAAGGTTAAGGTAAGTGTAACCTTAATGTTAAGGGTAAGGTTAAGGTATGGTTAAAGTTAAGGTTTATGTTAAGGTTAAGGTAAGGTTAAGGTTAAGGTTAAGGTTAAGGTTAAGGTTAAGCTTAAGGTTAGGTTAAGGTTAATGTTAGGGTAAGGTTAAGGTTAAGGTTAAGGTTAAAATTAAGGTTAAATTTAAGGTTAGGTTAAGGTTAAGTTTAAGGTCAATGTTAAGGTTATGTTAAGGTTAAGGTTAAGGTGAAGGTTAAGGTTAGGTTAAAGTTAATGTTAAGGTTAAGGTTAAGGTCATGGTGAAGGTCAAGGTTAAGGTCAAGGTTAGGTTACGTTGAGGTTAATGTAAGGTTAAGGTTAAGGTTAAGGTTAAGGATAGGTTAAAGTCAAGGTTAAGGTTAAGGTTAGGTTAAGGTTAAGGTTAAGGCTAAGGGGTAAGTTTAATGTTAAGGTTAAGGTTAAGGGTAAGGTTAATGTTAAGGTGAATGTTAAGGTTAAGGGTAAGGTTAAAGTTTGGGATAGGTTAGGGTAAGGTTAAGGTTAACCTTACTGTTACCTTAAGGTTAAGGTCAAGGTTAACGTTGGGTTAGGGTTAAGGTTAAGGTTAAGGTTAAGGTTAAAGCTAAGGTAATGTTAAGGTTAAGGGTAAGCTTAAGGTTAAGGTGAAGGTTAACACTGAGGTTATGTTAAGGTTAAGGTTTAACTTAAGGTTAAGTTCAAGGTTAAGGTTAAGGTTAAGGTTACGTTAAGGGTAAGGCTAAAGTTAAGGTTAAGGTTATATTTAAGGTGTTAGTGTCAGTCTTTGTAGGCTTCCTCCAGTGATAAAACATGCTCTTACAAAGTGATTTTAAGTTGTCAAGGTCAAATTTTGTCATTTTAGTGAGTCTTCAAGAAAAATTTGGTCACTAGGTATTAGGTCTAGGGTTTTCTTTTACTCTTGTCAAAGTTGTCTAAATGTCAGTCCATGTCACCAGTCAACTGAGTGTACCATCATTCAGAGGGTTTTCATCATCATGCCAGATTCCAAAGGGTCATTTTACACCTTGTTCATGCTTCAGTTGTGCCAAGGTAAGGTTCATTTCCCTTTCCTAGGGTTTTGAAGGTAATTTCTCTTGGATGGTCAAATCATCAGCAAAAATTGTATATTGATGTTCATACACCTTCCTCTATCATTAATGTACCTTATTAAACACTTCCCATAACTGAGATCCCCCAAATTCCTCATTTTTGCACAAACCCTAGTTTCTTGCTACAACTTGACAATTTTCTAGGCTAGGCCTGTGTTTTTCCCTTTTGGATCCATTCCTCTCACTCAGTATTTGAAATTACACTTTCCCATGCTTTGTAACATCTCTCCATACTTCCAAAAATTTTCTGAAGATTTTAGAAGCCCCTTATCCCCTTCATTTCACTTCATTTCGACAAATCTGTTGTTCCACACATCGGGATAGGTTTTACTCCAATGATGTTCCTGAGAAATAAAATATGAATTTGGGAAAAATGAGAGAGTTTTTTGTCCACAATATGCCAAGGAAGAAAAAAATCCTTCACTTTTTACACAGGTGTCATGGTTTTAGAGAAATGTCAAAAATACAGTTGCCTCAAAAGAATTGATGCACCTCTGTAGTGACCTTGGGAAAATCAAGATTTATCCTAGCTTGGTTGGCCAAATGACTTTTTTGATGAGTCAAATGATAACTAGACACAAATATTTTTCCAATGAGCTATCATGAGCTCAATTTGGAGTTGCGGAGGACCTTCCAAACTTGACTGCAACAACACTCTTCCTTGAGGCAGCCTCATTTTGCACATTTTGACCAATATTGAGAGATTTCATTTTTGACAGGGCACATTAACTCAAAATTGAAAAATTGTAGCTGGGTTGGAAATTAGACTCAATAATATTTATAACGAGCTATCCTGTGCCCAATTGTGACACAGGGAAGGTCTCCAAACGTCTCCTGCAAAAAAGGCACTATGCATTGGGTGAGAGGCACGACGCATTGGGTTGTGACGCGGTGCATAGAGCTGCAAGCCCAATTTCACCATAAAATTCCCAAAAATTTCAAAATGTGCTCAAATCCGTGGTTTTCAAGTAAGTTAAGAGTTCTTCCCTTTCTAGTGAAAGAGTTTTTCTTAGAATTATATGGTGGTTTAGTGTGTAAAATCTCAAACCCAACCTCTTTGAAATTTTTCTCAAAAACAATTGTCTAGGGCTACATTTGTGTCTTTGCTACCAATTCCACTCCATCACTCCCTCATTATTTCACTCCTTCATTCATTCTTCACTTTCATCCACTCATTCCCTAATTCCCATATTCCAAAAATTCCCTAATTCCCATATCCCTAAATCCCACTATCCCAAACCCTACTCCCATCCCTAAACTCTATTCACACATACATTTTTACACTTTCTTCCATACACTGTACCCATTTCATTCCTCCACCATATTTTCACACCGTTATCCACAAAACCATCCATGTACAACCACGTTTTTCAAAACCAAAGGAAAACAATGGAAAGAGACAGTGATCATGGGTATGAGTAAGAAATTGAGTTGATCGTGAATCTTGGCTTGAGAGAAAAAAATTGCACTTGGGAAAGAATTCTAGAGAAGGCCAAAAATGAGAAAAATATGTTGAGGCACATTGCATACCATTACTTGGCGAAAAACAAAAGTTGCAAAGCAAGAATCAGAAACCTGAAGTTTAAGTTGAAGAAGGCATCGAGGAGGCGAAAAGAGCATGATAAACTTCAGAGATTGTTTGAGGCTTCTTTGGCCCAACACGGCACTTGATGAAGAACACTCAGCGCAAATTTCAAAAAATTTGGGACAATTTTGGCATTTTTGAAATTTTTGGCCTAAAAAACAGACTTTTCTGCTCTATGCGCCACGCCACTTGGCGCTTGCTTTTAATGGAGACCTCATTTTGATGAAAACTTAGCATTTTTGGATTTGGCATGGAAAAATATGCATGTCTACCAATGGCCAAGAAATTTTTACACGTTTTGGGCTTCCAAAAAGGTCAAAAACACCCCAAAAATGACCTTTCTGCCCCTTTTTTGACACACAGGAAGCAGTCTTGGGAGAACTTAGTTTTGGAGAGGCAAATGGAGGCCAAATTAAAAAATTCCACTTGTGCTAGAAAGTAGACAGGAAAAAATTTCCAACAAGCCCACGTGGAGAAAATTTGGACACTGGGAAGGCCTCTAAAATCAGCTGCAAACAGGCACGACGCATAGGGAAATCAAGCGCGACGCATTGGAGGATTTTGCTCATTTTTGGTCAAAAACTCTGTTTTTCACCTAGTTTTTTCACAGTTTGACTTTTTTCCTTCTAGTTTTCAAACTCATGATGTAATTAAATTTAAAATGATGGATTTTGATGTAATTTTGCTAAATTTTCACTCATAGAGGTAGATTCATCCATTAAAGGGTAATTTGCAACTGAATGAATTAGTTTCCTAGTTTTTAGAGGCAAGTTGTTCCACTGCCTACTTTCTAGTTATCAGTTTATATTTTGTTGGAACAGCTCCTAAACTCATGAGCTCGACCCCTAGAGGCTAGGATGAGTTTTTTTTTGCCTATATCTTATGTTTTCTCAGTCATTAGCATGGTTGGACTTTTTGGAATGCTTTGAGCATCATTGTACATTCAACTCTGCATTTTGGCAAAGGAAAAGACCAGGGTTTGTAGCACTCTATGGGATTCATGTGGCATCTTGATTTGATAGTGTGTTTCTCTCTGTAAATGTAAGTTTACTGGTGTTTTATGTATTCCATTTTATCTCTTTTTTCTTCTTAACTAAAACAAATAAGGATAAAGGTAGAATCCATTGAAATTGTAGTGCTCTACCTAGGGTTTGTTTAGTTATTTATGTTTTCAGTTGTTTGAAGAGGATCCCTGAATGTTTCTTGTCCTCTGCAACTCCTCACCTATCTAAATCTCTCCATATAATTCAAATTGAAGTGTCAAATCATTTGCATGCCTTGCCCCTTTGAGATCTCTGCAAAACTGAACCTCATTCCCCAGACCCAAAATCTGCCTTTCCATTTGAGCCAAAAAAACATCGTTAAATTTCAATCAAACTCTTTTGCACAAATATCTAGCCTAAAATCGGTCTTCACATCAAGTCATCTCAAGCCTCATTGATTATTTTTGCTGAGATTGACAAGGAGAGAGCCCTCTCCCGACCTGGTAGGGCTAGCTACCAGTTTAAGCATGGTTTGATGTTACCCTAGATTCTGCCTTTCTCAGCCTATGGTAGATTTAGGCCCTAACATAGTGGCGACCATACTAGGGAAGAAAATTTTGTTTTTTGCTTTATAAACTAGAGATAGAGCCTGAAGTTAGCTAGGTAGCCTTCGAAATGCTCTTGCTTTGCATTAGCGAAAGTAGATGAAAGCTTCTTCAGTCAATCTACGGTCTAGTTTATGAATTGAACATCTGGTTTCCTCAGTAAAATATAATCAAGTTCAGATCTGATTGTTGATGGTGGACAAAAATCAGACATCGAAAGGCTTAAATAATTCACCTGGCAACTCTAAATCATTTTCAAGATCAGATCCAAGGACTCCACTGGAGGATGAACTTGACCAGCAGAAACATGAAAGGACAATATGGAAAGATCAGGTATTCAAGCTGGAATTTCATCCAAGACATTTTTTTCTTTGTCATAAATTATTTCTTCTCTTTTCCCGAGAATATCAATAAGGATTTTCAAAGTATATTGTATTTTAGAAAAGACCCTCGACCTACAGTTGAATCTTTCCCTTTGAAGATTGTGAATACCAAATATTTGCATGATTTTGAGCTTGATCAAGACCTTTCTTCTGAATCTTGTGATGACCATATTCAAACTGATGAACCTCAGGAGACCAAGACTGATTTTGCAGCATTTGTACATACCCCTATACCTTGTAAAATTCCATATCGATACAAGCCTCTGATTTTACCTCCTATATCCCATGCTTTCCCTAAAAATCACGACCTATATCTACCAAGTTTTGATGGTGAACGCGACAACATCACTGCTGAGAGACATGTTCTGAATTTTGAGTCTTTTCTTGACCTTTTTGAAGTGATGAAGAGGATGTCAGTATTAGGACTTTTACTCTTTCTTTGCAAGGAAAAGTTAAGAGTTGGTTCAAAACCTTGCCTGATGCGAGCATCTCAGATTTCTAGCAGTTCGTCAAATTTTTCCTCGACAGGTGGGTGATCAGACAGAACCCTTTCTTGATTATAGAAGAGTATAACCATCTGAAAAGACTTCCAGGGGAGATAGTACAATAGTTTTCTGCTAGATTTAACAAAGTATATTTTTCGATGCCGATTAATATAAGGCCTCCTCCTGGATCTTCTATCTTGCCCTACCTAGGTGCCTTTGATCCAGAAATGAAGTTTCAGCTGAGAGAAAGTAACTTTGCAACACTTGAAGAGATGCAGAATAGTGCAGTAGATGTAGAGGCTCATTTTCTGATCCGAAGGGCAAAGTTGAAGGAAGAAGAGATGAAAAACATAGATCTGGAGGAATCGACATCTCTAGAGGTAAAGCTTGACATTTTGGTAAGTGAAGTGGAAGAGATGATGCAAAGGACCATCACAAGGAATGAGTATAATGATCAAGCCCATGGCTCACTGATCGAAGAAGAACAAGTTGCTGATCCAAAACATTTTGTTTCTTATCCCAGTTGTCATAGATCTGATAATGATTGTTTTGTAGATCATATTGGAGAATAGAGATCTGTTGATATGACATGTATGTTTTATGATGTGTTTTATACTGATGATTTGCCTCAGTTTGATCAGTATGATGATGATTATGTTCTCCAAACATAAGCTAATATTGCAGACAAATCAACAACTAGTTTGTGGAAGGAGGAGGTTCACTTTCAGCAACCTAAATACAATGTTCATCCATCACATATCAGCTATGGAAATAATGAGGAAAGTGCAGCAAATTTTGAAGTAAGTGAAGGATCTTTTCCTTTTTGTTTTGATTCATTTCAGTTCATCAGAGACAACTTCCATGCAATCATAAATCAACTGTCGACAAGTCTTAATTTGGACCATCTTGAGGGCAATGAAAACCTTGTTCAAGACTTCTCATATCCATATTTGCAGCCCCCGAATGCCATTGATTGTCAAGTTGCAGATGAAGACATGGAAGCTGGCACATATGATCAAACGCTACAAGATGATTCCGTACCATTTTGTTTTGAATCATTTCAGGTTTTGAAGGGTAAATTGCATAGTATATCTTCGAATGAGCAGCCTGTAGGAAATCATGTAGTCTCATCGGAATCAATAGAAAATTGGTTGCAGCAGTCTTTTCAAGTTTTTCATGATCCAATAATTGATGTGTTGGATGATGTTTGCAGTCAAATTCTTTCTCCATTGACTATATGTAAGCTTGAGATGTGTACTGATACAAACTTAATTTGGCAGCCGGTCTCTTTCTCATTTTCAGCAGGAGCCTCATCGCAAATATCAGAGAAAAGTTTGCATTCATGGTATGAGAAGAAGAGAAGTAATCCATTAGATGAGCTAAGTCCCAGTGTGCATGAACTTCAATATCCTTATGCTGTGTTTTTGGAGGCGGATAGAGAATCTGTAGTATTCAACGGAGCTGGTCACAAGTTTTCATGGGGTTTGCCTTTCAGTAGTTCTCTCTTGTTCTTCATAAGCGACCACTTGCAGAGAATTCAAAAAGTAGTCAGAATACTTACTTGGTTTCATTGGTTGTTTCATTTCACTTGATCAGGTGATGAATGGAACAACTAGAGTAGGTTGTATTGAATAAGCTTCATATTTAGCATATTTTCCAATTTGTCGGTTGTGTTTAAGTATCGAGTCAATTTTTAGTTGAGTGAGAGTCAGTTTGTGTCGTCAAGTCGTCAGTTTTCAGTCATATATTTCAGCTTGATTTTTTGATTCCATTGCCTAATGGATGAAGGCACTTGTCTGCTCTCCCAAAGATCTGTCGTTCTTGGCATCACCAAGGAGCTACCATCCCCATTGGAGCCAATGTTAGTGTTATTCTTTGCAGCCTTCCTCCAGTGATCAAACATTCTCTTACAAAGTGATTTTAAGGTGTCAAGGTTAAATTTTGTCATTTCAGTGAGTCTTCAAGAAAAATTTGGTCACTAGGTATTAGGTCTAGGGTTTGCTTTTACTCCTGTCAAAGTTGTCCAAATGTCGGTGCATGTCACCATTCAGCTAAGTGTACCATCATTTAGAGGGTTTTCATCATCATGCCATATTCCAAAGGGTTATTTTACACCTTGTTCATGCTTCAGTTGTGCCAAGGTAAGGTTCATTTCCCTTTCCTAGGGTTTTGAAGGTAATTTCTCTTGGATGGTCAAATCATCAGCGAAACTTGTATCTCGATGTTCATACACCTTCCCCTATCCTTAATGTACCTTATTAAATACTTCCCATCACTGAGATCCCCCAAATTCCTTATTTTCGCACAAACCCTAGTTTCTTGCTACAACTTGACAATTTTCTAGGCTAGGCCTGTGTTTTACCCTTTTGGACCCCTTCCCCTAACTCAATATTTGAAATTTCAATTTCCCCTACTTTCTAACATCACTCCCTACTTCCCAAAATTTTCTCAAGAATTTATAAGCCCCTTATCCCCTTCATTTCACTTCATTTCGACAAATCTCGTGTTCCACACATTTGGATAGGTTTTACTCCAATGATGTTCCTGAGCAAGAAAATATGAATTTGGGAAAACTGAGACAGTTTTTTTTTCCAAAATAGGCCAAGGAAGAAAAAACACCTTCACTTTTTACACAGGTGTCATGTTTTTAGAGAAATTTCAAAAATACAATTTCCTCGGGAGAATTGATGCACCTCTGAAGTGACCTTGGGAAAATTAAGATTTATCCTAGCTTGGTTGGCCAAATGACTTGCTTGATGAGTCAAATGATAACTATACACAAATATATTTCCAATGCGTTATCATGAGCTCAATTTTGAGTTGAGGAAGATCTTCAAAAGTTGACTGCAACAGCACTCTTCCTTCAGGCAGCCTCATTTTGCACATTTTGACTAGTATTGAGAGATTTGATTTTTGATAGGGAAAATTAACTCCAAATTGAAAAATTCTAGTTGGGTTGGAAATTAGAATCAATAATATTTCCAACGAGATATCCTGTGCCCAATTTTTACACTGGGAAGGTATCCAAAATTCTCCTATAAAAAGGAACTATGCATTGGGTGAGAGGCGCGGCGCATTGGGTTGTGGCGCAGCGCATAGAGCTGAAAGCCCAATTTCACCATAAACTTCCCCAAAATTTCCAAATGTGCTCAAATCTGTGGTGTGAAATTAAGTTAATAGTTCTTCCCTTGCTAGTGAAAGAGTTTTTCTTAGAATTATATGGTGGTTTAGTGTGTAAAATCTCAAACCCTACCTCTTTGAAATTTTTCTCAAAAACAATTGTCTAGGGCTGCAATTGTGTCTTTGCTACCAAGTCCACTCCATCACTCCCTCATTATTTCACTCCTTCATTCATTCTTCACTTTCATCCACTCATTCCCTAATTCTCATATTCCAAAAATTCCCTAATTCCCATATCCCTAAATCCCACTATCCCAAACCCTACTCCCATCCCTAAAATCTATTCACACATACATTTTTACACTTTCTTCCATACACTATAACCATTTCATTCCTCCACCATATTTTCACATTGTTATCCACAAAACCATCCATGTACAACCACGTTTTTCAAAACCAAAGGAAAACAATGGAAAGAGATAGTGATCATGGGTATGAGTAAGAAATTGAGCTGATCGTGAATCTTGGCTTGAGAGAACAAACTTGCACTTGGGAAAGGATGCTAGAGAAGGAAAAAAATGAGAAAACTATGTTGAGGCACATGGCATACCATTACTTGGTGAAAAACAAAAGTTGCAAAGCAAGAATCAAAAATCTGAAGGCTAAGTTGAAGAAGGCATCAAGGAGGCGAAAAGAGCATGATAAACTTCAGATATTGGGCGAGGCTTCCTTGGCCCAACACAAAACTTGATGAAGAACACTCAGCCCAAATTTCAAAAAATTTGGGACAATTTTGGCATTTTTGAAATTTTTGGCCTAAAAAATAGACTTGTGTGCTCTATGCGCCGCGCCACTTGGCGCTCGCTTTTGATGGAGACCTCATTTTGATCAAAACTCAGCATTTTTGGATTTTTCATGGAAAAATATGCATGCCTACCAATGGCCAAGAAATTTTTACAGATTTTGGGCTTCCAAAAAGGTCAAAAACACCCCAAAAATGACCTTTCTGCCCCTTTTTTGACACATAGGAAGAAGTCTTGGGAGAACTGAATTTTGGAGGGGAAAATGGAGGCCAAATTCACAAATTCTACTTGTGTTGGGAAGTAGACAGGAAGACCTTTCCAACAAGCCCACGTGGATAAAATTTGGACACCAAGAAGGCCTCCACAATCAGCTGCAAACAAGCGCGACGCATAGGGAAATCAAGCGCGGCGCTTTGGAGGATTTTGCTCATTTTTGGTCAAAAACTCTGTTTTTCGCCTAGTTTTTTCACAGTTTGACTTTTTTCCTTCTAGTTTTCAAACTCATGATGTAATTAAATGTAACATGATGTATTTTGATGTAATTTTGCTAAAATTTCAATCATAGAGGTCGATTCATCCATCAAAGGGTAATTTGCAACTGAATGAATCAGTTTCCTAGTTTTTAGAGGCAAGGTGTTCCACTGCCTACTTTCTAGTTCTCAGTTTAGATTTTGTTGGAACAGCTCCTAAACTCATGAGCTCGACCCCTAGAGGCTAGGGTGAGTTTTTTTTTTCCTATCTCTTATGTTTTCTCAGTCATTAGCATGGTTGGACTTTTGGGAATGCGTTGAGCATCATTGTACATTCATCTCTGCATTTTGGCAAAGGAAAAGACTAGGGTTTGCACCACTCTATGGGATTCATGTGGCATCTTGCTTTGATAGTGTGTTTCTCTCTGTAAATGTAAGTTTACTAGTGTTTTATGTATGCCATTTTCTCTCTTTTTTCTTCTTAACTAAAACAAAAAAGGATAAAGGTAGAATCCGTTGAAATTGCAGTGCTCTACCTAGGGTTTGTTTAGTTATTTATGTTTTCAGCTGTTTGAAGAGGATCCCTGAAGGTTTCTTGCCCTCTTCAACTCCTCACCTGTCTAAAGCTCTCCATTTCATTCAAATTGAAGTGTAAAATCAGTTTCCTGCCTTTCCCCATTGAGATCTTTGCAAAACTGAGCCTCATTCCCCAGACCCAAAATCTGCCTTTCCATTTGAGCCTAAAATCAGTCTTCACATCAAGTCATCTCAAGCCTCATTGATTATTTTTGTTGAGATTGACAAGGAGAGAGCCCTCTCTCGACCTGGTAGGGCTAGCTACCAGGTTAAGCGTGGTTTGATGTTACCCTAGATTCTACCTTTCTCAGCCTGAGGTAGATTTAGGCCCTAACATAAGGTTAGGTTAGGGTAAGGGTAAAGTTAAGGTTAAGGTTAAGTTTAAGTTAAGGTTAATGTTAGGGTTAACGTTAAGGTTAAGGTTAAGGTTCAAGTCAAGGTTAATTTTAGATTAAGGGTATGGTTAATGTAACGTTAAGGTTAATGTTAAGGGTTAGGTTAAGGTTAAGGTTAAGGGTAAGGTTAAGGTTACGGTGAAGGTCAAGGTTAAGGTTAGGTTAGGTTGATTTATGTTAGGTTAGGTTATGTTATGGTTAGGTTAAGGGTAAGGTTAAGGGAATGTTCAGGTTAAGGGTAAGGTTAAGGTTAGGTTAAGGTTAAGGTGAAGGTTAACACTGAGGTTATGTTAAGGTTAAGGTTTAACTTAAGGTTAATTTCAAGGTTAAGGTTAGGTTAAGGGTAAGGCTAAGGTTAAGGTTAAGGTTATATTTAAGGTTAGGTTAGGGTAAGGGTAAGGTTAACGTTAAGGTTAAGGTTAAGGTTAAGGTTAACATTAAGGTTAAGGTCAGGGTTAACATTAAGGTTAAGGTTAAGGTTAATGTTAATGTTAAGGGTAAGTTTAATGTTAAGGTTAAGGTTAATGTTAAGGTTAACACTAAGGTTATATTGAAGGTTAGGTTAGGGTGAGGGTAAGGGTATCATTAAGGTTAAGGTTAAGGTTAAGTTTATGTTTAAGTTAAGGTTAACATTAAGGTTAAGGTCAGGGTTAACATTAAGGTTAAGGTTAAGGTTAATGTTAAGGTTAAGGGTAAGTTTAATGTCAAGGTTAACACTAAGGTTATATTTATGGTTAGGTTAGGGTAAGGGTAAGGGTAAGTTTAATGTTAAGGTTAACACTAAGGTTATATTTAAGGTTAGGTTAGGGTAAGGGTAAGGTTAACGTTGAGGTTAAGGTTAAGTTTAAGTTAAGTTTAACATTAAGGTTAAGGTTAAGTTTAAGTTAAGGTTAACACTAATGTTATATTTAAGGTTAGGTTAGGGTAAGGGTAAGGGTAAGTTTAATTTTAAGGTTAAGGTTAAGTTAAGGTTAGGTTAAGGTTAGGTGAGGTTAGGTTAACCTCACCTAACCTCACCTAACCTAACCTAACATAACCTAACCTAAACTAACCTAACCTAACATAACCTCAGTGTTAACCTTCACCTTAACCTTAACCTAACCTTAACCTTACCCTTAACCTGAACATTACCCTTAACATAAGGTTAGGTTAGGTTAGGTTAAGGTTAGGTGAGGTTAGGTTATGTTAGGTTAGGTTAGGTTCAGTTAGGTTATGTTAAGGTTATGGTTAAGGTTAGGTTAGGTTATTTTAGGTTAGGTTATGTTATGTTAGGTTAGGTTGATTTATGTTACGTTAGGTTATGTTATGGTTAGGTTACGTTAACGTTAAGGTTAAGGTTATGGTTAAGATTAGGCTATGGTTAGGTTATGTTATGGTTAAGGTTATGGTTAAGGTTAGGTTAGGTTAGGTGGGGTTAGGTTGGGGTTAAGGTTAGGTTAGGCTAAGTTAGAGTAAGGTTAAGGTTAAGGTTACGTTAAGGTCAAGGTTAAGGTTAGGTTAGGTTAGGGTTATGGTAAGGTTAATGTTAAGGTCAAGGTTAAGGGTTTAGATAAGGTTAATTTTAAGGTCAAGGTTAAGGTTAAGGGTAAGGTTAATGTTAGGTTAAGGTTAAGGTTAAGGGTAAGGTTAATGTTAGGTTAAGGTTAAGGTTAAGGGTAAAGTTAATGTTAGGTTAAAGTTAATGTTAAGGGTTTGGATAAGGTTAAGGTTAAGGTTAAGGTTAAGGTTAGGGTAAGGTGAAGGTTAAGGTTAGGGCTAAGGTTAAGGGTACGGTTAGGGTTAAGGTTAAGGCTAGGTTAACGTTAAGTATAATGTTAATGTTAAGGTTAAGATTAAGGTCAAGGTTAAGGTTAGGTTAGGATTAAGGTTAAGGTTAAGGTTATGGTTAAGGATAGGGTAAGTGTTACACATCATTTTGTCACCATCCTAGCAATCCCTCACCCCGCATATTAGAGAGTCTTTCCCGTGACCTGTGAGCAGTGTCATACTCTGAAAACACCTTCTTTGCATCCTTCTACATAAGGATATCATTTCTCCTGTTGGACATTTCCTCAAAAAGCACACAAAATATATTTTTTGGCCTTGGCGTGGGTTGCCAATTCATCCCTCCTGCCAATGTGGTAAATTTACACTAGGGCATGTGCCACCTAGTGCTATGTCTCAGTGTAATGCCTGTGCCAGCTATTTTAAGAATTTTTTTTAAAAAATAGAGGCAAAATTATCCTTCTAACCACCTCAAGGATGAGTCACAGGAAGTGGTTAAGTTGATCATCCACGGATCTCCCTCTTTAGGTAGTGGTTTCCTCCTCCCATGGAACTCTCCTTAATGATAGCTCTCCCTTCCATAATTATAGGGATCCTAACCTCTCGCTCTCCCTGTATATAAACAGGCCTTCTCCCATTATGAAAGCTAGATGAACATATAGCCAAGGAGCTGAACTTGGAGAAGAGATACTATAGCTGAGTAATTTCTATTGAGAAGGTAGAACCAAGGAGAATTCCATAGAGAGAGCCCCGTCTGAATTCCTAATGAACCCTTATGAGACGCACTCAGATGGAACCCTATTGGAGGAGACCGCAACATCGAAGCTTGGTTGTAATCTTCCTTTCGTTTATTAATATACTTGATTATGGTGTTGGTTCCATCATTGTGTTATGTTGATTATCTGATGCAATTGATTTATTCCTCCTCGACTAACTGATATTTATGAATGTGAATTAGTATGGTGTATATCGTCATTGTTTCTTGTGTGTGTGCAGGTGTCCGAGCGTGAAAATGAGTGGATCGTGATCTGTCAAACTAGGAGCGAGAGGTAGCCACTCTTTCCGATGACAACAACAGCGTAGGACCTCCGGTAAGTCATCTATCGAATCTCCGTCCATTCGTTAACTAGGAATCAATATTATAGCTTGTCTTGTTTGTGGCTAGACCCACTCTAGGGTTAGTGGGATCGCCTCTATCCGTAGAGGGGATTTACCTCACCAACAAATTGTCGACTCCACTAGGGAATCCCTATCTGATTTGTGATGAGGAACATTACACCAACGATTGTCCTAGACGAGCCGAAATTACTTAGTTTCTCAAAGGTGCTAAGGGAACTCCGGTAGTCCTCAAAGAACCTTTTCCATCTCAGCAAACCCAAATGGTAGAGAAACCTGCGCCATCTATGCTGTTTGGCTCTCAAGTATTCATGATGAATGGTTCTGCTCCCGTTTCCATCGGTACTCGGTCAAAAGATTATGCTAGATCACGCCAGGTAGTCGGGAAAGAGATCGTTGATGGTCCTCCTCCCCCACCTACCTCTGGTCCTCTTGAGATTGAAAGTCACAGTGCTAATCCCATTGTACGACCACCTTCTAAAGGTGTTCTTCGGAAATCTTCTTATAATCCTAACACCCATGCTGCTCAGCATTACAGTATTGTTGAGGATTTAGCATAGGCGACATCCACGATGTCCACATTAGAAATGCTTCAGAGTTGTCCATATCAACAGAAAGTGTTATTATCTACGATAAGCGGGATTGATCCTGCTGATTCTAGCCTTCTCTCTTTCGACTTAGATAATTTCGTCCCCCGGCTTCCATACTAGATTGTGCTTGTCATACAAGTCAGCATTAATGGTCTCTATTGGCTCGAGGGGTCCTGACCCAAGTTCAGAGCTCAAGGTTTGCCAGCAAGCCTCTATGCTACTGGCCCTTTCGACAATGACCTACTTGCGCATGTCAAAGTCTCACCCGAAGTAGTATGGGTAGGTGTTGGAACCAAGTTTCCACACCCTGAGAAAGGATGGGTAAGGCAAGCGGAGCTGCGCTAGGCCCTGTGATGCCTAGATTATCGTGTTCTGTGCAGGGTCAATTAGGTTTATATTCGCATCCATGTGCACTAGATCTATAATTATATGCTTTTATGATAGTATCACAACATCGCATAAATAGAACAAAATAGATCTAGATACAGAAAACAAACTTTACACAGATCTTCGTAGCTTAAATATAGGAAATGCACAATGCAGTAATTACCAATGACACACAAAGAGTACTCATAGATTCAGTTTTCTATCAACCTTTCTTATTCATCAATTCCTTCTTACAGTTCCCTTCCCAGTCTGCGCACACAGTAGCAGGGTCTGCACACATCTGGACTTGGATCTCTGCGCACACAGCTAGCAAGACTCCTTTCCCCAAAAACTCAAACCGATAACTTAAACTGCAATTCGCATCAATAGCTCCTCATTTTCCTCTACCTTACAATACAAAATGTTCCTCTATTTATAATAATCTAGCCTAGACTTTCCTATGGTCCGCAAACCGTGGTTTTCGGACCCCTGGTTTACCCTTTTACCCATTACACTGCTTTTGGGGCTTTGACCCACCCCAAAACCCCTGCACTAGACTAAATTTAATCAAAATTATTCAAAATGGACCAGTTTTGCATCTTGTAGGAGATCCTGTTCCAATAGTCCCCCAACACAATCTTGTGACTCGTCCCAAGTCACTGCGGTGGTGCGGCCTTGATATGTGCACGCAAGATATCAAGAGCGCGGAAGATCGAAGGGAGCACTTCTCGACTCTGGGCAGCAGCTCACTGTGCAATGTTGACAAGCGTCAAGGAGGTAGGGCCATCTGGAGTCCCGGTAACCTATTCTAACATCTGGTGGAGCCACGCAATGGCAGTATGAGCATCCTGGGAGATCTAGAGGGCGGTGTTGCCCCATGGTTTCAACCATTTTTAGAGGACATGCTTGGCGTGGTGAAGATTTGCGATCGTGTCCATGACGGCAAGACGCTGCACAGAGACGTTGGAGGGCAAGGAAGCTCTGACCTGATCGAAAGTAGCTTTTGCCTGCCGTAAGTCTTCCTCAATATGCTGAAGCATATGATGGCATCGGACTGTTGTAAGCTACTCCTGAATAATATTTTTTTTCTTCTGTGACCAATGCAACCCACTATGCCCAAACTGCTGGAGGTATTTCACACTTCTGTCGTGAAGTCCAGTAACGGTGACAGAAATCTTGCAACACCGCGATGTATAATCCTTGTAGTTCCTCGTGGGATAGTTGCACCAAATCTATGTGTATGTTCCTAGTGGTTTAAGCGTTATATTTAACTACGACAGTGTGAGGGAGCGAAAAAATATGGCTTCCGCTAGTCAGTAATCTGGGACTGCGGAGAAGTCACAACATATCCCTATATCTCATCGTTCCTTCCTGGCGCAGGACTAGTCATGACTTGATTGCAACACTGTTGGTGGGGGACTGTGATAATAGCATACCCACCTTTGCTGTATCATCCGAGGTCATCCAGCTGGGTCCTGCGGTCATCCCCAGGGTGGGAAGGTCAGGAAATCCTGTCACGCAGCTATGGTGCCTCTCCTTGCGGGGTTCACTGGAAATTCCCTCTGCAAGGGGCCAAAAACCAATCAATTGATCAAACTTGGCATCCCCAGGCCCTCTCAATATGATGTTTGTGGGTGCTAAATGGATAGGGACCAAAGAATTCGGTGGGTTAGGGACTGCCATAGCAATAAAAGGAAGGGCGTCCCAGAAAATGTCAATGATCCCAGTAAGCCAATAGGCGGATAGTAGAGGCATGGTGTAGAGATAATATGTAGCCTGTTATGAAGTTATCCTACTAACTGCACATTTTCCGGAGCTATCTAATGGCAGAGTACCCCATACGTGAAAGTTACCATCGATCATTTGGATCAAACTTACCATAAATGGCCACATTGATGGTCTACCGCCCCTTTTGCGTAACTGTAAGGTTCTTTTCCTATCAACGTGGGGTGGGCTGAAGGTCGTTATTCATACTTGAGGACTCTCCCATGGATCATTAGACCTCGAATGACGCTTGCATACTGTTCGCATACCCCGAATTAAGATTGACGCCAAGTGTTTCGTAACACAGTTCAGGTACCAGTTCAACAATTTGGCCACCAAACTTCTCGATCGGTGCGCCTCTCCCTTGGTCGGTGTTGGAAGAAGGTTTTTAATTATTGTTATCCCCTTTTAATACCCATTTCATCCATTTCTACGATTCTTTATGACGTCATTTATCATGGTTTATCATATAATTCCATCTTATCACTATTTATGCTCTTATGGATAAATATTATTTCCTCTCCTTTATTCTTAATAAATTAATGATTATTATGCATGATTTTATAAATGATGGTTTATTAATATATTTTGAAACATCACTCACCATTTTAGCCTCCAAGATATTTGTCAGATTGTAGATTTGATCTCCAGCTCATCATTAAATATTCCAACTTAGAAATTTGCTGGAATAAGAAGTGACAGCTTTGCGTTGGAAATTTTGGGAAAATGGAGAAGAATCTAGAAAATCTGAAACATGGGTTTTGTCCAGAACGAACCAAGTTAACTTTAAGGAAGAACGGTTTGCCAAAATTCAATCCATATTAAGCGAAACAAAAGGTTCTCTAAAGATGATTTTCTTAGATTCACTGTTGCAGCCGTTTTCCAAATTATCTCAGCTACAAATCCAAATTCGACTTGTTCCTGTTGAATGATTGATGGAAATATATTTTCTTGTTGATCAATTGGTTGAAGACAATCCAAATTTTTTATGAGAATCATTTTGTAATTATCTCTATTCTAACTTCTCTCTGTGCTCTGTGTATTTAAATGGAAAATAGAGATCATATAAGGGGGGATTGAATATGGATCAATTGAGAATTAATTTAGATTTTATTATGGGATTGATATCTTGATATAAAATAGGGAAGATTGTAAATCAGACCGTATTACATGCTGCATTATGTATATTTCATTTACGCATCATTTGTAATGGACATAACGCAATTATGAAAGGAAAGACTTGTGTTGTAATGATTTCGATGATCAATAAATAAGTTGCATTACTGCTCATTTGATTATTCTGAAGTAACTTAGCAGTGCCAACTGGTGGCTAAGGGCCCAGTCTCTGGTGGAGTTCACTGTGTCTTTATATTATATTTCTGATTCTTGCAGCGTGTGAGTGATTTGATTTAATATTTATTTCTTGTAATCGCATTGCTTTACAGTTTCCTATTTTATAGCTTGTTGTTTCAATATTCTATGAATTCGTTTTATTACATAAGCTGTGATTGAACCGCATTGTTGTTCCTTTCCACCATAACAAGATTACTATTCTTTACAAATTACATTGTTATGTTGTTCATTTCTATTCAATAGCCTTGCTGTTCCTTCCATATTTTGTTGTTCATCTCTATCAAATAGCTTTGCTGTTCATTTCCATTAGATAGAATTTGTTGTTCATTTCCATTAGATAGAGTTTGCTGTTCATTTCTGATTGCTGTTCATTTCCATTTGCTGTTCTTTTCTAGTAAATGGATTTGTTGTTCATTTCCGTCAAGTAGGATTTTATGTTCATTTATATTTGTTGTTTAATTCCATTAAATAGGATTTTCTATTCATTTTCATTTGCTTTTCATTTCGAGTAAATAGAACTGTTGTTAATTTTTGTTAACTAGTTTACTGTTTATTCCTTTTTGCAAGAAGTTGGATTTTCTTTTGAATGTATTACAGAGAGCTTGCTTAGTTTATTTTCATTAGCAGCATTAGTGATTTAGCTCAGTTATAATTTCCATTTAATTTCTTTGGTGTGGAGTGTAAGATCAACAACTGTAAAGGACATTGGCTATTACTGTCTAAGTTCTCAGATTGAGGATCTTGTCTATGTTTGATTTCATTTACATCAGTTGCCAGAGGAAAGAGTTATTACTACTGCATCCTTGACTGATGATTGTTGAGTGAAGTGATTGAATTTCAGAACATTGAGTTTCATATTGTTGTAATTAGATTTCATTTTCAAGCATCTGTTTACTCTTGTATTTGAAAGATCTATACTACATTTTAAGAAACATTACTCTCTGGGATTATAGTGTGCACATATTGTGTACACTCTTGAAATAAGAGGACTTGCCCTGGTTGATGATTAATGTGGGATAAATAAGAGTTTTAAAAGGCACCTTTTAGCACCCAACATTTTGGCGCCGTTGTCGGGGAGAGTGTTGCTATTTCACAGAGAGTGATGTATGTTTGATGTTTTTCTGCTGTGAAAGAATTGGGTATTAAAAACGAAAGGTAAGAACATGCGTAACGAGCAAGTAAAATGTTTGCTCCTCCGCCCGCTTTTCAACAGAATTGCATAGGAATTGAAGTAGGAATTTTAGAGGTAGATTTTTTGAAAAAATCTTGTAATTCCACTCGAGTGGTGATGTAAGTACCACACATTTCACTAACCAATTGACAGGAACATTGGAAGGAGGATCCTTAAAGAAACATATGAAGAACATCTTCTATTATGGTAAGAAATGGCTCACATTTCAACTTTTGAATTCCCTATCAAAGATCTAGGAGGAGTGACACAAATGCACATAATTTCACCATCGTCTCTACCAAATTTTCATGGTTTTACAAATGAAGATCCCGATACATTCTTATTTGAGTTTGAAATACTTTGTAGAGGATATGATTATTGTACTAATGATCAAAGGTTGAAAGTGTTTCCTCTTACTCTAAAAGGAGCAGCTCTCCGATGGTTCATGAGCCTTGGTGGGAACTGCATCCAAACATGGGAGGACATGAAGAACATCTTCTTGAAGAAGTACCAAGACTACTGCAAATCCAATGAATATATTTTCAGTATGATACAAGGGGAAGATGAAAGCTTGGAGGACTATGTGGAGTGATTTCGATACAACTTTCAAAAATCAAAGCATGAGCATTTGGAAAAAGAGATGTTGAAAACACTCCTTCTTAAAGGAATTAAAGATGAATTTTTAGAACTCTTAAATCTGATAGGAAAAGGTGATGTTTTTCAGTTATCATATGATGATGTTTGTGAATTGTGCATAAGGTATTCAAGAGGAATTTCCAAGGCTGGTAAGAATTCTAGAGAAGTTTCTTCTTTCTCTTCCAAATTTACTACAAGAACAAAAGACATAAGAGCTGAAATCAAGGTTTTATTTGAAAATTTTAAATATGATTTTATTAGCTCTCTAAATTCACAATTTAATGTTTTGCAGGTTCAGAAAAATAAATAATTTGATGAAGTGTTTTTCCCTCATTACCGAAGGGAGCATTCCATAGATAGTTGTTCTTCCTTATCTAGGATGGAAGTAGCATATCAAAGAGATGGGGAAGCTGCAACAAGGTCAAAACCATGGAAATCGTGGCCTATAGGTATGGTTAAAAACACTTCCTCTCCATTCTCTTACTTGCATAATCCATTATGGAATACTCATATGTTAGGGCAGCCATGCCAATCTCAATATAACCACCATCAATCTGGTCTAAAAGTTTGGCACGGTTCATCTTATGATTGCATTACTACTCTCCCTCATCTTGTAGCACAAACACATCCTCCATATTCTCCACCAGCTCTTCCACAACATCTTGCTTGCCTATCAAAATCATCCATTCAACCCAATCAACTACATCATCAAAATGCTCCATTCCCTATGCAATTTCCTGCTCAACTCATTCCACACCCTCACCATAATAAGCCAGTACAAAATTTTTACAGTGATAAACTGTAAAATTTACCCACCCATCCCACCCATTCTATCTCATATGCACCACTGGAGAAAACTTATACTGAGATTCAGAATGTATCAAATCCAAAAATTGTAGAGGTTATGGAAAAAAATGAGGCTTCTTCTAGCCTGCATCAACAAGTCGTTTTAAACACTCAATAAATTCATGATATGATGGCTATGGGAAATCAAGAAAGTAAGGGATACATTGAAGATTGGTTTCACTCCATTTGTTTGCAGCATCACTCCATGCTTCAACAATTTTTGGCACCATATTTTCAAGGGAAATTGGCTTCTCATACCCTAATTTTTATTAACATGTATTTTCCAAATTTGGGTATGTACATATTTGAAGCCTTATTTCAAAAATGGTTACACTAGAAATACTCTTATACGTAATCATATTCATTTTCCAAATCAGAGTAGGCTAGTGAAAAAATAAAATAAATGAGGAAATAAAATAAACACATTTTTTTATTTTATTTTTGTAAAAATAGTTGTTTTTGTTGCAACACGTTGTGGAAATCAACATCAGTGATAAAATTTTTAATTTATTTGTGTATGTAGATGCATTATATTGAAAATAAAAATTCTACAAACAATCATATTGGTTTTTATCACCAATATGGAAAAATTTCTTGAATATCATATTTTTTGTCTTGCGGGCTTGATGAAATTTCTGAAAACAGACTTGGGACAGTCATGTTTTGAGGGACCAAAAGTGAATATTTTTAAAACATGTTTATATCATAAGTATCACTTGATGTATAATTTCCAACCAAATTTGAATCACTCCATTTTGATTTGAAACGAAAAACTTGTAACCAAAACATTGACGGGGTGTCTAGTAGGTAGCTTAGGAACATAAGTGGGACAGTAAGTTTTTGGAGGCCTAAATGACTATATTATTAAAACCTGTTTCTATGGTATATTCCTCTATGAATATAATTTACAACTCAATTTTAATCACTCGATTTTGATATCGTATGAGGAATTTATGACCAAAATACTGACTGCTTATCATAAATCAGCACTCTTGAAACTTTGTTTTCTCAGCTGTTCACTAGCGTATTTGACCCATCAATTCTTCTTGTATTCAAAAACTGTTTCTATTGGAGATCAATAAATGAATATAATTTAATCTACAATTTTAATCAGTTCAATCCGCCATCAAATTAAAAACTTATGCTTGAAATATCAACTGTTGGTCTGAGCTGGAAAATCGAAAATGACTCTATTATGCAGGTTGTTCTAAGAAAATTTAACATACCATTACGTGGAATTTTTAAAAATTGTTTCTAATAGAGACATTTCCCTGAATTCACTTTCATTTTTCTTTGGAATCACTCAAATCAGATGAAAAGCAAAGAAGGTATGATTAAAACATTGCTGGTTAGTATGGTCGACCACTGCTCTCCCGCAGGTGACAAATACAATTTGTTTTATTTTTCTATGGATTTGTTTTTAAAAGTAGCTAGTTTTTTTTTGCATAGTTATTGGATTAGGGGAGCCCTATCACCTCTGTTTATCCATGATTTAATGTTTTATTGCAAGTAGAAACTCGTTTTTTGTAGGTCTTAGGAGAATAAAGAAGGTCAATTTATGGACGGGCGATTCTTGAAAGAAATTTTAACGAAACAAGGGAATTTCATCCAATTCATTACCTAATGGATTAATAACAAGAAAAATGAAGAACTGATTCCCATTCAAAGATTCATGTCACTGCTACCAAAACATTTTTCCAAGAGATGATTTTTTTCCATTGACAGATTGATATTCCCTTAGGAAATAACATCATAGCTATTATAACTTAATAAAGTGTTGTTTACTTTCTGATTTTTTTTTTTTTTTTTGTTTCAGGTGTTGATCCTTTCAAATTGTAGTTTCCACTCCATTGGAAATTGAAAAATAAGGACCCCACCATGCAAGTTTCAATTGCAGAAGGAAATTCTTCAGCAGCACCAATTATGTAAAAAATTACTTTTTCTTGAAACCTGTACATAAATTTTCCTTTCTGTTTGATTATATTTGCTTTATAATAGATTGTACATTAGTTTTTTTATTTCCTCTATTTTTTTCTTTTTCTATTCCCTACAGCAATTTCTGCGTGAATTTTCTTTGTTGTTCCCTACAGGGAACAACTGTTGTTCCCTATAGGGAGCAACACTTTTTCGTGTGCCTTTATTTTTCATGTTGTTCCTCTTAAGGAACAGCAGCCATCCCTCTTAAGGAACAACAATCTTGCATGCTTATATTTGTTTACTGTTCATCTTAAGGAATATCAATCGTTCCTCTTAGGGAACAGCACGTCCGTGTGTTCATATTTTTGTTGTTTCTTTCAAAAGGAACAACATTTTTGCCGATTATTTTTTCTGTTCCTTTCAAAGGAACAACATTTTTGCCGACTGTTTTTGGTATTCCTTTCAAAAGGAATAGCATTTCCGCTGATTGTTTTTGTTGTTCCTTTTAAAAGGAACAACATTTTTGCCAATTTATTTTGATGTTCCTCTTAAAGGAACAACACTTCCACCCAATTGTTTTTGTTGTTCCTCTTAAAGGAACAACACTTCCGCCCGATTTTTTTTTTTGTTCCTTTTAAAAGGAACAACCCTTTCGCCTTTTTTTCACTTTCTATTGTTCCTTCTAAGGAACAAAAGTTTCGATTTGGAATTTTTTGAGGCAGTTCCACCGAAGGATCAACATTTTATTTTGCGTTTTCTCTATCTGTTGTTTCGCTTAAGGAACCGCTGTTGTTCCTCTTAAGGAACAGTTGTTGTTCCTCTTAAGGAACAACAGTTTCGCGTGTATCTTTTTATTTTATTTTATGTTCCTCTTAAAGGAACCGCAATTTTGCGTGCAGATGTTCTTTTTTCTGTTCCTCTTAAGGAACAACAGCTGTTCCATCTAATAAACAATATTTTTTGTATGGATTTTTCTTTTGCTATTCCTCTCAAGAACAACACTCTCTTTTGTTTTTCTTACATATTTTTTTGTGTGTTTTGAACAACACCCTTGTTATATATTTTTCCCAAACACTTCTAGCTCATCTCAGCCCCATTTTTCTGATTCCCTTTCATGACATGAAGTAAAATAACTCTATGAGGACAAGAATTATGGATTCTATTGAAGCAAGTGAATATCATTAACGTTATGATATTTAACAAGAGAACTTCTTGATGATAGTTAAAAAAAAAAAAAAAAACAAACAAAAGGGACACAATTATTTATATATTACTTTACTATATTTATTTCTGCTGTATATGATACTGATTGATCATCTTTACCATGCTGGTTCCACTTCTCCTGGCTACAATTATCTCTATCTATTATAAGTAAGATTATGGGTATATTTTCTTTCTATTGACATGTTCAAACTTCTTCCACCATGTCCACTCTTTAGGAGTACTGAGCCTCCCTCTATTTATCATAAAAGGTGTAAAAACGAAAAAATCTCGTCTACAGATAGAGGATAGGGGGTTTCATTAAAGAGCCATCCTACCATGTTCATAAAGTTGTAGCGAAGTGACATTACCACTATGGCCACCACACTAGGGTTATGATGCATTGGATAGCCACAATATCCTTGGAACAGGAGGTCTCATCAAGAGCCGGCCTGATCACTTTTGCTACTTCCCAGTGAATGGCAGTGTGGTGATCTGGTTACCACGCCAGCACACTGATCTCTTCTATAGAACATCAATGGAATTCTCCAACTATAAATTGAGGATCCTGGCTCATATGGGTTAAAAATAAACCCTGCCGAGGCTATGGACGCCTGCTGGCAGCAGAGGCTCTGCTTATGGTATTGAAGTTACATTTTCAACATCAATAATTATTATAATACCCTCTTCCTAATTTTCTTTTTATCAGAGAGATTATTTCCCTAATTTCTCCCTACTATGAACCTTTACGCATGAGTTAATGTTTTTAATCAATCATATCATTTTCAGATGGAATATCATCAGCAAGGTATCTTTTCTTGCA
Organism: Pinus albicaulis; assembly: GCA_034641835.2. Classification (NCBI taxonomy): domain Eukaryota; kingdom Viridiplantae; phylum Streptophyta; class Pinopsida; order Pinales; family Pinaceae; genus Pinus; species Pinus albicaulis. The sequence continues at coordinate 679,153,409 of CM076582.1, read as the reverse complement.
TATTGCTATCCTTTTTACTTACCACATTACCTATCATCAACCCAAGCATCTTATCTCTTATTCATAACTATATTTATACACTCTGCCCTAATTATAACCATACATCTTGTTGTCCTATCATTTTCTATGTGTACTCTGCTTCATTTACTATTGTATTGTTCGTTCCCTTGCCTTGTCATCAGCACAATACTTTTTCTATGCTTTATGGTCATGGAATCCCTTTTTTAATTGGAAGGGGGAATGTATGCATCATGGATAGCACGTGATATAAGTACATAATTCTTCCATAATTTGCTAATTTGCCACAACATTCATACTACATTTCTACAAAAGTTTTTCTGATTGAACTTTTGGCATACATCTTATCTATTGCTCTTCAAAATTAACATTGTGGATTCAAGAAAATTGCATGCAGAATTGTGATTTTTTTACAAGAGAAAAACAAGTATGGGGGGGACAATTCTATTCGCAACATGACCACACTATTGCAACTAACAACAAAGGCTCACGCAACTTCCAAACACGCACAATTATTCATACATGATGTGCTTGCATGGCTTCCACCTTTTGCATCACTTTCAGTATCCGCTCAGCCTACATTAGCTTCAACAAATGCCAGTCCGTACATGTCATTCCACATTATTTTTTCGGAGGTAACACTTGAGGTAAAATAGTATAATTTTCTGATTTATTACGAATTTAGGAGAATTTCATGCCAAATCCATTGAGCATTATTTTGCATCATTCATTCCACATCTTTACCACTTCCCATTCTTCAAAGAAAAAATATTTCAGTTTGGGGGAGTGTTCCTTTCATTTATTTATTTATTATGACCATCTTATTCATTCTCAACACCTCCCTTCTTCCATGTTGTTTTACACCACGCATAGATTTCAACAGATTGTAGCAACCTCCTCTATTCGTTTTCTAGCATTGCATGAGGGCATGATAATTCTTCAGTTTGGGGGAGGAATTGCTACACATGATGGATGTTTTCTACTTTATTTCTCATTTAAGGCATATAATTTCATTTTTATACAGTGCAGAAATTGATTTGCATATATCTTTAAAACTATGAACTGAATTCTTGTGATTTTTGGATAATAAAGAGGTATCATTAAAATACACAAACCCACATAATATCATTCTAACTTAGTTCATAAAAATTCAAAAATTATGCACTATCATCTATAGCCATTTTGTTTATATCTCATGATCCGTGCATCAAAACGATCTGATTTTTGAGAAAAAGGTTAATGAATTTTGTTGTTACTTATATCACATTTTTCTACAACTTCATATACATATAGGTGAACGTCAACTGTAAAAATTGTTACGCCTCCATCAAGATTGCTAAAATTGAATATTCATTATTTGAGGAAATATTCATTTGTTCCATCCATTTCATGAGTTGGGATGAACAATTTTTTTTGCTTGGTCAACACATGGGTTTTGTCTTTGGGTTGCATGAGGACATGCAATATATTCAGTTCTGGGTTGCATGAGGACATGCAATATATTCAGTTTGGGGGTATGTTGGGACGCTATTTTTTTTTTATTATTATCACTTTTTAATACCTATTTCATCCATTTCTACCATTCTTTATCACGTCATTTATCATGGTTTATCATATAATTCCATCTTATCACTATTTATGCTCTTATGGATAAATATTATTTCCTCTCCTTTATTCTTAATAAATTAATGATTATTATGCATGATTTTATCAATTATGGTTTATTAATATATTTTGTAACATCACTCACCATTTTAGCCTCCAAGATATTTGTTAGATTGCAGATTTTATCTCCAGCTCATCATTAAATATTCCAACTCAGAAATTCGCTAGAATAAGAAGTGATAGTTTTGCGTTGGAAATTATGGGAAAATGGAGAAGAATTTGAAAAATACAAAACATGGGTTTTGTCCAGAATGGATCGAATTAACTTTAGCATAGAACAGTTTGCCCAAATTCGGTCCGTATTAAGAGAAATGGAAGGTTCTCTGAAGAGGATTTTCTCAGATTCACTGTTGCGACCGTTTTCCAAATTATCTTAGCTGCAAATCCAAATTCGACCTATTCTTGTTGAATGATTGATGGAAATATATTTTCTTGTTGATCAATTGGTTGAAGACAATCCAAATTTGTTATGAGAAACATTTTGTAATTATCTCTATTGTAACTTCTCTCTGCGCTCTGCGTATTTAAATGGAAAACAAAGATCAGAGAAGGGGGATTGAATATGGATCAATTGAGAATTAATTCAGATTTTATTATGGGGTTGATATGCTGATATAAAAGAGTGAATATTGTAAATCAGACCGTATTACATGCTGCGTTATGTATCTTTCATTTATGCATCGTTTGTAATGGACAGAACGTAGTTCTGAAAGGACATATTTGTGCTGTAATGATTTCGATGATCAATAAATAAGTTGTGTTGCTGCTCATTCGATTATTTTGAAGTAACTTAGCACTGCTCACTGGCAGCTAAGGGCCCAGCCTCTGGTGGAGTTCAATGCATATTTGTATTATAATTTTTATTCTTGCAGTGTGTGAGTGATTTGATTTAATATTTATTTATTTTAATCGCATTTCTTTACAGTTTCCTATTTTATAGCTTGTTGTTTCAATATTCTATGAATTTGTTTTATTACACAAGTTGTGATTAAACCGCATCGTTGTTCCTTTCCACCATAATAAGATTACTATTCTTTACACCTTACATTGTTATGTTGTTAATTTCTATTCAATATCCTTGTTGTTCCTTCCAGATTTTGCTATTCATCTCTATCAAATAGCTTTGTTGTTCATTTCCATTAGATAGAATTTGTTGTTCATTTCCGATTGTTGTTCATTTCCATTAGATAGAATTTGTTGTTCATTTTCGATTGTTGTTCATTTCCATTTGTTGTTCTTTTCTAGTAAATGGATTTTCTATTCATTTCCGTCAAGTAGGATTTGTTGTTCATTTACATTTGTTGTTTAATTCCATTAAATAGAATTTTCTGCTCATTTCCATTTGTTGTTCATTTTGAGTAAATAGAACTGCTGTTCATTTCTGTTAACTAGTTTACTGTTTATTCCTTTTTGCAAGAAGTTGGTTTTGCTTTTGAATGTATTACAGAGAGCTTGCTTAGTTTATTTTCATTAGCAGCATTAGTGATTTAGCTCAGTTATCATTTCCATTTAATTGCTTTGGTGTGGAGTGTAAGATCAACAATTGTAAAGGACATTGGCTATTACTGTCTAAGTTATCAGATTGAGGATCTTGTTTATGTTTGATTTCATTTACATCAGTTGCTAGAGGAAAGAGTTATTACTATTGAATCCTTGAGTGATGATTGTTGAGTGAAGTGATTGAATTTCAGAAAATTGCATTTCATATTGTTGTAATTAGATTTCATTTTCAAACATCCGTTTACTCTTGTATTTGAAAGATCTATACTACATTTTAAGAGACATTACTCTCTGGGATTATAGTGTGCACATATTGTGTACACTCTTGAAATAAGAGGACTTTCCCGAGTTGATAATTAATGTGGGATAAATAGGAGTTTTAAAAGGCATCTTTTAGCACCCAACAGTCGGGACATCCCTATATGGCAGGGCTGCGTCAAGCGTCCTTGTGCCATATGTCATTTGAAGTGTTCACAAATTCTCCCAATTGTGTGTGGGTTCATGCACCTCCATAGTCGAACACAAACCTAGGTAATCGGTATCCAGGTGAGCCTGTTCGGGCGAGGTCCTATCGCACCCTTGAGTTTCATATGTTAGCAAGTATCTACGTGGGTATACTAACCTAGGGGCCCATCTGTCAGCTGGGGTCCCCAAGCGCATGATCATCCTACTCCAACACTCCTCCCAAGTGAGGAATACTGGCCCTTGCGTATATCACCAACGTGCAGGTGCTCTGTGTAGGGTTAGCGGCAATGCCCCTAGCCTACGTTCCTTGGGAATTTTGGCTTCAAAAAACTTCATAATATTACCTGCTTCATCATGGTAGGGCAGGTCTCTTACCTTGGTAGAAATGTGGTGGAAATTCTTGGTGGTCCGGAGAGACCGTAGCGCCGAAACCTCGTGCAACTATCCTTGCCAGTTTTCCAGTTCCTCATCAGAGTTGGAAAAACATTCACTATCCTTTTCACAGCAGAGTAATCCTTTGGTCATGGGGTTAACCTGATCTTCGTCCCACGCAGTCAATTTGTAAATGTGATCTATTTCCTCCTCGTAGGCTGGCTCTGTATACTGCGCACTTTTTGCTGGATCTAGTGGTACTATTACACGCATAGCATTTTTCTCAAACACCTGTATGCTTTTTGAGATTGATGACACCCCCCATGTCTATAGCCTAGTCTAGTCCTAGGAGTGCAGGGTAGGGATCTGCATCCTCCACAATTTCTATGACTTCATAGTCAGCTAGGACTTTTACTCCTACGATATCTACCATGACTTTTGGAAACCTTCCCAGAGGGATGATCTTCTCTTGATTTGCCATGCACAGCTGGATGGTGGACCATTCCAATTTAGTCTCTCCCATTCGTTGCCATGTTTGCTTTGATAATACGTTCGCATCTAACCCAAGATCGAGAATAAATTGATCCATCTCGTAGTCACCAATCTATGCATTCAACCGCATTTCTCTTCCGGTGCATTTCTTATAGCTGTATATTTTGTGTACATCCTTAGTCCCGAGGATTAGATTGACCTAAGCTACGTAGGTAGTCATTAATGCTTGGAGGTTCTCTATGGCTTGTGGGTTTAATAGTAGCTTTAGACATGCCTACAGGAAGGGCTCGACCCCCTCCCCTATCTTGAGGTGTGTTGGCAGCTGCACGGGGGCTGCCAGTGGTTCCTGTTCTTTGAAGTTCACTCCTTCCCGGGAGGTAAGCTCCTCCTTTTCTCCCTCGGTGACCATTCCACTACGTGTCATGACTTTTACACTCAGATCTACATTCCTTAGCTCGGTTTTAACTCTTTCCACATTATGCGTAGGGGTGTGTTGTTTTTCCTGCATTTTTGCTATCAGGATTGGGCAATATTCAATCTCATGGTCCAGCCACCGGCAATATTTGCAGGATTTCCTGGTGGGATTTGGGCAGTCCCTTGTGAATTTCCCTACCTCTTCGTAGTTATAATAGATCAGCTGCCCCCACCCCCATCCTGCGCTTACTCCCTGACATCCCCTGCCCATTGCTGGAGATCCACCAAAGTTCGCGGGGGATCTCGGTGACGCAAGGTCTGATTGTACCCTATAGAGGTTTCCTCGATCTACCATCAAGTCATACATACGACATTTCTGCTCATCATGCCCTGCTGACCGGCAAAACCTGCAACACTGTTGCTTCAGCTTGCCCATGCTTAGCTGAGGGTATTGGGCCATATCATGTAGTCCTGCTACCCGAAAATCATCGCACCATAGCGCAAATCCGCTGGAGATGGGGCATAGTGGACTAGGTCCTCCTACCTGCATGTAATCTGTCAATATAGGAAACTGGTCCTTTGTATGGCCAAACACCCGACATCGTATGCACTAGAAGTCTGTGCTAGCTCCTTTTCCCCATTCCACCCGTAAGCTCTGAATTTCCATGTGCATGGTTCTAAGCTGCTCTTGAATTTGTTGTACTCCCCCCAATGTGTTTTCCTTGGGTGCGGCTTCGAGTTTCATGGAAACTTCCATGGATTTTTCTTGCGACTCGTAGGTCTGGTGGCCCATTGGTATTCATAAGTGAGGTAGAAAAATAGCAATGAACCATTTTGTGTGTTGTCTGTCATCATACTTGAACCCTAATTCCCTGATTTCTTTCTTCAATCGCTAATTGGCCTCCCACACCAACTCAGACGCATCTTTCTTGAAGTCTTTTACTTCTGCTACCAAATAAGAGTACGATTTTGGCTTCTAGAACTATTGTTTTAGGGCATCCTTAATATCTTGAAGAGATGCACTCCCGTTTTGAGATATGTACCACATATACCAGTCCATAGGTCTTTCTTTGAAGGCCAGGGACAATTGTGCTCTATTCACAACATCGCTTACCACCCCTTGTGCAATCCATACCAAGTTGGCCACGAACCAAAAATTATCCATGTCCTCATTGGCCACACCTTTAAATGTAGGTAATTTCAAGTGTACTGCCATGTCTCCTCCTAGCGAGGTTTCAGTTGAGGGCTTGTTCTCTCGTGAGTTTGGCGGACCTTGCGTAGTTTTTCTTCTCAGCGGGCTAAGGGAAGAGTGATCCTTTTCTTGATTGGTTTGATAGCACTTAACGCTCCATGTTGTACTTTCATCCAGGGTAGCACTCATTCACTTCCATGTTAGATCTTCAGTATTTGCTTGTCAGTAGTTGATCACTTCCTCAAAAATTCTCTAGGTCCTCGCAACAAACCATTTGTTGGATCGAGGTGTCCTGACCCAGTTTCGAAGCTCAAGGTTTTCCAAAAAACCCCTATACTACTGTCCCTTTCGGTAATGAACTACTTGCGCAGGTCAAAGTCTCACCCGAAGTAGTATGGGTGGGTACTGGAACCAGGTTTTCGCACCCTAAAAAAGGATGGGTAAGGCAAGCAAACTTGCACTAGGCCCTATGATACCCAGATTACCATGTTCTGCACAGGGTCAATTAGGTTTCTATTCGCATCCATGTTCGCTAGATCTATAATTATATGCTTTTATGATAGTATCACAACATTGCATAAACAGAACAAAACAGATCCAGATACAGAAAACACACTTTACACAGATCTTCACAGCTTAAATACAGGAAACGCACAATGCAGTAATTACCAATGATTCACATAAAGAGTACTCACAGATTTAGTTTTCTATCAACCTTTCTTATTCATCAATTCATTAATTCCTTCTTACAGTTCCCTTCCCAGACTGCGCACACATCAGCAGGGTCCGCACACAACTGGACTTGGATCTTCACACACACAGCCAACAGGAGTCCTTTCCCGAAAAACCCAAAAAGATAACTTAAACTTCAATTAGCATCAATAGCTCTTCATTTTCCTCTACCTTACAATACAAAATTTTCCTCTATTTATAATAATCTAGCCTAGACTTTCCTATGGTCCGCAAACTGTGGTTTTTGGACCCCTGGTTTACCCTTTTATCCATTACAATGCTTTCGGGGCTTTGACCCACCCCAAAACCCTTGTGCTAGACTAAATTTAATCAAAAGTATTCAAAATGGACCAGTTTCGTAGCTTTTAGGAGACCTTGTTCCAACACTCTCAACATCCATAGAGCCGTTTTGGAGGAAGGTGCATCCACATGTGTCATGTCATCTGCCTGCTGGAAAGCTATTGGCTCTCTAGCTCTAACTTCAACACCCAATTCCCTTGAGGCATTTGATGGAAGGGAATTGAAACCCTTGGGTGTTCTTGCCAGCTTGTCGATCATGTTACAAGGAGAGACGGTCAATGTTAAAGTAGAAGTCATTGACGCTAAACTCAATTAAAATATTCTACTTGGTCGCAGTTGGACTCATGCTATGTTGTGCGTTCTGTCCACCATATTCCATCTTCTAAAGTTTCCACACGAGGGAAAAATAATCATTGTCGACCAGTTGTTGTTATTTACCTCGTATTCTAAGAACAACGTGCCATACGTGGATCAGATTCCTTCTCCCCCTGACAGCGTAGGGCCCGGTCTTTTCAAAGACCTGACCCTCATGGGTATCTTTCTCCTTCCACCACCAAAGACCGTTCAAGTTAATATGATCTCTTTGTCAGATGACCCATGGATCATCCCTTTACCTGAACAGGTTGATTCATTTGGGGATTCAATCTCACTTAGTCCAATTAAAATCAATTATTGCGAGCTCGTAGCTGCATCAAATTCTCCCCCTTCTAAAGGTGCTCCTTTGAGCATGTCTCTCGATGTTTATTCTCAATCCCCCTGGCTCGACGATGTGAATTCACCTGATCTTTTGAAAGAAGTGTTTCCATATGACGAGGCTATCATGGAAACCATGTCTCTGGAAGATCTACCGTGGAGTGATGGGCATCATCGTTCCTCGTTTATGCCTGGCCTTCGGGCAATGTCTAACTGTCTTGAGCGTTTTGCGTCTCAAGTTCCTTCTTCGCCACTTCAAATGCCTATCTGGACTCACGAAGTATTCGCTGAAGGTAACTTTGGTAACATCACCCAGACAATTCCTATCGACATTTCTGTGAAATCGGGAATTGTCGAGAACATCCATGTGGGAGTCACTTGCTCTTCCGAGGAAGTCCAAGTGTATACTAGCCTCTTTCCCGAATTTCGTGATGTTTTCACCTGGTCTTATGAAGAGATGCCTGGAATTGATCCCAGTATTGTGGTGCACAAGATTCCCACCTACCCCGATGCGAAGCCTATTCACTAGCGTCTCATTCAATGCATCCTTGGAAAGCCGCCGCCATAAAAGCTAAAGTTGAAAAAAAATTCAAAGCGCGTTTCATTTATCTGATTCCTCTGGCAGAGTGGGTTTCTAACATTGTTCCTATGGATAAGAAGTAGGGATAAATTTTTGTATGTGTTGACTATCGTGATATTAATCGAGCCTGCCCTAAGGATAACTATCCCACCCCTTTCATCGATCATATCATTGAATATTGTGCGGGGAGAGAGATTTTTTCCCTTATGGAAATTTTTTCTAGCTATAATCAGATCAACATTCTCCTGTCCGATCAACACAAGACCACTTTTATCTGTCCTTGGGGAACATTCACGTATAAGAAACTCCCTTCTGGATTGAAGAACGTTGGGGCTATGTTCCAACATATGATTTATTATGCCTTTCATGATATTCGTCATATTTTTCAACCATACCTGGATGACCTTCTAGCTCATTCAGCTGCGCGAAAAGACCACCTGGTCCATCTCTGCTAGATCTTTCTTCACTGTAGACGCTACAACATTCGGCTCAATCCGTATAAATGCATCTTCTATGTCAATTCTGGTAGACTTTTAGGGTTTATAATATCCAAAGACATAATTTGCCTTGATCTACTTAAGGTTGAGGCTATTGTTAATCTCCCCTCTCCATCCTCGTTACACCAGCTCTAGAGTCTCTAAGGGAAAGAAAATTTCTTACGCCATTTTATCCTGAACTATGCCAAAGTAGCCAAAGGATTCACGTGACTTTTAAAGAAGGATGTCCCTTTTTGTTGGGATGAGATTGCTCAACAATATTTTGATACGCTTAAGACATTTCGTGTCAACCCTCCTCTATTACGTCCTCCGAATTATCATCGTGATTTCACCCCTTTTCTGGGCTGGGATAGACTATTTACGAAAAATAAATACCTTAGCCTATCACGACTAAGAGGTTCTCTCAGACACAATTTTCTACCTTTTCAAATCTGTGAGACTATCTATGAAAAGGGCCTTGCTGGAGTTTTATTTTCCACTTTCTTTTCAAACTCTCTAAACATGAAAAGATGTTGAGTTATCCCTTTGTCATACTTCTTAAAAACTGATGACATCGGACTCCGTCATTATGACGTTACTCGAGTTCGTCCTTCCTAGGGCTCGTTAAATGTACTAGGTTAGATTTGTTTGAAGGAAAAAATTACATCGCAAGCATATGCTATCCCCTTCAAGCTTGTTTTCAAAAATAATTGGAGTACTCGCCAGAAATGGTGGGGGAAAATGGAACCAGATTGTAGTCGTGTTGGCAATATGTCACTCTTGAACATGGCACTTGTCTTCATTCATGTCAAGTTATGGATATCTCACCTTGTCATTTATTTGCCTCCATGGGTTTGGGTAATCTCTTTTGACTACTGATCTACTATTTTCCACATCGCCATGACCTCAGATCCCTTGATGTCAAATACTGCCAAATCCAGTGTCGTGCCGCCGATATGTTCAAGAGAATTTTTCCTATGAAGTTTTCAACCTCCCTCTGATTCTCTGTTGGTCTTGATTCACAAACATCATATTCCTCTGTCTCGTGTCGATAATGTGGGAAACATTATGGCCCACCTTTTATTAGGTCACTTCTTGTCGACTTCAGCTCATTATCCAGTAAGTTGATCTAGAGACTCCCTTCAGGTACCTTGGAGCCTACATGCCTCAATGGCAGGTTCTTCGCATTCGACACAAATTCCACATCATTGGCCTTCGATCAATTGACTCTGCGGGTGTTCGACATCAGATCACTGTTCACATTCCATGGATTGTACCTTTCATACCTTGAGAGTCATTGTCATTATTGGTGGTTTCTCTCGCGTCCGTTAATGGCTTTCATCATTGGCTAGTAATCAGATGATTTTCTTGCATGTTTGAATTTAGCTCACATATTTGCATGCTCGAATTTGTACTTTGTTTGGTTCAAGATGGAGCGCAAGACCCTGGGTTTTTTCTGATGAAATTCGGGTTGTGGGTTCTTTGTGCATTACTATGACTTATTACATGACTCTTTTGATTGGATGGTTGCGACCATACCTGAGTCTATTTGTTGATCCTTATTTACTGATGGTTGCGCCCATGCCACATGTCATGTATTAGAGATATCAGTTTTATTTGTACTTACAGGTTTTCTGACAGTAGTGTTTGGGTCGAACATGTTCTCATAAAGCATTTCACCCCTCCCTCTCTTTCGAACCTCATGCTTTAGGGGGCATCTGTTACATAGCATTTTATCACCATCCCTGCAATCCATCACCCTGCATATTGGAGGGTCTTTCCCATGACCTGTGAGTAGTGTCATAATCTGCAAACACCTTCTTTTCATCCTTCTACATAAAGATATCATTTCTCCTGTCAGACATTTTCTCGAAAAGCACACAAAAATCTATGTTTTGGCCTTGGCGCGGGTTTCCAGTTCACCCCTCGTGCCAATGTGGTAAATTTAAACTAGAGCCCATGCCACCTGGCGCTCTTTCTTAGTGTAATGCCCTCACCAGCTGTTTTAGGAATGTTTTTTAACAAATAGAGGAAGAATTTTCCTTATAACCACCTCAAGGATGAGTCACAGGAAGTGGTTAAGTTGATCAGCCATGGATCTCCCTCTTTAGGTAGTGGTTTCCTCCTCCCATGGAAAACTCCTTGAAGATAGGTCTCCCTTCCATAATTATAGGGAACCTAACCTATCCTTCTCCCTCTATATAAATAGGCCTTCTCCCTTTATGAAATATAGTTGAACATATAGCCAAGGAGCTGAACTTGGAGAAGAGATATTATAGCTGAGTAATTTATATTGAGAAGGTAGAACCAAGGAGAATTCCATAGAGAGAGCCCCATCCAAATTCCTGATGAGCCTTTGTGAGACATGCTCTGCTGGAACCCTATTAGAGGAGACCACAACATTGAATCTTGGTTGTACTCTTCCTTTTGTTTATTAATATACTCGACTATGGCGTTGGTTCCATCATTGTGTTATGTTTATTATCTGATGCAATTGATTTAGTCCTCTTCGACTAACTGATAGTTACGAATGTGAATTAGTATGTTGTATATCATCCTTGTTTCTTGTGTGTGTGTAGGTGTTCGAGTGTGAAAGTGAGTGGATCGTGATTTTTCAAACCAGGAACGATAAAAAACCACTCTTTCCGACGACAACAATAGCGTAGGACCTCCGGTAAGAAATCTATCAAATCTCCATCCATTCGTTAACTAGGAATCAATATTATAGCTTGTCTTGTTTGTGGCTAGACCCACTCTAGGGCTAGTGGGATCGCCTTTGTCCACAGAAGGGATTTACCTCACCAACAATAAGGTTAAGGTTAAGGTTAAGGGAAGGTTAGCTTAGGTTAAGATAAGGTTAAGGTTATGGTTAAGGTTAAGGTTAAGGTTAATGTTAAGGTTAGGTTAAGATTAAGGTCAAGGTTAAGGTCAAGGTTAAGATTAAGGTTGTGTTAAGGTGAAGGTTAAGGTTAAGGTTAGGTTAAGTTTAATGTTAAGGGTAAGGTTAAGGTTAAGGTTAAGGTAAAGGTTAAGGTTAAGGTCAAGGTTAAGGTTAAGGTAAGAGTAAGGTTAATGTTAAGGTTAAGGTTAAGGTCAAGGTTAAGGTCAAGGTTAAGTTTAAGGTTTTGTTAAAGTGAAGGCTAGGGTTAGGTTAGGTTAATGTTAATGGTAATGTTAAGGTTAAGGTCAAGGTTAATTTTGGGCTAAGGTTAGGTTAAGGTTAAGGTTAAGGTTAGGGTTAAGGTTAAGGCTAGGTTAACGTTAAGGTTAGGTTTAAGGTTAAGGTTAAGTTTAAGGTTAGGTTAGGTTAATGTAAGGTTAAGGTTAAGGTTAGGTTAGGTTAAGGTAAGGTTAAGGTTAGGCTAGGTTAAGGTTAGGTTAGGTTAAGGTAAGCTTAAGCTTCAGATTAATATTAAGGTTAAGAATAGGTTAAGGTTAAGGTTAAACTTAAGGTTTAGGTTAGGTTAAGGTTAAGGTTAAGGTTAAGGTCAGGTTAAGGTTAAGGTTAAGGATAAGGTTAAGGTTAAGGCTAGGTTAGGGTTAAGGTTAAGTTTAGGGTTAGGTTAAGGTTAACAGTTAGGTTAGGTTAAGGTTAAGGTTAGGTTATGGTTAAGGGTAAGGGTAAGGTTAAGGTGAAGGTTAAGGTTAAGGTTAAGGTTAAGATTAATAATGAGGTTAAGATTAAGGTTAAGGGTTTAGTTAGGGTTAAGGTTAAGGTCAAGGTTAATGGTTTATTTAGGGTTAAGGTTAAGCTTAAGGTTAACATTGAGGTTAGGGTTAGGTTAGCTTTAAGGTTAACATTAAGGTTAATGGTAAGGTTAAGCTTAATGGTAATATTAGGGTTAAGTTAAGGTTAACACTGAGGTTAAGGTTAAGGTTAGTGATAGGTTAAGGTTAAGCTTAATGTTAAGTTCTGGTTAAGGTATGGTTAAGGTCAAGGTAAAGGTTAAGGTCTGGTTAAGGTTAATGTTAAGGTTAAGGTTAGGTTAAGGTTAAGGTCTTAGCCTTAACCTTAACCCTAACGTAACCTTGACCTTAACCTTAACCTAAACCTTAGCCATAACGTAACTAAATGCTTAACATTAACCTTAACTATCACCTAATGCTTAACCTAACCTTAACTTTAACCTTAAACTTTACCTTAACCTTACCGTTACCTAACCTTAACCTTAACCTAACCTTAACCTTAACTTTACCCTTAACCTTGACCTTAACATTACCCTAACCTTAACCTTAACCTAACCTTAACCTTAACCTTAACCTTAACAGTAACCTAACCTTAACCTTAACCTTATCCTTAACCTTAACTTAAAACTTAATCTTAACCTTACCCCCTTAATCTTTACCTTAGGGTAAGGTTAAGGGTTTAGTGGAGGTTAAGGTTAGGTTAAGGTTAAGGTTAAGGTTAAGGGTAAGGTTAATGTTAAGGTTAAGGTTAAGGTTAAGGTTAGGTTAAGATCAAGGTTAAGGTTAGGTTAGGGTTAAGGTTAAGGTTAGGTTAGGTTAGTGTGAAGGCTAAGGTTAAGGTCAGGACAAGGATAAGGTTAGGTTAATGTTAAATGTTGAGGTTAGATTAAGGTAAGGATGAGGTTAAAGAAAGAATAAGATTAAGGTTAGCCTAATTTAAGGATAAGGTTAAGGTTAGGTTAAGGTTAATGTTAAGTTTAAGGTTAAGGTTAATGTTAAGGCTAAGGTTAAGTTAAGGTTAAGGTAAGGATAAGGTTGTGTTAAGGTTAAGTTTAAGGTTAAAGTTAAGGTTTAACTTAAATTTAGGTTAAGGTTAAGGTTAGGTTAGTTCAGGGTTAAGGCTAGGCTAAGCTAAGGTTAAGGTTAATATTAGGGTAAGGTTAAGGTTAAGGTTAAGGTTAGGTTAAGGTTAAGGTTAAGGTTAAGGGAAAGGTTAAGGTTAAGGTTTTAGTAAAGGTTAAGGTCATGTTAAGGATATGGTTAAGGTAAGGTTAATCTTACCCCCTTAAAATTATCCTCACCTTAACCTTAACCTTAACTAAACCCTTAACCTTGAACTTAACCTTACACTTAACCATAACCTTAAACTAACCTTAACCTTAGCCTTATCCTTAACCTTATCATAACCTTAAACTTAACCTTAGGTTAGGGTTAAGGTTAAGGTTAAGGTTAAGGTCAAGGTCAAGGTTAGGTTAGGGTTAGGGTTACGGCTAAGGCTGGGTTAAGGTTAAGGTTAAGGTCAAGGTTAGGTCAGCATAAGGCTAAGGTTAAGCTTAAGCTTAAGGTTAACATTAAGGTTAAGGGTTAGGCTATGGTTAAGGTTAGGATAGGTTTTAGATTAAGGGTTAGGTTATGGTTAAGGTAAAGGTTAAGGTTAGGTTATTGTTAAGGTTAAGGTTAAGTTAAGGTTAAGTTTAAGTTTAAGGTCAAGGTTAATGTTAAGGGTTTAGTTAATGTTAAGGTTAAGGTAAGCTTAATGTTAAACTTAAGGTTAATTTTAAGGTGAAGGTCAAGGTTAAGATTAAGGTTAAGGTTAAGGTCAAGGTTAAGGGTTTAGTTAAAGTTAAGGCTAAGGTTAAGGTTAAACTTAACGTTAAGATTAGGGTTAAGGTTATGGTTAAGGGTAAGTTAGGTTAGGTTAAGGTTAGCGTTTCAGTTAGGTTAAGGTTAGGTTACGGTTAAGTTCAAGGTTAACATTAGGTTAGGGTTCAAGTTAAGGTTAAGGTTAAGGGTTTAGTTAAGGTTATGTTAAGGTTAAGGTTAAGGTTAGGTTAAGGTTAAGGGTTTAGTTACGGTTAGATTAAGGTTAAGGTGAAGGGTTTAGTTAGGTTATGGTTTAGGTTACGGTTAACACTGAGGTTAGGGTTAGGCTAAGGTTAGGGTTAAGGGTTTAGTTAAGGTTATGGTTAGGTTAGGTTTATGGTTAAGGTTAAGGTTAAGTTAAGGCTAAGGTAAAGGTTAGGTTAGGTTAGGGTTAAGGTTAAGGTTAGGTTAAGGTTAAGGTTAGGGTTGAGGTTAGGTTAAGGTTAAGGTTAAGGTTAAGGTTAGGTTAGGTCAGGTTTAAGGTTATGTTAAGGTTAGGTTAAGGTTAAGGTTAAGTTTAATATTAAGGTCAAGATTACGATTAGGTTAGGTTAAGGTTGAGGATTTAGTTAAGGTTAAGGTTAAGGTGTGTTTAAGGTTAAGGTTAAAGTTAATGTTAAGGTTAAGATTAAGGTTAAGGTTATGGTTAAGTTTAGGGTTAGCGTAAAGGCTAAGGTTAGGTTATGGTTAAGGTTAAGGTTAAGGTTAATGTTAACACTAAGGTTAGGGTTAGGTTAAGGTTAATGTTAATGTTAAGGGTAATAGAAAGGTTAAGGTTAATGTTAGGTTAGTTTAGGTTAAGGTAAACCTTAACCTTACCTTACCCTAACCTTATCCTTAGCTTTAACCTTAACCTTAATGTTAACCTTAACCTTACTCTAACCTTAACCTAACCTAAACCTTAACCTTAACCTTAAGTTTAACCTTAAACTTAACCTAACGTTAGCGTTAAGATTAAGCTTAAGCTTAAGCTTACCTTAACCTAACCTAACCTTAACCTTACATTATCCTAATATAACCTTAACCTTAACCTTAACCATAACCTTAACCTTACCCTAACCTTAACCTTAATCCTAAACTAATCTAACCTTAACCTAACCTTAACCTTACATTAACCTAACCTTAACCTTAATACTTTACCTTAACCTAAACATTAACCTTAACCTCTAACCTTGACATTAACCTTAACTTTAACCTAACCTTAACCTTACCCTTACCCTTAACCTTAACCTTAACCCTAACCCTAACGTAACAAAACCCTAACCTTAACCTTACCTTAACCTATCCTTAAGTTAAACCTTAACCTTGACCTTAACCTTAACCATACCCTTACCCTAACCTAACCTTAACCTTAACCTCAACCTTACCCTTAACCTTAACACTAACCTAACCTTAACCTTAACCTTGACCTTAACCTTACCCTAACCTTAACCTTAACCTAACATTAACCTTAAACTTAATCATAACCTTAAACTTACCCTAACCTTAACCTTAACCTAACCTTAACCTAACCTTAACCTTAACCTTTACCCTAACCTTAACTTTAACCTTGACCTGAACCTTAAATTTGACCATAACCTTGACCTTTACCTTTACCTTAACCTTAACCTAACTTTAATGTTAACTTTAACCTCAACCCTAACCTAACCTTAAGCTTATCCTAACCTTACACTTAACCTTAACCTTAACCCTAACCTAAATTTAACATTAACCTAACCTTAACCTTAAACTAACCTTAACCTAACCTAAACATTAACATTAACCTTAACCTAACCTAAAACTTAATCTTAACCATAATCTTAACCTTAACTTTAACCTTAACATTACGCTAAACTTAACCTTAACCTTATCCTTAACCTTAATCTTAACCTTAACCTTAACCTTACCCTTAACCTTAACCCTAATTTTTACCCTAAAATTAACCTAAGCTTATCCTTAACCTTACCTTAACCTTATCCTTAGCTTGACCTTAACACAACCTTAACCTTAACCTTAACCTTAACCTTACCCTTAACCTTAACCTTAATCATACCTTAACCTTAACCTTAACATTATCCTTAAAATTAACCTTAACCTAACCTTGACCTTATCCTTAACCATAACCTAAACATAACTTCAATGTTAACCTTAACCCTAACCATAACCTTAACTAAACCTTTAACCTTAACCTTAACCCTAAACTAATTAAACCCTTAACATTAACCTTAATTAAACCCTTAACCTTAACCTTAACCTTAACATTAACCTTATCCTTAACGTAACATTAACATTAACGTTGCCCTTAATATTACCCTTAACATAAAATTAACCCTAACCAAACCTTAACCTTGTCTTTAACCTTAACCTTAAATTTACATTAACCTTGACCTTATCCTTAACATTATCCTAAGATTAACCTTAACCTTAACCTTAACTAAATCCTTAACTGTAACCTTAATGTTACCCTTAACCTTAACCTTAACCTTGACCTTACCCTTGACCTTAATCTTAACCTTAACCTAAACCTTAACCCTAACATTGACCTTAACTAAACCCTTAACATTAACCTAAACCGTAACCTAACCCATAACCTTAACCTTACCCTTAACATTACCTAAACCCTAACTTAACCTTAATCATACCTTAACAACCTTAACCTTGACCTTAACCTTAACCTTAACCTTACCATAACCTTAACCTTAATCTTACCTTAACCTAACCTAACCTTAACCTTAACCCTAACTTAAGCTAACCTTAACCTTGACCTTAACCTTAACCTTAACTAACTATAACATAACTAAACCCTTAACCTTAACCTTAACCTTATCCTAAGGTTAATTTAGGTTAAGGTTAAGGTTAAGGTTAAGGTTAAGGTTAAGGTATAGTTATGGTTAAGTTAAGGTTAAGGTTAGGTTAGGTCAGGGTTTAAGGTTAGGTTAAGTTAGGGTTAAGGTTAAGTTAGGTTAAAGTTAAGGTTAAGGTTAGGTTAACGTTAAGGTTAAGGTTAAGTTAGGTTAGTTAAGGTTAAGGTTAAGGTTAGGTTAAGGGTAAGGTTAAGGTTAAGGTTAGCTTAGCTTAGCTTAGGTTCGGGTAAGGTTAAGGTTAAGGTTAAGTTTAGGGGTTTTGTTAAGGTTAAGGTTAAGGTTCAGTTAGGTTAAAGATAGGTTAAGGTTAAGGCTAGGTTAAGGTTAATATTAAGGTTAAGGTTAAGGTTAGGTTAGGTTAAGGATAATGTGAAGGATAAGTTTACCTTAAGGTTAAGGTTACGTTAGGTTAATGTAAGGTTAGGTTAAGGATAATGTTAAGGATAAGTTTACCTTAAGGTTAAGGTCAAGGTTAAGGTTAGGTTAACGTTAAGGTAAGGTTAAGGTTAAGGTTAGGGTTTAGTTAAGGTTAAGGTTATGGTTAAGGTTAGGTTAGGGGTTTATGTTAAGGATATGTTTACCTTAAGGTTAACATCAAGGTTAAGGTTAGGTTAAGGTTAAGGTCAAAGTTAAGGTTAAGGTTAGGGGTTTTGCTAAGGTTAAGATTAAGGTTAAGGTTAAGGTTAAGGTTAAGGGTAAGGTAATGGTAATTTAAAGGTTAAACTTAAGTTTAGGTTAGTGTTAATGTTAAGGTTAAGGTTAGGTAAAGGTTAAGGTTAAGGTTAGGATAAGGTTAAGGTTAAGGTTAAGATTAAGGGTTTAGTTTAGATTAAGGTTAGTTTAAGGTTTAGGTTAACAATTAGGTTAAGGTTAAGTTTAAGGGTAAGGTTAAGGTAAAGCTTAAGATTAAGGTAAGGTTAAGGTTAATGTTAGGGTAAGGTTAAGGTTAAAGTAAGGTTAAGGTTAGGTTAAGGTTAAGGTCAAGGTTAAGGTCAAGGTTAAGGTTAGGTTAAGTTTATGGTAATGGTTATGGGTATGGTAAGGTTAAGGTTAGTTTTAAATTTAAGGGTTTAGGTTTAGGTTAAGGTTAAGGTTAGGTTAAGTTTTAGGTTATCACTTAGGTTATGGTCAAGGTTAAGGGTAAGGTTAAGGTCAAGGTTAACTTTAAGGTCAGGTTAAGGTGAGGTTAAGGTTAAGGTTAGGGTAAGGTTAAGGTCAAGTTAATGTTAAGGTTAAGGTTAAGGTTAAGGTAAAGGTTAAGGTTAAGTCTAAGATCAAGGTTAAGGTTAGGTTAAGGTTAAGGTTAGGTTAAGCTTAGGTTAAGGTTAAGGTTATGGTTAGGGAAAGGGTATGGTTATGGTTAAGGTTAAGGTTATGTTATTTAGTGTTAAGGTTGAGGTTAAGGTTAATGTTAGCACTGAGATTAGGGTTAGGTTATTGTTATAGGTCAATTTGGGCACCATTCCCAATGACTTGTTTAACTGTGCATCATCTCCAGAACCGATGATCAAGGGTCTATCATTCCTTATCATCTCAGTTGCTATATGCCCTAAGACAGGAAAAAACATGAATCAAACAATATTTTCATCAAAGCAAGGCTTTTCCATGGTTTGAAGCTTATTATTAAACATGTGGGAGCTCACCAACACAGGCTCTAAGGGGCCTAAGTGCATTGCATATGCAGGTAGCCCCATTCAAGGCTGCTCTGCAAAGAACGTCCCGACATTCAAAGGTGCGTTGCTCAGATTGGGAGCGAAATTCTCATTGTTCTGAAATATCCACTTGGCCAGTGTCTTCTAGAAGGGTTCACATGTGTCAAGCTTCAGATCCAAGTGTCAATTTGACATCTACATGAATGGAAACATGTCTTGACTATTTTTGGAATGTTATTGATTACAAAACTACCTACAGTTCATCTATAAATTAAACACAAATCTAAGTGTTTGGGAGGAAGAATTTGGGTAGGGAAATGCTGGAGAATTTTCAATAGAGAGTTAGATTTGTGGAGCTGCTACTGGAGAGACTTATGTTGTGATGAGACTTAGGAAATTTGCTAGAAGGTGACGATGAATCAATCACTAGGTTGTAACCTCTCCTTCTATCATCAATAAAGATTACTTCTTGTTTTTCTCTACATGCATCCATGTTTACTTTGATTTTCCATGTTGTAAAATCTTGGTTGATGAATTTATTTTATGCTTAGCTAATTTCGCTAATTAACTGGAATAGATATCTATATTATTGAATCTTCTACTGTTTCAGTGTTCTTTCTTGCAGGAAGCATTCAGCTATTTGAAATCGCTTGAATTTGAAGCTGTAGTGGAAGCGACAGAAAGGAGCCATTTGGAAGCGACTGAAACAAGTAAGCATCCAATCCTGTCTGTGTATCTGTTCTGAGTTAGGAAAAAGGGTAGTGCAATGTTTCACCTATTGCTCTAGACTAGACACCGGTCTAGGGAAATGTAGTTTATCCGTAGAATACAATTCTGGCCCAAAAAACTAACGACTCCACTAGGGAGAACTTCTCTTGTTTCTTTGTTTTTTAGTCTCTGATGTGCTTTCTAAATCCACCCAGTGCTTATTTCGCATAAATATTAGAATTTTTTAGACCTCAATTTGCAAATTTAGTGAGCCAAACAATAGTTTTTTCTTTGTTTACCTCGCTCAACGCACCCTTGGTCAGGGCACAATGCTTTGCAACGCACTGTCTCCCTTGTCAGCCTATGTTGCAGAGCACTGTCTCCCTTTGGAGACTACGTTGGCTCCTAAAAGGAACAAATCCCCTTGAATTTGACTTTGTACTTTGCTTCAGTTTTGTTTGCTGATTGGTTCTGAAAAGTTTAATGCTCTATTGACCAGTAACTCTATATATTTCTTCTCCTTTGACTGAAAATTTGTTCAATGTTGTTTTAAAAAAAAGTTCATTATCATTAACAAGTTGATTTCAAAGTACTTTTTATGGTCACATTAAGAATCGTTCGCTTTCGAAATAGGAAATTGTCGTAAAATCTTCATTTCCTTGATAGGAGAAATTGTTGTTGAATTCCTCATTTTTCCTTCAAAAGAGAAATTTTTGTTTGTATTCTTCATTTCTCGAAAGTAAAATGCATTTCGATTATTGATATAGTGCACCTAGTTTCTTTTTTGCATTCATAACATTAAGGAAACTAAAAAGAAAAACTTGCATTTGCATGTAGGATTCTGTGTTTTTTGAAAAAGGAACATTAGGAAATCTGCATTTAGTTTGAGATTCATTGATTTTTTTCTCTCAAATTACTTGCTCTCTTCCCTTAGTAGCTGAAAGTGAAAGTTTGTTTATCATTGTTAGCTTGCATTTTATGAATTTCATATACATCATCGTGTTGAACTTGAAAGGAAAACTGTTAAGAAAGATCAACATAAAATAAATCTCAATTTACTTAACAACGCATTGGAACATTAACGATAACATTTAGAGGTCTAGGATAGAGACATGTTTCAGCGTCGTAAAACATAGCAGCTATCGTTAACTTGTCTGTGATACATTCTGAGTGTGATACCTCACTCCATGTATGTAAGTATATCGTAGCTCGTCCAATTACTTTCGGGTATATCGGGCGGTGTTACAGTACGATAAGTATAAATGGGTGCTCTCACTGTGTGGTTTCGCATCATACAGTGCTAATACAGACTTGGGCCTCCATGTACCTTCGAGTATATTTGGGAGGAAAAATTTTAGGTGCTATCCATCCATAGTGAACCAAGTCATCCTCCCTAAAATTGTGATACACCGAACACAACATTCGGGGAGATTACCTGCCCATACTTCTTGGTTCGCCGAGATGTATTCTGCAGTTCACAGTTTCCTGGTAAAACCTTCTAGCTAGCATTACCCTCTTTTTTTTAATTTGTTTTTGGATAAAATAAATTAGTAATCATGGAAGAAAAAAATCCTACCCTCAGTCATTTGCATAGATTAGCATTGAAACCACCTTTACCGCCAGAAGTTATTTCTGGTAGGAGAAGGCGATGACGATCTACCGAATCAGGTACGATTCGTACCTCTAGCGAAACATCATCATTTAAAATTAGAGCTAGCTCAAATTGTTTCCACACATCCTGGTTCATCTATTGTTGTCGAAACGGAGTCTTCACAGCTACCCGTGGTCACAATCCATTCAATCGTTGAAACCATACCTCCTGGACCCGAAGTTGTTCAATCTCACATTGATCCAAATCCTATCTCTTCTTTGCCAAAATCTCTGAATCCTAAATTTGAACAGCTGGAAGTTGTTTCTACCTTGGTCACCCCACAAATATCTGTAGCCACTGAAACTCCTATATCACACAGTCAACCGTCTGAAATATATCTTGGGCCTCACAGTGAAGTTATTCCTCCTGATTTAATCGCAATTAAAGAAATCCCTCAAGCTGATACACCTTTAAGTCAAACCCAGTTTGGGGGAGACCTTTACTTGTACTAGTCATTTCCTCAATCGTTTCCATCTGATTTTTTTGATCCTATTTTCGTTCAATCACCTGTTGATTTTGGAGAGTATACATTTGGTCATAAAACTATGTCTAAACTAGCATCTTTGGTTGGGTCTGCTGTTCCAATTATGTCAGATCCTACCCTTGCTACTCTGTCGATGTTCACAACATCACCAGAGTCATATTTTCACGGTGGCCCTTCAGTCCCAACAGGTTACAAATCACTATTTGGCACTTTCTCTTGTGCACCTTCATGATCATGGTATTTACCAATGTCATCATCTGGTGTTTTAACTGGTAGTCCTATAGTTAGTATTGAATGACTTGATTCATTAAATCCATCATCAGGGAAATATCAAGTCGGCCCTTACGGGTCAATTCCTTTAAGTACCATATCAACTGGACTCCCAACATTTGGAGAACAATATTTTCCATATTATTATCCTCCTTATGTTGGGGGGCAACCTATGGTCACCCAATATGACAGTACTCAGTCACATTTTGGTCAAACTAATTTTGACATGCATGTTTGTCAATGGCAGCCCACTCTGCCTATACAACCACAAACGGTTGTCTAATCGTATCAACCAATTCAACCTGTTACACCCACTTCAATACCACTTGTTAATACATCTATACCCCTGTTACAAACTCAAAATCCTTTGGTTAATTTACAATAACCTGTATCAGGGATCATTCATTCACAAGCTGGTCCACCATTTTATCGGATGTCACAAGCACAATCTGGTTATACATATCAAACGAATCCAACTTATACTAATTTGAGTTATAACATTGGTGGACAGACCCCTTGGCATCCACAGGTGCAAATTCCTCGAACTTCATATCAACAAGTACCATATCAAGGTTTTGGTCAACAGAACTCTTAAGCGTTTGCTATGAAAAACAACCCCTATCTGGGTTACCAACAACAAATCCCATATTTCGGTGCTCAAAGACTTGTTTCCCAAGTAATTCCATATTATCCTAGCTATGCTCAACCTCACCTTAATAGACAATTTCCTTTTGTTGCAACCTTGGAATTACCAGATTTAAACCGGTTAACCAATGATCCTATCAATTATGCTCCTTGGTGATCGGTGATACCACATAAATTACCCTCTGACATTCCTAAATTCAATGGAAACCTTGGAGAAGACCCATCAGCTCATTTATCATTTATGGTGTTCATCAAATTCCCTAAATGATGATTCTGTTTGATTACGTCTTTTCCAGAGAATGCTCATAGGTTCGGCAACTAAATGGTACATTGAATTACCTAGAGCTTCATTCGACAATTTCACTACTTTGGCTACTGTATTTTTGACCCATTTCTAGTTATCGATCATATACGAAACTGGAGCGGAACTTTTGACCAACTTCAAACAGAGTAATGCTACTCACATTTCTGATCATATTCATGAGTGGTGTCACCAACAAACAATGGTTAAGACATTTGTTCTTGATCAGCTCCTTGCTGAATGGTTCATCAAATCCTTGTTACCATCCATAACAGAGGATGTGTCTAAAGGTGGAATCATCATAGAAGAGCAAGTTATCTCTTGTGGCAAGTATTTAGACTTGATTTATACTTAGTCTGGCACGCTCTGTGAGAAAATACCAAATGCGTCGCGATCTACTTTCAATGTTCCTCCTCAAATAAAGCACTCTCATGCCGGAGATGGCTTGATAGGCACTGTAAATACACACAACACTACTACATCTGATCCTGCTCCTACTTCCGAAATCAATGCTGTCTCATTTGACAAAGGAAAAAGTGATAAGCAACCAGGAAGTAAGAAAAAGGGGAAATAAAAGAAAAATCAAACTTCTAACCTGCAGGAACAATCATCTGATCAACCGTCAGGACCACTGAAACCTCATTATCCACGCATAATCTGTAATGAGGAAAATTTTGTTAGGGATTGTCCTCATTGTGCTGAAGTCTCAAAAATCATCAAGAATTCTAATGCATCATCTATGTTGACATACCCATTTCCAAATCTAGACACAAATTTGGTTGCTACGGATCTAGCTCCTAGTTCCCAAGTGTTAATGTTATCCACTACAAAACCTTCACAAGATATTTTGGTGTCGATGTGGAATAAAGACTATGGTAGTCCGACTATTGATCAACCTACTACCTCGACAACAAATCCATCTAATGGACTGGTACCACCTCCTATTATTCTGAAATTGACGATTAAGTCACCAAAGAGATTAATTCATAAATCGACATAAAATCCTTGAGAAAGAGCTACACAAAATTATAATATAGTTGAATATTTGGCTCAATCCCCTTAAAATATGTCTGCTCTTGAGGTATTACAAAATTTTCCCTCTGAGAAGCAGGCTTTATTGTCTGCTATTGGTGGAATTGATCTGACTGATTCTAATCTTGTCGTCTTTAATCATACGGGCTATGTACCATAGCTACCAGCAGAGTTGGAATTCTCCATCCAAGTAAATGTTCTCAATCACCTTGTTCATCGCACTATTATTGATGAGGGAGCATCTACATGCATTATGTCTCTAAACTGTTGGAAGTCACTTGGCTCGCCGCGATTATCACAATCATCAACGACATTTAAGGCTTTTGATGGAAGGACATATAAACCTTGTGGTATTATTAATAACCTGCAAGTTGAATTAGGGGGAAAAACAGCCAGTATTGATGTTGAGGTTGTTGACAGACCCCTTGACTATAATATTTTACTTGGAAGACCATGGGTATATGCGATGAATTCAATTGTTTCTACATATTTTAGAATGGTTTCCTTTCCTCATAAAGGTACTATTACAGTCATTAATCAATTATCCTTTTTTGCCTCCGCTTCACAGGTAACTGGAAGCATTCCGTATATTCACTTACCCCAACTAGAAATCCAGAACAATGGTGTAGGACTCTTAAAGGATTCCACTCTTATGGAAACCTTTGCATTACTGCCGCCCACGACGTTGACAGAAATTGCAAGCATAGAGACCTGCTACATTATCTCTTCCACTCTATTTGGCTTAAGGAAGATTACGGGTGATTCTAATATTTCTACATTGGATGATGTTTTATCGCTCAACCCTATTGAGCTTCAATAGCAATCAATATATTCGAATTGGGTGGAAAATCTAAAATCAGCATCGTCGAGTGTTTGGGTTGATCCTTCATTATATTTTCGTACTCCATCTGATCCATTTTCCTCAAATTTTTTGACGAATGAAACTATTTTGGAAGCAATGATGGCAGAAGGAGAACCATGGGAAGCTTATCATCATCGTTCCCATCTTCCTGATTATGAAGAAAATAATCTTAGTGAACTATATCACCCATCCATTCAAAATTTCTTTTCGAATTCTTTTCCGATTAATGAAATTAAATCTGAGCGAAATTTATCAAATATTGAAGAAACAATTTCTATCCATATTTCGACTAAACCTGGAATTTTAGAAAATATTCACGTCGGTGTATCTTGTTCTCCATCAGAACTTGATTCATGTCGCTCTCTTTTTCATGAATTTCATGACATATTTGCTTAGTCTTACGAGGAAATTCCAGGCATAGATACTAGTATAGTTGAACACACTATTAATATGTATCCTGATGTCAAACTGGTGCATTAATGGCTTTGTCCCATTCATTCGAAGAAAGTCGCTGCCATCAAAGCAAAAGTTTAAAATATTTTGCGTGCTGGTTTCATTTACGATGTTCATCTAACTGAGTGGGTTTCCAATATCATTCCTATTATGAAAAAACAAGGAACCATTAGAGTGTGTGTCGATTATCGGGATGTTAATTAGGCTTGTCCAAAAGACAACTATCCTACACCCTTTATCGACCAGATAATTGATGACTGTGCTGGATGTGAAATATTTTCTTTCATGGATGGATTTTCTGGCTACAATCAAATCAATATCCACCTAGATGACCAACATAAGACAACATTCATCTATCCATGGGGCACATTCGCATATCGGAAACTCTCGTTTGGTTTAAAGAACGTTGGGGAAACTTTTTAGAGAGCAATGGATTATGCTTTCAACAACATCACGCACATTGTTCAACCATATTTAGATGATTTACCAATGCATTCACGAAAACAGACTGATCACCCGATGTATTTGAGGGTCATTTTCTTACGATGCCAACACTACAAGATATGCCTCAATCCACACAAATGTATGTTTTGTGTTGGTTCTGGTCGATTGCTCGGATTCGTAGTCTCAAAATAAGGAATTTGAATAGACCCTGTTGTGCTCAACTTAGTGTTCCTAAATTGAGGTCATAAATTATCAACCAAGGTCAGTAAAATGTTGAAGTGTGGTGCACTATATGTGCCTAGGTATCTATTTCTCACTACATTGTCTATAGTGTTTTTATGATGTTTTTGGTTTTATGGTTTTATTTCAAGAAGGAAAAGAACTAAGTGTTGGTAAAGAGAAGTGGATGGTTACACTAAAACAAATCAAAACCTACTCTAAACTGTGTATGACACTAAAGAACAGAAAATGCAAAGGAAACAAATCACAACATGAACTCAATAACTCATAGCATGAACTCATCCAATTCATTCATTAGGAATATGTTGGAATAGTTTGAGAAAAGAACAATTTTAATACAAATGAGGTTCTCCTAAGGACATAATCATCTTACAATATTACAAATAATCTCATCCATGGCTAGAGGTTTATTGGAACACAATTGAAAAGAGATTATTTGTAGCACAAAAAGATTTCTACTCTAAATTAACTTGTAATCTACTCCATTCTGCAGCTCAGCTTGTCACTAGTAAACCTCATCCAAAAGTTAGAGATTTTCTAAAATATTTTTTGGAAAGAAAGGTTTAATTGTGAATTTGCAAAGGATTGCAGAATAATCAAGGCCTTAAACTAATATTACTAACTCCTGTCCAGATGATGATGTATTAATAGAAATTTAGAACAAAAGAAGTTTTTTAAATAATGAAGGCTGTGGAATCTGATGTTAACAATTAATACTACTTAAATAACAATGGATAACACTGAGAACGCAATTGATCAAACTTGAAACATAGTAACCACAACTAAACTACAGTGCCATTAACCTAATTTGAAATATAGTGAACAAAGTTGAACTCGAATGCCATTAATCTAACTTGAAATGCAGTGATTTAAAACTAAACTAGAGTGTCATTATCAAACTTTAAATATAGTTACAGAATTAAACTAAAATGACATCTACCTCCGGAGTGCTACCACTAGACTAAGGATGCAACTAATTACTAGAATGTTTCAGCTCTATCTCATTCAGAATTAGTGGTATTTTGGAATAGTTTGTAGAACAGGACTGGCTACAACATGTTATGTAAATGAACATGAAAGCATAAAATTCAACAGAACACAACAAAGCTCTAAAACACCACAGCTATGTCCCATCCGAAATTAGTGATATTTTGGAAGAGTTTATAAGATCATGACTAGTTGTACAACTGATGTAATTAAGCATAAGAACGTAAAAATAAATCCTAAAATACTACAGTCACACCTCATTCGACATTAGTGATATTTTGGAAGAGTACGTAAGAACGAGACTAAGTTGTAGCATCTAATGCAAATGAATAAAAACTCAAAGTTCAGAAAGTCAATTAAACTAGGAATGAAACAAGGCTAAATTACTTATCTAAATTATATGAACAAAGCTCCTCAGGTAGCAAGGGCCCTCTACCATCGGAGTAGCACGCAAATCTACTCAAGATTGACTCATCTCGTGCAATAAAATGATGTTTCTTTCATTAAAGGAGAAATTCTTCAAAACAAAGTATTTACGGCCTTCAAAGATCTAGCATCAAAACAATTTCTAACAAACAGTTTCTCGGTCTCCCGAGTCATACTTATAATGAAATTACATAACTACTCTTTGAGAAAAATGAGGATAAGTGTCTTTCCCACTTCTAATCAAATTAAAACTCTTATTAACAGTCTTGTGCTTAACTGCGGACATCTGTAGAGTCCGTGTTTTGATAGGAAACTGCTTCTCTTCTACGTGCATAACCGCTTTGATACTTTAACTCAGACTTCGTGGGGAGAAAGAGATGATGGGGAGGTGTTGTGGATTTCACCCATATGCCTTTTTCTTTGCAGTGACACCTGGAACCTACATAAACATGAGGATGGCTGCAGAATAGACGACTGGCTACGAAATGCCTGTATTCTGTAGCCGAGTCTTAGTCAAAATTACTACACCAACAAAATCATAAAAACATAGCAAGTTAGTCATTATATAAATTCTTAAATCAATTTTAATTAATCCTATTGATCAGTTAAGCCTGTAATTTATGAGGGACAAATAAAATGAAGTGGAATGTGGTGAAAGAGAAGAACATCTTTGGGGCTCAACATACCCCCACTGCAAGGTTTTTGCATGTCCTCATGCAACTACTCCATGTACTCTGAGACCTCTACTAGGACATCCAAGCCTATTCTTCTGATTTGCCTAATAGTCAATGGTCTTCTGGGCTTCCTTATGACTAACTTGAATCTTAAATTTGTAAATGCCCTGATTAGCTTTTTGTTTTTCTTCTTCAATTTTTCACTGGCCTTATACAATTTCTCCATTTGTAAAGACAAAGTTGAATTCATTTCACTTACTAGTTTCACTTGCTCCCTCAAGATGTCATTCTCATTCTTGATGTGCCTATTGAGTACTTATAACTCATACTTATCTCTTCTTAGCACATAAATTTTAGATTTTGGTGGGCTAGGAGTTCTGTCTCTACTTTCTGAAGCTCTCCTCTCTAATGACTCAATATAATTGTAAACTTGTTGTTGTGCTGGGTCAACTTCTGGAGTTTCTTCATCCTCAATGTTTATGATCCTTGTTTTTCTAACCTCTGTTTTCTTTAGTATACCTCTAAGTCTGTGGCTCCTTCTTGGTTGAGATGGCCCTTCACCTCTTTCTTTGGCATATAATTTTATTATCATCTTCTTCTTAAGTTGCTTCTTTATTTGAGTCAACTTTTCAGAAATCATCTCTTCACTGTCCTCTTGAATTGATTTACCAGTTTCAACTTCAATAGCTTTGGAAGTTTCCCTTCTCCTGCTTCTTCTTGTAGGTTTGCTTTCAGGTGGAGATTCTTTGGGTTCCTCAAAATGGTTCCTCACTAGAAATTTTTCCCAATTATCTCCCATTTTCCTCAAATGATGTTCAATTAATATTTTGACTAAACCATGGTGATACAAAGTTGTTTCTAGAAATTGAACCCTTTTTTGAATGTTTGAGGCCATTATTTTCAGACTATGAAGTAGGAAAAAGGGAAAATTAATTTCCTCATCTAAGAAATGCATCATTAACCGAATATGGTAGACATAGAGGGTACCAAATCTACCTTCATAGGTGAAATTTTTTTGCAAAATGAGTAACATGTTCCTCCACTTATTCTTTAATGCCGAGCAAGGAACACCATTTTTTAAAAATGGAAACATCCATACCTGGGGTCTTAAGCATTTTCCTCCATGCTTCGTTATGGAATTCCCTATTTTTGAACCACCTTTCTCCTTGTCTAGGTAGTTTCGTTGCCTCTGCAATGAAAGCCTTTGTAACAATGAATTTAATGTCTCCTATTTCGACCTCGGCTCCATTCAAGGACCTTGCAAATGTTTTAGTCACCTCTTTGTGAAAACCACTAAATTTCTCCAGAAATTGCAACCAACCTTCTTGCTGTAACATTTCTCTGATTTGTGGATATCCCTCCAAGTACTTGGTTCCAACCGGTTCAGTCCTTACTATTAGACCCATAGATTTTATTCCAACCTTCAGTTTACTGCTCCTCTGCTCACGGTGAAAATGGCTATTAAAGAGATATTTCTGCCCCAAATATGTTTTCTCTGTTTTACAAAGCGGAATGACTACGTATTGGTTGCGGAAATGAATGATATGGAGTGGTTTTGAAACGAGTATAATGAAGTGAGGTGGTTCATATGAGTTGAAAGCTAACACGGAAGACCACGGAGATATTTCGTTAAGTAATTCAAAATCATCATTAAATACTTTGGCCTAGTGACGTGACTAATCAAATCATTTCAGTACTTTAGTCGTTAAGTTTTTTAAATGATGATCGAATATGGCAAGATGGAAGGGTTTTTTTTTTTTTTGTTCAAATTTTTTATGATATGGTTGATAGGCATGATCAACAAGACTAATTAAAATAAACTTTTTGAATCATATATGACTTAACTATGCTAAAATTTTCATGATTTGTCACCATAATAATTTCATACCTTTGCCTTTCCTTTGATTTTCTTTATGGTTTCGATATGCCTTGTCCTCAATCATTGATCTTCAGTTCCTCATAACTTTTTGATTTTTCTTGTTGTTTTGAATATGCAGGATCAATTTGCTGCTAAATCAAATGTTTATTGGATAATGCCTTCAGGGTCTCTGGCTGTAGAATGTCTGATTGGCTGCAGAATGTATGATTGATTGCAGAATGTACCTGTAGAAGTCTTAAAACATGGAATGGAATGGTTTGAAGCATGAATGGAATGATGGAATATTGTATGAAATGAATTAAAAATGGATAATGAAATATGGTGTAATGGAGTATGGGTGAAGTGAATAATGGGATGAAATGAATCACAATTATGAGGTGGAGTGAAAATGTGGCCTGCAACTTCTGATCTATATTATTCAATTACAGAAAGAAATCAATCTTAAAACTCTGAGATGAAAATGAAGTGGACCATGGAATGAAATGAAATGAAGTATGGATGAATGAAATGAAATGGAGTATGAATGAATGGACTGAAATGGATCATAAGTGGGATGTGAATCACTTATGATTTTATGATACCTGCTTGCAGAGAAAAAAAACAAACTTGAAAAGCTAAAGTGTCAGAAAGATTCTGATTTTCACTCTATCTTTTCTGTATAAACATGCTAATCAGAGATTAGTTCTCATGTTTATACTTTATTTTATTTTTATTTTTTTATTTTTATTATTATTATTTTTTTTATTTTTATTTTTATTTTCAATTATCTGACTTCAGAAAATTCAATTAAGTTGATGAAGAAGAAAAATTCTTCTTCATTAACTTCACATCATTGTTTTCCTGGAATTTCTTGACAAATTCTTCTCTTGAGAGTGGCTTATGATACAGCTTCAATCTATGACCATTCACAAGAAAAGTGACCTTCTCTTCATTTATTATCCTGATTTTTATTGATCCAATATCAAAAATTCTTATAATTTCATATGGCCCAAGCCAATGTGTTTGGAATTTACCTTGAAAATCCTTGAACTTTGAATCAAACAAGAGAGCCCAGTCACCTTCTTTGAACTTCTTTTCCTTGATGTACTTGTCATGCCATCTAGTCCTTTGTTGTTGGACTATACTTGTTTTCTGAACTGCATCTTGTCTAATCTCATCCAATTCATTAATCTGCTCCAATCTATGCTTTTGTGCCTCTGTTAGATCAAGTCCTAGCTGAACTGCCATTTTGAAAGTTTGAATCTGGAACTCTATGGGAAACAAAACTTGCTTTCCATAAACAAGGTCATAAGGAGTATGGCCTATTGTGCTTCTCCATGTAGTTCTATAGGCCCATAAGGCTTCAGGAATCCTATCTGCCCAATCTCTTCTATGCAAATGAACAGTCCTCGTTAGGATCCCTTCAATGACCTTATTAGTAGATTCCACTTGACCATTTGCTTGTGGATGATAGGGAGTAGATTTTCTATGTCTGATTTTGTACCTCTCCATCATTTTTTCCACTAGATTTGATGTAAATTGAGCTCCTTGATCTGTAACAATTTCCCTTGGGACACCAAAACGAGTAAAAATATCCTCAAAAAGAAAATTAACTACAGATGCTTCAGTAGCAGAAAGTAATGGTTTGGCCTCTACCCATTTAGTAACATAATCAGTGCAAACTAATATATATTTCTTTTGTCTTGATGGAGGAATAATAGGTCCTACAAAATCCAAAGCCCATTTTTCCAAAGGTTCAATATGTACCTAAGGCTGCAATGGCATCTCACCTGAAGGAGAAGGTTTCCCTACCCTTTGGCAACTGTCACACCTTTTGACATACTCTTTAGCATATTTAAACATGGATGGCCAATAATATCCCAAATGAAGGATCTTATAGGCTGTCCTTTTATCAGCAAAGTGTCCGCCACAAGGTTCATCATGACATGCCTTGAGAATCTCAGGCATCTCATCTTCCTGAACACATCTCCTAATGATAAAATCTGGACCTGTCTTGTATAACTCATTAGCAACCCATGAATATTTTGCACTGTCATAAATGATCTTTCTTTTGTCTCTTTCATTCATTATTGAAGGAAATTTCCCTGAAACTAAATAATTAGCAATGTCAGCAAACCAAGGAGTTTGAGTAGAAATTGCAAAAAGATATTCATCAGGAAATTGATCTTCAACTGGGGTATTGTCTTGGATGTTTTGGAGTCTAGATAGGAAATTAGCTACTGTGTTTTGTTTTCCAGGCCTATCTAGAATGGTAATGTTGAATTCTTGTAAAATCAATAACCATCTTATGACTCTGCCATTAGTAATTGATTTGTTCATTAAATATCTAATTGCAGAGTGATCTGTGTGAACAAAATTTTCATAGCCTATTATATAGTGTCTGAATTTGTTTATGGCGTGAACAATAGCTAAAAACTCTTTTTCAGTTACAGTATAGTTTAACTCTGAAGGAGTCAAGTTTTTACTGGTATAGTAGATGGCATAAGGAATCAAGTATTTTTGTCCCAATACTACTCCTAGAGTTGTATCTGAGGCATCTGATGAAATATGAAAAGGTAGCTTCTAGTTGGGTCCCCTTAAAATAGGTGCTTCAAAGATTTTTGTTTTCAGGGTCTCAAAGGCTAACTGGCAATCGGGATTCCACTTGAATTCACAGTCTTTGGTAAGTAATTTGAAAAGTGGAGATGCTATCTTGGTGAATTTTTCTATAAACCTTTGATAATATCCTATAAATCCTAGAAAACTCCTAACATATTTTTGACAACTTGGAATAGATAAGTTAGAGATGACTTCAACTTTTGACTCATCAACTCTAATCCCATCCCCTGAAATGTGATGTCCCAAAACAATTCCTTCAGTAAACATCATAAAAGACTTTTCATGACTTAGTGAAATATTTTCTTCTTTACATCTTTTTAAGACTTTTTCCAATTTTTCTAAAGCTTCTTCAAATGTTTTTCCATAAACTGTGAAATCATCCATATATACCTCTACAAAATCATGTATTATATCTGAAAAAATTCCTATTACTACCCTTTGAAATGTTGAGGGTGCATTGCATAGTCCAAATGGCAATACTCGGTAAGCATAGGTACCCTAAGGACAAGTAAATGTGGTTTTATATTGATCTTCCAATGCTACTTGGATTTGATTATAACCACTAAACCCATCTAAGAATGAGAAATACTTTTTGCTGGCTAATGTATCTAACACCTTATCTATGAAAGGTAAGGGAAAATGATCTTTAAGAGTAGCTATGTTTAATTCCCGGTAGTCAATACATACCCTCCATTTACCATTTTTCTTTGGTACAATTACCAAAGGAGAAACCCACTG
Source organism: Pinus albicaulis (assembly GCA_034641835.2). NCBI lineage: Eukaryota > Viridiplantae > Streptophyta > Pinopsida > Pinales > Pinaceae > Pinus > Pinus albicaulis. Next base: position 679,120,073 of record CM076582.1, on the reverse strand, counting down.
ACTGTCTGAAATGGGATAGATGAAGTTAACATTTAATAATTTCTGCAATTCTTCCTTAACAATCTCCCTAAGATTTGGATTCATCCGTCTCTGAGGTTGTCTGATTGGTTTACAATTTTCCTCTATGTAGATGTGATGAGTGCAAGTCTTGGGGCTTATCCCTTTCATATCAGTGTACTCCCATGCATATGCAAAAGAATGTCTCTGTAATATCTTAACTAGCTCTTCTTGTTGAGATTTCTCTAGGTTCTTGTTTATGTTTAAAGTTTTGCCTGGAAATATCTCAATTGTAGAGCTGCCAAATTTATCCATGGAATAGAGAGACATCTGCCTTGATGACAAAAACTCAATGTTGGATTCTTCTTTTATTTTTTCATGCTTATATTCTGAAGAGGATTCAAAGTTTTCCAAGGTATTCAGAATCTGGCTATCTTCACTAATAACTGAAATTATGAGGAGAGGTTGTAAGTCTTCTTCATCCTCTATCCATTGAGTATCATCTAATTCTGTAATTGTACTTGCTGGAGGATACAAGGTAAATTTCTTAGTTGAAATACCATCAGAGATGTACATATCACCAGATCTACAGCTAATGAAAGCATCAACTGTAGCAAACCAAGGTCTTCCTAATATAATAGGATGTCCTCCTAGATTATTCTTAGGAGTTAGGATCATAAAATCCACAGGATAGTCCCAAGAGTCCAGGGACACTGGAATGTATTCTATTACCCCATCAGGTTTAATCATAGATCTGTCTGCTAATTATAATCATTTGGGTGTAAAAAGAAGATTAGGAAGTTTCAGTTTATCCATTATTTGTCTACTCATAATATTGATTTCTCCTCTTAAATCAATGAGTGTATTTTGGATTTCAATTCCATTGATGTGAATTTTGACAACTGGATTTCCTGGGTCTAGATACTTTGGAATAGCAATCTTACCCATCATGATATCTGATATTTTTCCTGCCAGTTGAATTTTATTTATATCTCTTATTATTTTTCTTGTTTTCTTCATGCTCAACTCCTTTATTGTCTTTGTTAAGATTGGAATTTCCTTGATGGCTTGCAATAATGGGATCTTAATACAAACATTTTTAAGCTCATCTAGGAAATCATAATTAGGCACCATAATTTTTTTTCTACACCCCTATCAATTTGTAATCTTTCTGGGAAGGGAGGTGTAGAAGTGGATGTTGATGAATGCTCTAATATAGGAGTTGAAATTATTGGTTATTTTTGTTTTGACTTTTCAATGTTTGGGTCTTGGAAAGTTGTGTTCTCTTCAAGACTTTTATTTACCTGTAGAGAATCTTCCTCAGAATTTTATTTCTCTTGTATGATTACAGAAGGTTTCCTCTTTTCAAGTATCCTTCCAAACCTAAGTTGAACATCACTAAGGTCTAAAGAAGTGATCAAATAAGTTGGAAATTGTTGGCCTTCTATCATGTATGTGTTCTGAGGATTTTTATTGTTGGGGTTTGGTATGGGTTGGGCAGGCAACTGATTTGTTTTCTGAGGAAATGGTAATGGAAGTGGTTGATTTTGATGTTGTGAATTTTGAGGATTTTGTTGAAAGTTTTTTTGAGGAGGGAAATGTGGATATGGTGGATAGGATGGTGGATATTGATGATACTGAGATTATCTTCCATAGGGATTTTGTGCTCTTTGCACCCAAGTTTGTGATTGATTTTGAAATTGGGGCCAAGGTTGCTGCCAAGAATTCCAATTTGGTGGAGGTTGATTGTACATCTGATCATGGAATCCTTGTGTTTGAGGTCCTTTCCAAGGCCTTCTAGAGACAAAATTGAGAGATTCTGTGGAACTTGAAGGAGTATATTCTTGAAAGACAGCTTTAAGACCAAGAAGTGAAGGACAACTCTTGGTCTCATGTTCTTCTGAACAAATTACACAAGTCTCCACAACTTTGGCATCCAAAGGGCACTCTCTCAAGGCATGTTTCTTTCTACATTTGGGACAAAAGATTTCTAAGGCATCAGATTCAGCTTTTTGCTTGTTTTGTAACTTAAGGGTGTCTATTTGTTCACTAAGACTACCCAAGATATCAGATTTTAACTCATCAAGCATATGTCCTATTTCTACCCTACTTAATGTCCCAAAAGTAGACTTACTTGCCCTTGCAAGAGCAGGGTCTCTTGGTCCTTTTACAGTTTTAGATTTCCCTCTTGAAAGGTTGATACATAGTTCAGCTATTTCAGGTAATGTAAGCTGAGATATATCCCCTTTTCCCATCATGTTAAGGATATCTAACCATTCATCCCTAATTTTCTTCAACAAGAAAGTTTTCAAAGTGTCTTGGTCTAGGTTTTCCATTTTTTCTCTTTTGATGTTGTAGTTAAATCTCTCCAACAAATCTTCCAGATTTTCATCTTCTTTGTGTATAATTTTAAACACTTCCTCCTTATGGTTGGCTGGCATACAGTAGTCCAAATACCTTTCTAGAAATACTTGTTTCATGTCTTCCCATGTCCTAATAGAACTGTTGATCAAAATCATAAACCACTTCAATGCTGCTCCTTTCAAAGTTGAAGGAAATAATTTAAGTTTTTGAGCATCCTGTAAGTAGTCATAGGTTCTACACAGGACTTCAAATTCAAATAGGAAGGTTTCAAGATCTTCAGTTTTCAGTCCATAAAAGTTTGGAAGGACAGAGGGTGAAATTTTTTTCATAGTTTTATTGGTTTCTTCATATACTATAGGAAACCCAAAAGAGCTTCCCATTTCTCTTCTACCTCTTCCTCTGCCTCCTTTTCCTTCTGCACCTCTACCTCCTTCTCCTCTACCTCTACCTCTACCCCCTCCAAATAGTGTGTGTTCTCCATTAAAAAATCCTCCTCCCCCTTCTTCTTCCATATTTGATTCTTCTGTAGAAGTTGAAAAGTTTATGTCCCTAGCAGGGGTTCCTGAATCTCCTTCTAAGACAAGTTCACTGGGTAAAGTGGAAGGTTTTTCTAATGGAATATCTAATTTTAAGTTCTCTAGAAGTCTAGGATCAGTAAAGGATGGAATGTGGGTTTGAGTTGGAGGTGTGCTGGCTCTAGGTCTTGGTGAAACAAGTGGTGTTCTAGGAATCAAGCTTCTGCTTCTTATGAATCTACCCCTTGAGTCTCTTTCTCTACGCATATAATTTTTTTTGGGTGGTAAGAAACAAGGCTACCTAGTTACACTTCCCCAACAACGGTGCCAAAATGTTGTGCTCAACTTAGTGTTCCTAAACTGAGGTCATAAATTATCAACCAGGGTCAGTAAACTGCTGAAGTGTGGTGCACTATATGTGCCTAGGTATCTATTTCTCACTACGTTGTGTTTAGTCTTTTTATGATGTTTTTGGTTTTATGGTTTTATTTCAAGAAGGAAAAGAACTAAGTGTTGGTAAAGAGAAGTGGATGGTTACACTAAAACAAAGAAAAACCTACTCTAAACTGTGTATGACACTGAAGAACAGAAAATGCAAAGCTTGATAATGACTCCTAGTAAGGAAAAAAATCACATCATGAACTCATCCAATTCATTCATTAGGAATATGTTGGAATAGTTTGAGAAAAGAACAAGTTTAATACAAATGAGGTTCCCATAAGGACACAATAATCTTACAATATTACAAAGAATCTCATCCATGGCTAGAGGTTTATTGGAACACAATTGAAAAGAGATTATTTGTAGCACAATAATATTTCTACTCTAAATTAAATTGTAATCTACTCCATTCTGTAGCTCAGCATGTCACTAGTAAACCTCATCCAAAAGTTGGAGATTTTCTAAAATAGTTTTTGGAAAGAAAGGTTTAATTGTGAATTTGCAAAGGATTGTAGAATAATCAAGGCCTTAAACTAATATTACTAACTCATGTCCAGATGATGATGTATTAATAGAAAGTCAGAACAAAAGAAGTTTTGTAAATAATGAAGGTCGTGGAATCTAATGTTAACAATTAATACTACTTAAAGAACAATGGATAACACTGAGAATGAAATTGATCAAACTTGAAACATAGTAACCACAACTAAACTATAGTGCCATTAACCTAATTTGAAATATAGTGAACAAAGTTGAACTAGAATGCCACTAATCTAAATTGAAATGCAGTGAATTAAAACTAAACTAGAGTTCCATTATCAAACTTGAAATATAGTGACAGAATTAAACTAAAATGACATCTACCTCCAGAGTGCTACCACTAGACTAAGGATGCAACTAATTACTGGAATGTTTCAGCTCTATCTCATTCAGAATTAGTGGTATTTTGGAATAGTTTGTAGAACAGGACTGGCAGCAACATGTTATGTAAATGAACATGAAAGCATAAAATTCAACAGAACACAACAAAGCTCTAAAACACCACAGCTATGTCCCATCCGAATTTAGTGATATTTTGGAAGAGTTTATAAGATCATGACTAGTTGTACAACTAATGTAATTGAGCATAAGAACGTAAAACTAACTCCTAAAATACTACAGTCACACCTCATTCGACATTAGTGATATTTTGGAAGAGTACGTAAGAATGAGACTAAGTTGTAGCATCTAATGCAAATGAATAAAAACTCAAAGTTCAGAAAGTCAATTAAACTAGTAATGAAATGAGGCTAAATTACTTATCTAAATTATATGAACAAAGCTCCTCAGGTAGCAGGGGCCCTATACCACCGGAGTAGCATGCAAATCTACTCAATATTGACTCAGCTCATGCAATAAAATGATGTTTCTTTCATTAAAGGAGAAATTCTTCAAAACAGAGTATTTACGGCCTTCAAAGATCTAGCAACAAAACAAAATCTAACCAACATTTTCTTGGTCTCCCAAGTCATACTTATAATGAAGTTACATAACTACTCTTTGAGAAAAATGGGGATAAGTGTCTTTCCCACTTCTAATCAAATTAAAACTCTTATTAACAGTCTTGTGCTTAACTGCAGACATCTGTAGAGTCCGTGTTTTGATAGGAAACTGCTTCTCTTCTACGTGCATAACTTCTTTGATACTTTAACTTAGACTTCATGGGGACCAAGAGATGATGGGGAGGTGTTGTGGATTTCACCCATATGCCTTTTTCTTTGCTGTGACACCTGGAACCTACATAAACATGAGGATGGCTACAGAATAGACGACTGGCTACGGAATGCCTGTGTTCTGTAGCCGAGTCTTAGTCATAATTACTACACCAACAAAATCATAAAAACATAGCAAGTTAGTCATTATATAAATTCTTAAAGCAATTTTAATTAATCCTATTGATCAGTTAAGCCTGTAATTGATGAGGGACAAAGAAAATGAAGTGGAATGTGGTGAAAGAGAAGAACATATTTGGGGCTCAATAGACCCACTGAAGGTATAGGCCATTACTGTTTTTCCTGCACCATCAAACTTACTTCAAATACATAAATTTCAAGGAAAGGCTAACTTCCTGAGAAGTTTCATTCCAAACTATGCCGAAATGGCTAAAGGATTTACTCGATTATTGAAAAAGGGGGTTCCCTTCCATTGGGACCAAGTTGTGCAAGCTTCTTTTGATGCTGTAAAGGACCATCTTGTTAGAGTGTCATTAATTTATCCTCCAAATTATTCAAATGATTATTTCCTATATATCGCCGTGACTGAAACGACCATCGTTATGGTTTTTGTCCAAGTAGAAGATGGAATTGAACATATGATCTATTATTTGAGTCGTAATCTCAATGATACGGAAGTTAAATACTTGTACATGGAAAATATTGCCTCGGAAGTTTTTCAAGCTATCCAAAGATTTTGCCATTATATCTTGCTCTGAAAAACAACAATAGTTTCGGATTGCAACCCCATGACTTACATATTATCACGTAATTTTCTGGGGGGGAAATATTCAAAATGGATCATCATTTTGGAGGAATTTGATCTTTAGTTTTGGCTGAGCTTCTCTGTGACCTTCCCTGTGATATTACTGCAACTACGTCAGAACCATCTATTCCAGACGAGTCTCTATTTCTAATCAGATCATCTGATCCCTGGTATGGAGATTTCATCATTTATCTCCAAACCCAGAATTTTCAACCTAATACCTCTCACTCTGATCAGCGACGTATTCAATACCAAGCCAAATATTATCTTATCGTCGGTGATACACTTTATCATTGTGGTGTCGATACCATTTTAAGGAGGTGCCTCACTCATGAGGAGGCCTAAAAAGTATTAAACGATTGCCATGCTAGGGCATGTGGTGGAAATTTATCTGGTTATGCTACTGCACAGAAGATACTCCACGTCGGTTACTTTTGGCCTACTATTTTTTGAGATTGTATCCTCGCAGTCAGAAGTTGTCATGCATGCGAAATTTATGACCGTAAAATCCGCAAACTGCCAGCACCAATGCAGCCTGTTGTCTCTGTTGGAACATTTATGAAATGGGGTGTCAATTTCATGACCTGTAACCCTCCGTTCGAGGGGCACGGTTATATTATTGTCACATTCGACTATTTTACCAAATGGGCCAAAGAGATGCCTACATTCAACAACACATGACAAACAAGTGCATTGCTTTTCTTCAATCATGTCATTGCATGGTTTGGGGTCCCACAGGCTATAGTTACAAATCATGGGAAGAATTTTCACAACCATATGATGTATGAATTGACAACCAAGTTAGGATTGTCACATGTTAATTATACTCCTTATTATCAACAATAAAATGGACAAGTTGAGGCTATTAACAAAATTCTTAAATGAATGCTTCAACGAATGATAGGAGTTCGTAAAAGGAACTGGCACTTGATCCTGTACTCTTCCTTGTGGGCGTATCAAACCTCGGTGAGAAACGCAATTGGATTTATTCCTTTTCAATTGGTGTATGGTCTGGAAGCTATCTTACCAATCCAATGCGAAATATCATCGTTAAAACTCATGATAGACTTGTTACCTGATACCTTAGAAGAAGAAGAGCGTCTCCTTAATGCATCGTGAAGCACAATTGGCCAATGAAGCACATAAGAGACGTATAAAGGCGTAATACGACAAAAATTTCCAGCCTTGCATCTACTCAGAGGGCGACTTGGTCCTTCTTTACGACAAAGAAGCTGATAAAATAGGTACAGGGAAATTCAAGCCATTATGGCATGGCCCCTATATTGTCAAAAGAGTTCTTGCTAAGGGTGCCTACGAGTTAGTTGATTATGATGGGATTCCATTGGCACAACCTAGAAATGGGTTGTATCTTAAACGTTACTATGCTTAATCATGAGCGTAGTAACTTTTTGTATTATATTTTTTATATGTTGTTGATTTGCATTCAGTATCTTAATTTTTTTTTTAGAGTTTTCTTGACGTTAGTAATCCACTTTACATTTCATGGCAGATGTCTGAATCTTCGGAACCTTTGTTGGATATGATGATGGTACTAGTCGTAGTACACAGAATCTATCCTCTGCAGCGTTGGCCATTTTCGCTCAGAATGACGAGTTAGTGAGTCTTCAAGGGATTTGTATTGGTAGATCGATGAATAATATCACTGAGTATAGATCATTGATTTAACTTCTCTCTGATGCCATTTCATTTGGTATTAACCGCATAATCATCAAGTTAGACTCACAACTTGTGGTACTACAACTTACTAGTATTTATACTGTTAGAAATCCAACACTACTTAGATTGTTCCTAAGAGTTAGACTTTTGGAGAGACATTTTGATTACATTCAATATCAAAACATTTCCAGAAATCTGAACACTCTAACGGATTCATTATCTAATCAAGTTTTAGACAGTCATTTGCGACATAGGTAAAGAAAAACATTCACATCATTGAATGGGATTACACATTAAACATAGGAAAAACTTTGAAAACATATAGATAGATAGTTATAGGTTTTTACAAAAGTTGTGCCCAAGACACGTTGGCCATATGACCTCAAAATGTATGCAAAAATTCATAAGTAAACTAGTGGTGCTCATGATAGCATGCTATGGATCTAGCAATCCTACGGAGCAACCACATCCAACAGTTAGGAACCCTAATTGTGTGTTGTTTTAGTCGCATGGGAAGCTCTTCGATCCAACAATCTCGAATCTCGAAGGTCAACTCCTCTATGTGCTGCTAGAGCTCAGAAAGAGCCTCAACATATCAAGATCCTAAAGGACTTCTCTCCCGACAGCCCTCTCTGCTAGCGCATCCGCTTCACGCTCTGGTTCCTCTACTAGTTGAACGCGACCGATATCTGCATTACATTAAACATTTAGTTTAGTCTTGGAAAGAAATAAAAACACAAAAACATTTTTATAAACCTTACAAAAATAAAAAAAATATGGTCAAATCAATCTTACCTATTGCACCCCACTAAGCGCCTTCTGGTAAAACTAGATCTGGATCTCGTCGGAAGTCGATGCCTGCATATGCATAATCATTGATGATGATGATCTGTTACCTAAACCAGGCAAAGAATGCAGTCGAGAACACAAAGATCGATTGGCTTGAATGCCGACCCATGATTTCTACCCATCTCTGCATTTGAGGATCTCTAGGACTGGATATATCCAATGTTACATGTTGTGGCTACCTCAGTGGAATCCATTCCAAGGAGAAGGAGATAAGAATGGAAGCATAACTAAAAAATTTCTTCCTTCCTCCATTTTATTTATTTAGTTATTCCTTTATCTGAGAAAGAACAGCTTCAGACTAGTTGAAAAATGTTGGCTCTAAACATTGCAGCGCATACTGCATATATGATCTGTTCGCTATCCCAAATTACATTAAATGAGGATGGTTCTTTTTCTGTGTCAACCTCGTTAAAAAATGAAACAGGGTTATGAGGATGGTTATTTTTTATATGTAAACCTCATTAAAAAAATGAAACAGATTAATGAGGATGGTTCTTTTCCTATGTCAACCTCGTTAAAAAAATGAAACAAGTGTTGAGGATAGTTCTTTTCCTATGTCAACCTTGATAAATGAAACAGGTTCCCTTGAGGATAGTTCCTTTTACTGTGTCAACCTTGTTAAAAAATCACACATGTGATGAGGATGGTTCTTTTACTGTGTCAACCTCGTTAACAAAATGAAGCAGGTCATGAGCATAGTTCTTTTCCTATGTCAAGCTCATTAAAAATGAAACAAATCCTCCCCTATAATGAATCTTCATTCCATCCACCTATTAGTAACTGGTAATCTACTTAGGTTAATGAAATGAAGCTTGGGGGGCACCTACTCTTGCAGGGGGAATTCGACATGTGCTCTTCAAGGGGGCATTTAAAATATTCTTACCAATTGCACACAATCGACCACTGAAGTTTAGGGGAAAAATCAGGTTCAGAGCTCCAAAATACAAATGGTAACTATGGAATGGTAAAAATGAATAGTGAAACTGCTTTTTATATAGTCATTTAATTGTTTGCAAGTCATATTTTTTTCTATGACTATGGTTTTATTATGTTTTTATCATGAAATAGGTATTTTTAATCCATTTGATGTTGTTCTGAACATGTCCTACAATTGATGAACATATTAGTAGTGCAGATTTATTCAAAGAATGATTTGACCACAAAGCATGCTTTTTTCTCCTTATTTTTCGAGCTTTGATAAAAACAAAAAAGGATTTGAAGCGCACTTTTATCTCTTTTTTGAGCTTCGATAACAGCGAAAAAGGAACCCCTGTAGTCTTCTTTCAGCTCTTTTTAGACTCCGATAATGTGAAAATATTGTCGAGCACTTGTCATTTCGATCTCGTTAAATTAAATGAATTGATATCTACTCAATATAAGTTTAACCGTTTTTCGGACTGAGATGGATTATTTACGAAAAAGGAATACCTTGGTTAAACATGACCAAAGAGGTTCTCTCAGATATAATTTTACACTCTTTCAGATCTGAGAGAGAAATTTATGAAAAAGTACTTTTGGAGTCCTCTTTCGTCCTCTTTTTCAGACTCCCTAAATATGGAAAAGGACTGGGCTATCACTGTCATTAAGCTCGTTAAAACATAAAATAGCGACGTGCTTATCGATCATGGAAAGAATCGAGTTTCATTCATCGCTAGACTCATTAAATTATTAAATAGTGATACTTTATTCTTTATTTTCCTGAAGGGTTGAATTATAGACCAAGAAAATGTTATACTCCTCAAGCTTGTTAAAAAATAAAGAGCTACTGGTCGACAAATGACCGGGGAAAATTTGGGAAAAGAAAGTAAAGTTTCTTTTTGGTAGCAAGTCGCTCTTGAACATGACACTTCTTTCACTCCATGTCTGTGACTATTTGGGTTGGGTAATCATCTTGACAATTCATTCACACCTATGGTTCATCATACCTTCACTTTTGTTTTGGTTCAGTGCTGCCAACTCATCACAGTGTCGCCGATATGTTCAAGAGAAGTCATCCAGTAATTAAGAACTCATCCATCTGCAATACTCATAAACCTTCATTTTCATGACCATCATCCCTGAAAATTGCTATATCAATTCATATCCTTGTCTCCGAAATCAGTAACTCCAGTTTTGCAATAAGGTGACTTCCTATCGACTACAAATCAATATCCACGAAGTTCACTTAGAAACATCAAATTCCAGTACCATGAGGCTTGTTACAGCATCAACAAGATCCTCGCTTCCAGACTTTTGACCGAAATATTTTGTTTGGCGTTCGACATCAAATCATCTATTCACTCCTTATAAAATGTACTGCAGTACCTTGAGGGCCATTTACATTAATGGAAATTATCTCACGTTTGTTAACATCTTTCATTATTGGCTGGTAATCAAACGATGTCTTTCCATGTTCGACTACAAATCATATATTCGCATGGCTAGACTTGTACCCGAATGATTGAGTGAATGAGATAAGAAGACCCCGGATCTAGTTTCAGCCATCCGAGCTACGAATTCAGGATTTTTGTACACATCATATGTATGGTGACCTTACATAGATATTTTCATCCAAACATGGACCTATATCTGTAGGCGATGTATGCATCTAGGCAGCATTCCAATGTAGACGACTTTCTGAATTATTTACATGTTATTAGATTGTTTTATGTGCTGACTATGGGAATGCCTACCCTCATCAATTATGATCAATAGAGGATTTCTCATGATGTAATGTATTGTAATATTGATGCAGGTGACCGTTCTGCTTTATTTCCAGGATCATCACAGTGTAAAGCATCTCAATCAAATTTTCTTATTATTTGGATCTCATGCTTTAGGGGACAATTGTTATAGGTCAATTTGGGCACCATTCCCAATGACCTGGTTAACTGGGCATCATCTCAAGGACCGATGATGAAGGGTCTATCATTTCCTATCATCTCAGTTGCTATATGCCCTAGGACAGGAAACAACATGAATCAAAGAATATTTTCATCAAAGCAAGACTTTTCCATGGTTTGAAGCTTATTATTAAACATGTGGGAGCTCACCAACACAGGCTCTAAGGGGCCTAAGTGTGTTGCATATGCAGGTAGCCCCATTCAAGGCTGCTCTGCAAAGCACTTACCGAAATTCAAAGTTGCGTTGGTAATATTGGGAGCGAAATTCTCATTGTTCCGGAATCTCCACTTGACCAGTGTCTTCTAGAAGAGTTCACATGTGTCAAGCTTCATATCCAAGTGTCCATTTGACATCTACATGAATGGAAACATGTCTTTCCTATTTTTGGAATGTTGTTGATTACAAAACTACCTACAGTTCATCTATAAATTGAACACAAATCTAAGTGTTTGGGAGGAGGGATTTGGGTAGGGAAATGATGGAGAATTTTCAATAGAGAGTTTGATTTGTGGAGCTGCTACTGGAGAGACTTATGTTGTGATGAGACTTGGGAACTTTGCTGTAAGGTCATGATGAATCAGTCACTAGGTTGTAACCTCTCCTTCTATCATCAATAAAGAGTACTTCTTGTTTTTCCTTACATGTATCCATGTTTACTTTGATTTTCCATGTTGTAAAATGTTGGTTGATGAATGTAGTTTATGCTTAGCTTATTTGGCTAATTAAATTTTATAGATATCTATATTATTGCATCTTCTGTTGTTTCATTGTTCTTTCCTGCAGGAAGAATTCAACTATTTGAAACCGCTTGAATTTGAAGCTATAGTGGAAGCGACAGAAAGGAGCCATTTGGAAGCGACTGAAACAAGTAAGCATCCAATCCTGTCTGTGTATCTGTTTTGAGTTAGGAAAAAGAGTAGTGCAGTATTTCACCTATTGTTCTAGAATAGACTCTGGTCTAGGGAAGCGTAGTTTATACATAGATTACAATTATGGCCCAATAGTTATGGTTAAGGTTAAGCTTAAGTTAAGGTAAGGTTAATGTTAAGGTTAAGGTTAAGGTTATGTTAGTTAATGTTAGGGTTAAGGTTAAGGTTCAAGTTAAGACTGAGGCTAGGGTCGAGTTATGGTTAAGGTTAAGGGTAAGGTTAAGGTTAAGGTTAAGGTTAAGGTTAGGTTAAGAGTAAGGTTCGGTTAAGGTTAAGGTTAGGTTAAGGTTAATTCTAAGTTTAAGGGTAAGGTTAATGTTATGGTTAAGGTTAGGTTAGGTTGAGGTTAAGGTTATTGTTACGGTAAGGGTATGGTTAAGGTTAAGGTTAATATTATGTTAGTTAGGGTTAAGGTTAAGGTTATGGTTAAGGTTAACACTAAGGTTAGGGTTAGGCTATGGTTAAGGTTAAGGTTAGGATAAGGTAAGGTTAAGGTTAAGGTTACCATTGAGGTTAAGGTTAAGGTTAGGGTAAGGGTAAGGTTAATGTTAATGTTAAAATTAAGGGTTAAGGTTAAGGTTAAGCTTAAGGGTAAGGTTAATTTCAAGGTTAAGGTTAAGGTCAGGTTAATGTTAAGGTTAGTGTAAGGTTAAGGTTAAGGTTAAGGTTCGGTTATGGTTAAGGTTAGGTTTAGGATAATGTTAAGGTTAAGGTTAAGGTTATGGTTAAGGTTAAGGTTAAGCTTAAGGTTAAGGTTAACGTTAAGGTTAAGGTTGAGGTCAAGGTTAACGTTATGCTAATGTTAAGATCAGGTTAAGGTTAGGTTAAGGTTAAGGCTAGGGTTAGGGTAAGGGTATGATTTAAATTAAGGTTAAGGTTATGTTAGCTAATGTTAAGGTTAAGGTTAATGTTGAGGTTAGGGTTAGGCTATGGTGAAGGTTAAGGTTGGGTTAAGGTAAGGTTAAGGTTAAGGTTAGGTTAAGGTAAATTTAAGGTTAAGGTTAGGTTAAGGTTAGTTGAAGGTTAAGGTTTGATCTGGATTTATGAACGAATGCAACATAATACAGAAATAACCATAAACATAGAGATGCAGTGAAAATAAGGCTTCATTTCATTAATATCAAATAACAGAAATATGCTTACAAACATAATGGAAATAAAATAGCTAGGGTGCTGGTAGCGAATCTCTGAGAAGAGATGTGGCAGCCAAAGACCTCTGAACTATTTTAAAATGAGGCTCGAGGGCCTATTTATTATGGAGAAACAATGGAGAACTCTAAACGTCCAAAAACCTAACCCTAGGAGATGAAGCGCCAAAATTATGGGCCCCGTTTGGGGAAATTGGTGTTTCAACTTCCTCAGGACATAACTTCGGCATACTATCTCCGTTTGACGCACATGATACATCATTAGAAAGATCTATCTGAGGAATAAAAATGTCACCACAAATATTGATTCTATAATGGAATCAAATTGTTGGAAAAACGATGCCCAAAAAACGTCGTTTAGGGCCTCAAAATGTCTCCGAAAGTTCAGGACCCGAAAAACTGCTAAAAATAATAAGTTGTGCCGAAACTGAAAAACCAAAAGAGACAATGGTGGGACCCCAAGTGGAATATGTGGGTGAACACCAATATCCACCTAGATAATTCCTCCCCCATTAGGAAGCAATGGTCTTCATTGCGTTAAGTTCCTCCATGAGATGAGGAAACTTCTGTTGAACTTGGTCCCTGGTGAACCACTTTCCTTGGTGCAAGAGTTGGCCAGCTTTGACAACCCGATACAGTTGGATCTTCTGTTGGTGAATTTTATTGATTTGCATGTCCATGACATAATTTGTGGTGGCCTATTCCATGTAGTCTGGGTTTAACTCTGTTGGTGTGAGTTGTTCTACAATGTCAGAGGTGTCCAGTAGAGGTGGGAAGTAAGGACGAAGGTGGTCCACATTGAATACTGGGTGAAAACCAATGAATTGTGGAATACTAAGCTTGAAGGCATTGTTCCCTACAACCTTGGTGATGGTGTATGACCCATATCGAAGCAGGAAAAGCTTGTGATGGGGTCCAGTGAGGCGCTCCTTCTGCAAATGTAGCCACACTTTGTCGCCCACCTGGAAGTTGTGTGGCACCCGATGTTGATCATGGCATTGCTTGTACTTAGCATTGGCTCTATCCAATATGTCATGAACCTACTGGAAGATGTCCTGAATGTGCTCGATGAAGTTATTTTCTTTGTCAACTTCAGACTGGACATGAGCTGAATCAGCCTGAGTAGCTGCAAATGGCATGGCTATGTCAATGGGACATAGTGGCTGGAATCCCAAGCCCACCTGAAAGGGGTTGTGGTTGATTGAGCTGTGGAGAGCCCGGTTATAACTATGTTGTACATAGGGGAGGCTCTCGTCCCATGTGCATGGGTGCTTTGAATTGTACATGCGCAGAATGTGTACAATCATTTTGTTGACGACCTCTGTCTGGCCATCTGTTTGGGGATGGAAAGTTGTGGACTTGGTGAGCTTGCTGTCCAGCATTGACCAGAGGCTGGACCAAAATGTGCTGAGAAAATTGCTATCCCGATATGATATGATAAACTTTGGGATCCCAAAGTGCACCCACGCTCGTTCAAAGAAGAGTTTAGCAATGGCTTCTTCTGTGATATTCTTCTTGCAGGCCGCCATAATGGCCATCTTCGATAATCTGCCGATGACCACGAAAACACAGTCATTTCCATGCTTAGTAGAAGGCAGGCCCGACATGTAATCCATGGAGATGGATTCCCAAGGTCGACTAGGGGTAGGTAGCGGAGTATATAGGCCTTGCTTCTTGATGGTCGGCTTGGCAATGGCACAAGCAGTGCAGGATTTGATGTGCTTCACGACATCCTTTAGAAGTTTCAGCCAATAGAAATAATTCTTCAGTACTGCTACTATTTTCTCGACCCAGAAATGCCCAACGAATTGAATATAGTGTGCTTCCCATATCATCTTGGCACGCTCGCTTGAAGGAACAAAAAGGTGTCCCAGCTGACATAAAAGTGCATCTTGGAGGTGAAAATTTGGAACTTTCGTACGCCCCAAGAGTGCCTTGTATGTGTGGCCGAAGTCTGGGTCACTCTCGTAGAGAAGCGACCAATCAGAATTCTCATGCTAACAAGAATTGAGAACGGTGTTGAGTGCCATGATCGGTGGTCGGCTAAGGCATTCTGCAACATTATTGGTGCTACCCTTCTTGTACTTGATGTTCAAATGAAACTGTTGCAGATATGTGGACCAATTTTGATGGCGATTATTCTGCAACTTCCCTTGTGTCTCTATGAAATGCAGGGGCTGGTGGTCTATGTGGATGATTGTTTCCTTCCCCAAAATGTAATGCTTCCATTGTCAACAAGTTTGCACAATGGAATACATTTCTTTGTCATAAGTGGGATACTTGCGAACTATGTCAAACAATGTCTCACTATGATATGCCACTGGATGTCCCTGTTGAGTAAGAATTACCCCAATAGCATAGTCATAGGCATCTGTCTCGATCTCAAAAGGTTGTTGCAAGTTTGGTAATGTGAGCACTAGGGTAGAACAAAGGAGATTTTTCAATTTTGTGAACTCCTTCTTTTGAGATTCCGACCAAAAGAATTTTTCTCTCGCTCCTCCCTTGGTGACTTAACTTAAGGGCCAAGTGATATGAGAGAATCCCAACACGAACCTAGGGTAGAAATTCGAAAGACCCAGAAAGCTGCAAAGCTCCATTATAGTGGTTGGGGCTGGCCAATCCCGAATGACTTGGATCTTGGTTGGATCCACATGCACCCCCCATTCATCAATAATGTATCCCAGATATTGAGCCTGGGTCACGCCGAAAGTGTACTTCTCCAAATTGGCACACAACTTGTGATGCCACAGTGTTTGGAGGACTTCTTGGATGTGGTGGAGGTTCTCTTCCCAAGTCTGGCTGAAGATCAGAATGTCATATAATTACACGACTAAAAATGAGTTGGTGAATGGCTGCAAGATGTCGTCCATCAACCTCATGAAGGTTGCGGGAGTATTCATCAACCTGAAAGGCATGACCAGCCATTCGAAAAGGCCTTCCATAGCTTTGAAAGTAGTCTTCCACACATCGAAGGGTTCAATTGGTACCTGGTGATACCCAAACTTCAAGTCAATCTTGTTGAAATATTTCACCCCTTTGAGTTGGTCCAGAAGGTCATCAATTTGTGGGATCGGGTACCTATTCTGGATAGTGATCTTTTTCAGTGCTTGATAGTCAATACAGAGTCTCCACGTCCCATTCTTCTTATGTACCAACACGATCAGGCTCCCACAGGGCGATAAAATTGGTTGAATGTGACCTTTCTACAGCAGCTCCTGAATCTGCCTCTTGATTTCATCGTTCTCCAGAACAAAGCGTCAATAGATCAGTCCATTGGGTAGCGGCACACCTGGGGTTATATCAATCGAGTGCTTGACCTAACAGCGTAGAGGAACCCCTGTGGGTGAGGTGAAGATGTCCCCGTACTCCTCCACAACCTTGTCCATTTGTTGTTTTCGTGTAGAGGAGCCCTGTCTGGAAGTCGTGGCCACAGTCTTCTTCTTTCCCTGGGGGTGGATCATCAGAAAAATGAATTTCTTGGTTTTGGAAATGAGCTTACTGCATTTTTTTGCAGTAACTTAAGAGATAGCGGTAGGAGGTGGTACCTCTAGTATCGTGTACAACTTATTTCCCAAAGTAATAATAACAATGCGAGGCCAAGACTCATACACAGCATGACGCCTCCACAAGTATGGTTGTCCTCATAATACATTAGAAACATCAATAGGATCAATGTCACATAATACCTCCTCCATGAAGGGCTTGATGCTATATGGAAGGCGACACTGCTAGCTGACACGGAGATCTCGTCCTTGTTGAAGCCACCCGATGGTGTATGGATGTGGGTGATTTGTGGTTGACAAGCCCAATTGCTTCACGGAATTTGCTGAAATGAGGTTCTTTTGGCTCCCATTATCAACAATGAACTGTACCGGGGAGCCCTTTACCCACATCTAGGAGTGGAAGAGACGTTCCTCCTCCTCTGGATCTTCCGGTTCCTCCTTATGGATCTTCGTAGTGGAAATAGTGGTGTTGGGCTTTGCATCAATAATCTGTTTCCATTTTTTCATTCCCCTTGTCAGGTTCTAATTCAGAGTTAGAGCATGCATCTACCTCAGAAGCCCTCATCTCGGCCACCAGCGACTGCTTGGCCAAACACTCACTTGTGTTGTGAGTGGAGCTCTTATGGAACTCACACCACTTCCCCATGTCCTTCTTTGGCTTTGAGGTGTTGTTCTTTGCTTGTGGATTTGAAAAGTTGTCTTGAGCCACCATGTCTTGGCTCTATCCTTTGTTTTGTGGTTTGGGAGCAACTTTCCCTTGATTTTGATTCACAGATCCAAAGTATTGTTTCTTCTGTTTGAATTTCTGCTCAATCTTGGCAGCATACCGATATGTCGTACCAAGCGAGGAGATGTCGAGGAACTCCATTTCCTCTTGAATGTATCTATGCAGAAAACTGTGATACTTCAACACCAGATGTTTCTCTGAATCTTTGATACCCAACTTTGTGAGCAGGGTATGGAACAGATTTTTCAGCTCATGCACATCTTGATCCCTTTGTTGTCGTAGTGTGGTCCATTGTATGTACTTGTCCTCATAGGTCCCCACAGGATAGTATTGTTCCTTGATGGCATCTCGGAAAGAATTCCAAGTGCGTATGGCCGAGAACAAAGAGGGTCCTGTATTGTCCTTTTTCTCACAGTAGGTTTCCCACCAGTCCTTGACATAGGGGGTAGCTTTGAGGAGTGCAAAAATAATCTTCTCCCGGTTGGAAAAATCATGAACCGAGAATTATCCTTCTAATAGATTCAACCATATATCTATGACATCTACATCTATTTGACCCTCAAATATGGGAATGTCAAAATTTACTTTTACCTTAAAGGGAGTCTCACCTCCACAGTGGCTGCTGGAGGCAGATGCGTCGTCGGTGGGCAATCGTTGAAGGATCTAGGCAAAGTTATCCATCATAGCGTTCCTTTGTTTTTCGAGGGCCTCCTCTAGCAATATTTTGATAGTATATCCTGCTCATTCATTTTTATTTTCATCCCCCATGGGCGTCCATCGGGGTTTACGAGGTTGATATTGCAATGGTTCTACCAGATCGAGCCCTAACTCTTTATACCCTGACCTCATTGGGGACATGCAAAAAAGGATCGAGAAAAAGCAGACTGCTCTGATACCACTAATCTAGATTTATGTAGGAATGCAACAGAATACAGAAATAACCATAAACATAGAGAT
Organism: Pinus albicaulis; assembly: GCA_034641835.2. Classification (NCBI taxonomy): domain Eukaryota; kingdom Viridiplantae; phylum Streptophyta; class Pinopsida; order Pinales; family Pinaceae; genus Pinus; species Pinus albicaulis. Next base: position 679,101,566 of record CM076582.1, on the reverse strand, counting down.
GTAGCGGAAATAAGGCTTCATTTCATTAATATCAAATAACAGAAATATGCTTACAAACATAATGGAAATAAAATAGCTAGGGTGTTGGTAGCGAATCTCTAAGAAGAGATGTGGCGGCTACAGACCTCTGAAATGTGTTAAAATGAGGCTTTAGGGCCTATTTATTATGGAGAAATAATGGAGAACTCTAAACATCCAAAAGCCTAACCGTAGGAGATGAAGCGCCAAAAATATGGTCCCTGTTTGGGTAAATTGGTGTTTCAACTTCCCGAGGACGTAACTTTGGCATACTATCTCCGTTTGACGCACATGATACATCATTAGAAAGATATATCTAAGGAATACAAATGTCACCATAAATATTTATTCTCGAACATAATTATATACACTAGAAAAACGATGCCAAAAAACGTCGTTTAGTGCCTCAAAATGGCTCCGGAAATTCCAGACTCGAAAAACTGCTAAAAATAGTAAGTTGTGTCAAAACTGAAAAACTGAAAGAGACAATGGTGGGGCCCCAAGTGGAATAGGCGGGTGACCACCAATATCCACTTGGATCAAGGTTATGGTTCAGGTTAAGGGTAAGGTTAATGTTAAGGTTTTAGTTGGGTTATAGTTAAGGTTAAGGTTAAGGTTTTAGTTAAGGTTAAGGTTAAGGCTAAGGTCAAGGATAAGTTTAGGTTAAGGTTAAGGTTAAGGTAAATTTAAGGGTTTAGTTAAGGTTAGGTTAAGGTTAAGGTTAAGGATAAGGTTAAGGTTAGGGTTAAGGTTAAGGTTAGGTTAAGGTTAAGGTGAAGGTTAAGGTTAAGGTTAAGGTTAAGATTAAGGTTAAGGTTAAGGTTAGGTTAATGTTAAGGTTAAGGTTAAGGTTAGGTTAAGGTAAGGTTATGTTAGGCTAGGTTAGGGTAAGGTTAAAGTTAAGGTTAGGTTAAGGGTTAAGGTTAAGGTTAAGGTTAAGGTTAAAGTTAAGGTTAAGGGTAAGTTTATGGTTAGGTTAGGTTTATATTAGGTTAAGTTCAAGGTTAGGTTAGGTTAAGATTAAGGTTAAGGTTAGGTTAAGGGTAAGGTTAAGGTTAGGTTTGGGTTAAGGTTAAGGTTAAGGTTAAGGTTAAGGTTATAATAAGGGTAAGGTTAAGGTAATGTTCATATTAAGGGTAAGGTTAAGGTTAGGTTAAGGTTCAGGTTTAACTTAAGTTAACCTTACCTTGACCTTAACCTTAAACTTACCCTTAATCTAATATTAACCTTAACCTTAACCTTAACACTAAATTTTTTTTAACCTTAACATTAACCTAAAATAAACCCTTAACCTTAACCTAAAATAAACCCTTAACCTTATCCTTAACCTTAATCCTAACCTAACCTTAACCTTACCTTAACCTTAACCTTAACCTTAACCTTAACCCTAACCTAACCTTAACCTTGACCTTAACGTTAACCTTAACCCTCACCTTAACCTTAATCTTAATCTTAACATTAACCTTAACCTTAACCCTACCCTAACCTTAACCTTAACCTTAACCTCACCATAACCTGAGATTAACCTTAACCTTAACCATAACCTAACCCTAACCTCAGTGTTAACCTTAAGCTTAACCTAACATCTACCTTAACCTTAAGTTTAACGTTAAATTTAAGTTTAACCTTAACCTTAATCTTAAACTTAAGGTAACCTTAACCCTGACTTAACATGAACGTTATCCTTAACCTTAACATTAACCTTAACCTAACCTTAACCTTAACCTTAACCTTAACCTTAAACTTAACCTAACACTATGGTTAACCTTAACGTTAACCTTAGCCAAACATTAAACTTAACCTTACCTTAACCCTAACCTTAACCTTAACCTTAACCTTAACCTTAACCTCACCCTTACCCTTACCCTTAACTTTAACGTTAACCTTACTCTTACGCTTAACCTTAAACCTAACCTTAACCTTAACATTAACCTAACCTTAACCTTAACCTTAACCTTAACCTAAAATCTGACCTAACCTTAACCTTGACCTTAACCTTAAACTTAACCTTACCTTAACCTTAACCTAACCTTAAACCATACCTTAACCATAACCTTAACCTTAACCTTACCATAACCTTAACCTTAACATTAACATTAAACTTACCCTTATCCTTAACATTAACCTTAACCTTAACCATAAACTAACCCTAACCTTAGTGTTAACCTTAACCTTAAAATAAACCTTAACCTAACCTTAACCTTAAGCTGACCTTAACCATAATCTTAACGTTAACATTAACCATAACCATAACCTAACCCTAACCTTACCCTTAACCTCAACCTTAACCTTAACCCTAACCTTTTCCTAAACCTTAACCATACCTTAATCTTAACCTTAACATTAACCTTAACCTAACCTTAACCTTAACCTTAACATTAGATAAACCCTTAACTTTAACCTTAACCTTAAGTTTAAGATTAGGTTAAGGTTAAGGTTAAGGTAAGGTTAAGGTTAAGGTTAGGGTGAAGGTTATGGTTAAGGTTAAGGTTAAGGTTAGGGTAAGGTTAATCTTAAGGTTAAGAATAACGTTCAGGTTAAGTCAAGGTTAAGGTTACATTAAGGTTAAGGTTAAGGTTAAGGTCGGGTTAAGGTTAAGGTAAGGTTGAGGTTAAGGTTAAGGTTAAGGTTAATGTTAACGTTAAGGGTTATCCTTAAGGTTAAGTATAATTTTAAGATTAAGTTCAAGGGTAAGGTTAGGTTAGAGTTAAGGTTAATGTTAAGGTTAGTCTTGGGCGGCTTAATTTTTGGATTAAACCTCTCAATATTAATTATCAATCCGGGAGTCGTAAATGCAAGTTATACTGTGTATTGGTTCAGCTCAATGGTCAGAGTATAACTATATTCCTTTGTAATGATAAAATAGGTACTGGAATGAAACACACATTTTCTCGCAAACAAACAATCTTGAAAAGGAAACCTACTTAACCAATTTCGTTCAGTGAAAACTCCATAATGCAATTAAATTACAAATCAATCCTCAATCATGTAACATTCTCGCACTCGCATTCTACTTTTAAATCTCCTATGATAACTTGAAAAACTTAATCTATTAAATCCTCTCACTAACTTGAAACTATCACTTGAGAACTAAATTTGAGATAAGTAAAAGACCCACAAGTTATTCTAATGACAACCTCACAAATTAAACTAACTATAACTACTCTTCCTAATAAATTCAAGATTCCAAATTAACAAAAGACAATTATAACTATTGCTAAGAGAAACCATTTCACTTCATGTAAAATAACACTTAAAAATCCTATTAAAAATCACATTACAAATAAGCTATGGTAAATTTAAATATTTTAATCTAGGTGAAACAAATTATTCAAAAACAACTCACTCTTTGAAAGCATGCATCTCATAATGAAAACTAAATCAAACTCATGCCACTCGATAATGAGGACTTTAAATCACCGCTACATGCACTATTAAATCCATGCTCAAACTTGCTCTTATAAAGAAGTTATTATACTACGAAAATAAGGATAATTTTAATTTAAAAGAGATTTAATTCTTAAGATAAATCTCACTATGCATGAAAAAACAAAATTAAAACATTCCAATGTTTTCTCACTACTAAATAAAACTTAGAAATTGGAAAAAACAATAATGATCTAAGTGCAGAATTAGGAAGTATTAGATTCTATTTAAAAGACAATTCAAAACAAAATATGATTCTACAAATTAAACAATTCCTAAATCTATGAAGAATGAGGGACTCGAATCCAGGTTGCGGTGGATCCTTGCCACTCCCTGGAGAAATTCCTAAACTAACTCTATTGAAAATGCAGCAAGATGATGGAGCTTGGTGAAATGAAGTCGCCTTCACCAAGTGGGCCCACAGGCAAATTCTGGTGCAAAATCTATTTTTAGACTATGTCTATTTTTAGACATATGGAGCATGGTTCGAGGATTCCAGTTTGAGATTCTTGAAGTATGTGTCATGTTGGTAAAAATATATGAGACTCTATTTTTGAGGTCAAAGAGGTCGAAGTCTATTTTTAGACTGCCTCTCCTTAAAACAGGGAAGTCAAATATTATTTACCCTTAATAATATTTAGACTATAAATAACAGTTTACTCTCTTGGAGCACTTCAGTTCGAGCTACAGAAGTGGCTCATGCATCTGACAGAGGAATCACGTGGTTCCCAAGGGTTTGATGGCATCATGCATGGTTGACTTCAGTTGGACTTCAGTGGCAGAAGTTTTGAGGAGTTAATGAGACAGATAGTGGAGTTGTGTTCTGTTTATTTTAGTTGAACTGATTGAGATTAGTTTAACTAGCTAATCAATTAGTTATGAGTGGAGTGAATTAAATAATATTTAATTCATTAATTAGTAACTCATTATTCAACTCAAGAACACATCAGTTCACTACAGTGTATGATCAGTTCAGTGGAGACCAGTGAAAGAGGTAGATGAAGGGGTGGAGTTAGCTATCAGTGGCGACATCAGTTGTGCATGAGTTTTGCACCACACTTGGAGGATTTGTCCATGAAAATTGCGTAGTCAAGCCAAGGGGATTCGAACCTTGGATCTCTATATAGACATGCCTGGATTGCGCAATAGAGGCAAGGCAATTGGCGGTGAGTTTTGAACCAGTAACCTGTTCAAAACTGAGCTAGATTGTGGGTAACTGTATGAGAAAGTATTGAGTACTTGTGAGGAGTATTGTACTGAGTTTGTTACTTGATTTCTCCATTATAATATACACAATAGCTGTGGGGTTTTCAACTATAAGCTTTCCCCATACATACTTTGTTAATGTGTATGATGATTTGATGTGTTATCGCTTGATTTTATTTCCGCATGTTTGATGATCTGAGTTGAGTGGAAGAGATTATGTGTTGCATATAAATTCGAATTGTATGTGATTAGGATAGTCTCGGTGAATAATTAATCATTATTCAGCAAATTTCTACATGGTATCAGAGGTATTGAAGAAGAGATTGATCATCACAGTGATTACAAACTTATTTCGGTAGACAGAGTCTGCATGCGGGCCAGGTAGCCTCCGAATTCATCTTTCTTCGGAAAGTGAAAGGTATGGTAAATGGCCCTTGCAGTCAATCTCTGTGCTAGAAATAATTTGTTTTCACAGATCTAGAGCGGCTGAGCTTTGAGGTGGAATTCGAAATTTTGCAGCAGTTTTGTTTTCTTGGTGCCGGTGTTGAAAATGTCTTTCAACGGTTTGCGACTCGAATATGCTCTTGAAGGCAGTTCGAATTATGTTGCATGGAAAGATCGCATGGAGGCAGTATTAGAAGATAATGGTCTGAAGGAGTTCGTAGATACGGATGTCCAAAAGCCCACTGATCCTGCTGAAGTCGATGCATGGCAAAAGAATATGGCGAAGTGTCGAAGGATCCTGTTGGAGGGCGTCAAGGATCATATTGTATCCAGCCTGCATGGAAAGGCTACTCCATATTTAATGTGGAAAGCTTTGACAGATATATTCCAGAGTAAGAGCGACCAAAGGAAGCTGGCGCTCAAAGATAAGCTCAGGAACATCAAGATGGAGAAGGGCGACAGTATCGCCAAATACCTCACGAAGTTCACTCAGTGCAGAGATGAGCTGGGAAGTGTGGGGGTGACTGTCGAAGACGAGGACATGGTCGACCGGGCTCTCCTTGGTCTTCCGAAGGCTTGGCACTCATATCAAGATAGTGTCAATGGTCGGGAGAAGCTACCAGGATGGGAGCGCCTTTGGGCGGATCTCATGCAGGAGGAGATAAGGAGGACTACTCGTGATGGATCTTCATCGAAGGGAGTTGATGAAGAAAACTGCGCTTTGGTGGCCAAAGCAAAGAAGGGGAAGGGTAAGAGAACCTCTCATTCTGGTGCAAAGGGCAAGAAGTAGGATATGGCAAAAGTGAAGTGTTTTCACTGCCATGATCACGGACATTATGCTACCAATTGTCCAAAGAAGAAGAAGAACAAGCAAGCGGGAAGATCTGCAGATGGAGAAGCTTTGGCTTCACAGTTCGAGCTTGACTTTTCATTGATTGCATGCTTGGTTTCAAGTGTGATGGGATCGGTGTGGTTCTTGGACAGCGGTGCGTCATTTCATATGACGGGAGATCGGGAGTTGTTCTCAGATCTGGAGGACAAGGATTTGGGTATGCACATCGAGATGGGCGATGATGGTAGATACAGTGTGACTGGTATCGGTACCGTATCCTTTCAGAGGGAGTCTGGTAAACCCTTTGTACTAAAGGATGTCATGCATGTACCCAGATTGAAGAAGAACCTGATTTCAGTAGCGATGTTGGAGGATAAGGGGTATGATGTGGTCTTCAGCGAAGGAAAAGCCTTCCTGCGCAGTAAGACTACTGGAGAGACCCGGAAGATAGGGGTTCGAACCAAGAACCTTTATCAGTTGCAGGTAGATGGCTGCGCAGCTATGGCATGCAAGGCGGGAGAAGTGGTGAGCCGGGATGATGAGGGCGAACTGTGGCACAGGAGATTGGGCCACCTTCACCATGGAGCTTTGAAGATTTTGTAGCAGATTTCTACTGGGCTTCCTAAGGGCACTCTTACGCAGTCAGATCAGTGCAAGGGGTGTACTTTAGGGAAGTATGTGAAAGCCACCTTTCACGAGAAGGATAGTCGCGCCACGACGATCCTTGAGAGAGTTCACACAGACGTGTGTGGTCCTTTCTCAGTTGCTTCGACAGCAAAGCACAAGTATTATGTGATCTTTGTCGATGATTTCTCTCGAAAGTGCTGGATCTTCTTCATGCAGAAGAAGAGCGATACATTCGCGAAGTTCTGTGAGTTTAAAGCACTGGTCGAGAAGGAGTCGGGGAAGAAGGTGATTGCTTTAAGGAGTGATAACGGTGGTGAATTCATCTCGGCTGAATTCAAGGAGTTCTGCAGCGTAGAAGGGATTCGGAGAGAGCTCATCGCACCCCATAACCCACAACAGAACGGGGTGGCTGAGCGGAAGAACAGAACGATCATGGGTGCTGCACGGGCGATGTTGCATGATCAGGGCCTACCCCTTCACTTGTGGGCTGAGGCATGCAATACAACAGTGTATGTGCAGAACCGTTGTCCTCACAAGGTTCTTGGCATGAGTACACCGGAGGAGGCTTATTCTGGCAAGAGGCCTGATATTTCCCATTTGCGGATTTTTGGTTCTCCTGTCTACATGCATGTGACGAAGGATGCGAGAAGGAAGCTAGATCCAATTGCTGAGGTTGGAATATTTGTGGGGTACACTGATACACCTCACAACTACCGGGTGTATTTGTCAGACAGTCGCAAGACTGTTGTGCGACGAGATATAAAATTTCAAGAGGAGAAAGCCATGCAGTGTTCGCTTGAGAGGGAGCTACACTTGCATGCAGATGAGGAGCTGTTAGTTCCTAAGGAGGAGCTTCCGGATGTGGATCATCCACAAGAGGAGGTTCAGGAGGTGGAAGAAACCACCCAGGCAGCGCCAACCATCAGAGGGCGCATGCGCACTACAGAAGCTGAGCGACTGGCTCGGGATGCAGAGAAGGTTGTAGGACCACCTACAGCACAGCGCAGACAGAGACAGACACCGGATCGGTACACTGGATACATGGCTCTTGTGAGTCAATGTGTTGTGACGGAGCCATCCTCTTTTGAGGAAGCTGTGGAGGAACCTGCATGGGTTGATGCCATGATCGAAGAATATGATTCGATCGTCAGGAATAGTGCATGGGAGATTGTCCCAAGACCGGTTGGGAAATCAGTGGTGGGTTCGCGATGGATCTACAAAGTGAAGCAGGCAGCTGACAGAAGTGTGGAGAAGTACAAGGAAAGATTTGTCGTCCGTGGCTTTTCACAGATCAAGGGGATCGATTATGAGGAGACCTTTTCACCTGTCGCAAGGTACTCTTCCATACGCACGATCCTTACTCTCTCAGCGCAGATGGGGTGGCACATTCATCAGATGGATGTGAAGACTGCGTTCCTCAATGGAGTTATTGAGGAAGAGGTGCACATAGAGCAACCTGAAGGTTTTGAGATCTTCAGCAGTGAGTCGCATGTGTGCCGACTCAAGAGAGGACTGTACGGGCTGAAGCAAGCACCTTGTGCTTGGTACACTCGGATAGATAGCTACTTCACCGGGCTTGGATTCTCCAAGAGTGAGGCAGATCCAAACCTGTACCAGATTATGGTGGAGGGGAAGCTGTTGATCATCGTACTGTATGTAGATGATCTGATTTTGACTGGCGATGAGCAGTTGATACTTTCATGCAAGGAGGATCTTGCACGAGAGTTTGAGATGAAGGACTTGGGTATCCTTCATTATTTCCTGGGATTGGAGATTTGGCAGCGCAGCGGAGGACTGTTTGTTTCTCAGGGAAAGTATGCTCGAGAGATTCTGGAGAGGTTCAACATGCAAGGCTGCAAGCCTGTTGACACTCCTCTTCCTGGTGGTTGGAGGAAGGAGGATGCTACTTCAGCGGAGGTAGTGGATGCCACTGCCTATCGACAGTTAGTGGGGTCGCTTATGTATCTGGTCAATACACGACCCGATATATGCTATGCTGTTAACTAGCTTTCGCAAGCTATGGTTAAGCCTACCAAGCTCTTTTGGAAGGCAGGCAAGCATGTATTGCGTTATATTAGAGGCACATCGGGATATGGTCTATGGTACAGATAGGAGGATGGAGCGAAGCTTTCTGGCTTCACTGATGCAGATTGGGCAGGGAGCCCAACGGACCGGAAGAGCACTTCTGGAGGAGTTTTCAGCATTGGGTCGACAGCAGTTTCCTGGTACAGCAGGAAGTAGAGATCCGTGGCACTCAGTTCAGCAGAGGTCGAGTACATGGCAGCTAGCTTGGCTGCATGCGAGGCTATTTGGATGAGGAAGATCCTCGCAGGATTGTTCATGTTGCATTTGGAGCCTACAGTGATCTACTGTGATAACCAGAGTTGCATTAAACTCTCGGCTAATCCAGTATTTCATGATAGGTCCAAACACATCGACATCGGGTACCATCATATCAGAGATTGTGTTCAGCGGAGAATCATGATGCTTTCATATGTTCCCATGGAGGATCAGGATGCCGACATCCTGACGAAGGCGCTCACCAGGAGCAAGTTCGAATTCCACATAGGCAGGATAGGGGTTGCAGATAATCCATATCTTGCTGAGAGGGAGTGTTGAAAATGCAGCAAGATGATGGAGCTTAGTGAAATGAAGCCGCCTTCACTAAGTGGGCCCGCAGGCAAATTCTGGCGCAAAATCTATTTTTAGACTATGTCTATTTTTAGACATATGGAGCATGGTTCGGGGATTCCAGTTTGAGATTCTTGAAGTATGTGTCATGTTGGTAAAATAGATGAGACTCTATTTTTGAGGTCAAAGAGGTCGAAGTCTATTTTTAGACTGCCTCTCCTTAAAACAGGGAAGTCAAATATTATTTACCCTTAATAATATTTAGACTATAAACAACAGTTTACTCTCTTGGAGCACTTCAATTCGAGCTACAGAAGTGGCTCATGCATATGACAAAGGAATCACATGGTTCCTAGGGTTTGATGGCATCATGCATGGTTGACTTCAGTTGGACTTCAGTGGCAGAAGTTTGGAGGAGTTAATGAGACAGATAGTGGAGTTGTGTTATGTTTATTTTAGTTGAACTGATTGAGATTAGTTTAACTAGCTAATCAATTAGTTATGAGTGGATTGAATTAAATATTATTTAATTCATTAATTATTAACCCATTATTCAACTCAAGAACACATCAGTTCACTACAGTGCATGATCAGTTCAGTGGAGACCAGTGAAAGAGGTAGATGAAAGGGTGGAGTTAGCTATCAGTGGTGACATCAGTTGTGCATGAGTTTTGCACCACACTTGGAGGATTTTTCCATGAAAATTGCGCAGCCAAGACAAGGGGATTCGAACCTTGGATCTCTATATAGACAGGCCTGGATTTCTCAATAGAGGCAAGGCAATTGGCGGTGAGTTTTGAACCAGTAACCTGTTCAAAACTGAGCTAGATTGTGGGTAACTGTATGAGAAAGTACTGAGTACTTGTGAGGAGTATTGTACTAAGTTTGTTACTTGATTTTTCCATTATAATATACACAATAGCTACGGGGCTTTCAGCTATAAGCTTTCCCCATACATACTGTGTTAATGTGTATGATGATTTGATGTGTTATCGCTTGATTTTATTTCCGCATGTTTGATGATCTGAGTTGAGTGGAAGAGATTATGTGTTGCATATAAATTCGAATTGTATGTGATCAGGATAGTCTCGGTGAATAATTAATCATTATTCAGCAAATTTCTACAAACTCAACATTTAAAAACAAAAATTACAATGCTTATATAAAAAAAAAAATGCAGAAGCCAAAATTTATTAAATTAAATCATAACATCGAATCAAATATTAATCAACAAGTACATCATTTGTTGCTGCTTCATTACAATTATTGTGCTGGGAAATTCGATGATAGATCTATATCTGAGCAAATTGACTCTGAGAAGCTCAACTTTTACACCTGAGGAATTTAATTGCGCCCTATACAATTTATAGATGGACTCTCTAATTTTGTGCCCTCCCTACATTTTCAGAAGATTGATTTACATTTGAGAAATTTAATTGTTGGACTCAGTGAGTATGTGCCTTTCCCAATTGATGTACAGAATACCTCCTATCTAATCAATCAACTCCTCCTCATCGATTACAGCAACTTATATATACATTTTTTTTTAATTGCAAATTGGAGCTTCATGGCAGAAAAATATAGAAGATTATTGGTTTTACAACTTGACAGAATGAGAATTGGTTTTGAAGCGAAATGTCAAATAAGTAAATCGTTCCTCTTTTTGTGGGATGCTTCTATTGCTGGAAGATGTAATCTTGGGTTTTGGAGGAAATTTGACCTTCGTTCTTTTTGGTAGAGACAACACACATCCGGCAAGCTTCAATCTGGGATTACAATTTATGTTGCAACAAGCAGGTAAGCCGCACACTATTTGTCACCACGCATACAGTGGATGAGGCCGACACATATAAACCTGGAACTCATGTGCGATGTTGGCTCATATGGCTTTCCCATACAACAACTATCATTTATTTGTTTGATTGCAACATTTTTTCCCCTCCATTTTCCGTGATATACTGTCCCCAAGGTGTCGGACATCGAGTAAGAGTATTGAGGCACAACAAGCATAAGTTCAACTCTTCCACAACAATATTCTTTAGCATTGTGCTCCCAGTAGCTCGACCCAATATGGTACACAAACCAACACTCTCTCCTTTACTGGAAATATGGCCTTTAGTCTCTATATGCACAAGTCACACAATTATTCGAACTTCAATTCATTGCATGCTTATCCACTGATACAATTTCCAAATAAAAGCTTTCCCTAGTGGCCTCGCTAAAGCACTGAATGGTTCACGTCTCAGGAAAAAAATGGTATTGGATTCTTTGTAAATATGGAGTGCTCTCCTTCGACGCAACTTCAGAACTAATATCAAAATCTCCACAACACGTTTTTTCTGTATTTGAAATCTTTGGTACAAGAATAAGAATGCGGCCCTCGAGTAATCGTTCCTTTCAGATATCATATTATGCCTATATTAATTCATCCAATAATGATATCTCTTCCTTAGCGCCATCCATCGTAGAGGCTCTATTATCAAACGGTGAGTTTCTCCAATCGACAAAAAAATTTTCCATTGCTTATTCAGATGTGGACGTATATATTCCTTCAATCCACGATGAAAGATTATCACCTCTTTTGTGTTTTATTTACACACGCTGGCTGGAGATTGAATTCGGAAATGTTCGCTGTCCTCACAAAATTAAAAAATAATATATGCCATCGTGATTGATGGATACAAGGATGAAAAATTCAGTGTTGCAATTGGTTCTTCGTATAAATTGACAAAACACCTTCAACATTAACACGAACTTGATGTACTGTGGTGAAATTTTGACCTGGATTCACATGGCATCATTGAGGGATCTTCTACACCTGTGATATCACTTTCTCGTGACATAAAGGCAACACCATCGAATCTAAATGCTTTTTCTTTCTACAAATCCCCAACTGGCATTCAAATAAGTATAATGTGATGTTTTTCCTTCATGGGTTTAATCACCAGAATTGTTTGTGGAAAAGTCACGGTTGTGCATGACCCAGACAATATGATTGTCATGACTCATAGGTAGGTGCCAGTTGCAAGTATTTTCGTAACTTCCAGCTACCAGGCACGGTCTTTGGATTTTGCCACCATAATTTAAGAATGATCAACAAGAAGCTGAGCATGAAATATTGGTGCCTTTTCTTCTTGCAAATCAATTACCGGAAGAGAGGTCATGCAGTCTCCCAGGACAACTCTACCCTAGTTAAGAGTCCATAATAAAACTTCTCTATTTTTTTTAGAAATTTAAAGAACAACATCACCATCTTATCTGATTAGAGGTCTTTCCCAACCAATTGGAATTTTATTGAATATTTTCTTGGGATTACTTTGTTAATCAAGAACTATGTTGCATGAAGCTCAGTAGACCAAGATAGAAAGGAAGGTGGAAAAAAGAAAAAAAAATGTTGCAGTAGCTCTTGGTAGGTGAAATATCAAGCTTTTCATCCATTTTATGAGTCTGCTAATCTGGTTGTTAACCTCTGCTTTCATACATATGTATTTCAAGAACCATTCTAGCAATGTTCATGCTAGACTTATTCTCCTCTTGCCATCATGAAAACCAATTATTAACGAAATTATTACACAAACACTTATTCAATTGAATTAATAACAAGAATTTATAATTTAATTACAAATGCCTATAATTAACAGTATAATGAACAAAAAATGATTAAAATACTAGGTAAAATCATAAATTTATGTGATAAAAATTTGTAAAATCATGGACAAAAATGCGGCTCAACTGTTAGGTTAGGCTAGGTTAGGGTAAGTTTAAGGTTACAATTAGGTTAACCTTAACCTTAACCTTAACCCTAACCTAACCTTAACCTTGAACTTAACCTTAACCATAACCTTAACCTTACCCTTAACCTTAACCTTAACCCTTAACCTTAACCTTAACCTTAACCTGACCTTAACCTTAAACTTAACCTTAACTAAACCCTTAACATTAAACTTAACCTTAACCTTAACATTAACGTTGACCTTAACCTTAACCTTAACGTTAACTAAACCCCTAACATTAACCTTAGTGTTACCTTAAGGTTAAGGTGACGTTAAGGTTAACGTTAAGGTCAAGTTAAGGTGAAGGTTAGGTTAAGGTTAAGGGTTTAGTTAAGGTTAAGGTTAACCTTAGCCTTAACCTAACCTTAACCATAACCTTAAGGTAACACTAAGGTTAACCTTAACCTTACCCTAACCTTAACCTTAACCTAACCTAACCTTTGTTTCAACCTTAACCTTAAACTTAAGTTTAAACTTAGCCTTACCCTAAACTAACCTTAAACTAAACCCTTAACCTTAACCTTAACCTTAACCTTAACCCTAACCATAACCTTAACGTTACCTTAACCTAGCCTTAAGTTAAATTGAGCTTAACCTTAACCTAACTAAACCCTTAAACTTAACCTTAACTTTAATCTTACCCTTAACTTAACTATAAACTAACTAAATCCTTAACCTTAACCTTAACCTAACTAACCTTTAACCTTAACCTTAAACTTAATGTTAACCTAACCTTAATCTTTACCTGACCTAAACCTTAACCTTAACCTTAACCTTAAACTTTTCCTTAACCATAACCTAACCCTAACCTCAGTGTTAACCTTAACCTTAACATTAACATTAAGCTTAGCCTTAGCCAGAAGTAAACTCTAACCTTAGTTTTAACCTTAACTTTACCCTAACCCTTAACTTTACCCTTAACCTTTACCTAACCTTAACCTTACCCTTACCCTAACCTTAACCTTAACCTTATCGTTAACCTAACCTTAACCTTAACCTTACCCTAACCTAACCTTAACCGTGACCTTAACCTTAACCTAACATTAACCTTAACTTTACCCTAACCTAACCCTTAACCTTAACCTTATCCTAACCTTAACCTAACCTTAACCTTCACCTTAACCTTAACCTAACTTTAATGTGACCTTAACCTTAAGTTTAACCTTAACCTTAACCTTAACATTAACATTAACCTTGACCTTGACCTTAATCCTACCTAAACCATAACCTTAACCATAACGTTAATCATAACCTTCACCTTAACCTAACATTAACCTAACCTTAACCTTAACCTTAACCTAAAACTTAACATCAATATTAACCTTAACCTTAACCTTAACCCTACCTAAACCATAACCTTAACCTTAACCTAAACTGAACCTAACCTTAACCTTAACCTAACCTTAACATGAGCTAACCTTCACCTTAACCTAACCTTAACCTTAACCTTAACCTTAAATTTATCCTTAACCTTAACATTAACCTAACCTAACCTCAATGTTAACCTTAAACATAACCTTAACCCAAACCTTATGTTAACCTTAACCTAACCTTAACCTTAACCTTATCCTTAACCTTACCCCCTTAACCTTAACCTTAACCTTAACCTTAACCCTAAGCTTAACACAACCTTAACCTTAGCCTTAACCTTACAACCTTAACCTTAACCTTTACCTTAACCTTAACCTTAACCTTAATCATAACGTAACCTTAACCTTGACCTTAACCTTACTCTTACCTAACCTTAACCTTAACCTAACCTTAACCTTAACCCTTAACTTTAACATTTACCTTGACCTTAACCTAACCTTAACCTAACCTTAACATTACCTAAACTTTAACCCTTAACCTTAACCTTAACATTAACCTTAACCTTTAACCTTTAACCTTGACCGTGACCTTAACCTTAACCTTAACCTAACCTAACTTAACCTAACCTTAACCTTAACCTAAACTAAACCCTTAACCTTAACCTAACCTTAACCTTAACCTTAGCCTTAACTAAACCTTAACCTTAACCTTAACCTTATCCTAATGTTAAGTTAGGTTAGGCTTAAGGTTAAGGCTAAGTTAAGGTTAAGGTTAAGGTAAAGCTATGGATAAGGTTATGTTAAGGTTAAGGTTAAGGTATGGATAAGGTTAGGTTAAGGTTAAGGCTAAGGTTAAAGTTAAGGCTAAGGTTAAGGTTAAGGTATGGTTAAGGCTAGGTTAAGGTGAAGGTTAGCTTAGGTTAGGGTTAAGGTTAGGTTAAGTTAGCATTAAGGTTAAGTTAAGGTTAAGGTTAAGGTATGGTTAAGGTTAAGGTTAATGTTAGGTTAAGTTAGCTTAGGTTAGGTTAGGGTTAAGGTCAAGCTTAAGTTTAAGTTAAGGTTAAGGTAAGGTTAAGGTTAAGGTTAAGGTTAAGGTTAAGGTTAGGTCAGGTAAGGTTAGGTTAGGTTAAGGTTAAAGTTAAGGTTAAGTTCTGGTTAAGGTAATGGTAAGGTTAAGGTCAAGGTCAGGTTAAGGTAAGGTTAAAGTTAGGTTAAGGTAAGGTTAAGGTTAAGGTTAAGGATAATGTCAAGATTAAGTTTAGGTAAAGGTAACGGTTAAGGTTAAGGGTAAGATTAAGGCCAGGATAAGGTCAGGTTAATGTTAGGGTTAAGGTTAAAGTTTGAGGTTAATGTTAAGGTTGAGGGTAAGGTTAATGTTAAGGTTAAGTTTATGGTTAGGGTTAGGTTAAGGTTATGGTTATGGTTAGGGTTAGGTTAAGGTTAAGGTTATGGTTACGGTTAGGTTAGGGTTAGGTTAAGGTTAAGTTTATAGTTAGGGTTAGGTTAAGGTTAATGTTAAGGTTAAATTTAAGGTTAAGGTTAGGTTAAGGTTAAGGTTAATGATTTAGTTAGGGTTAAGGGTAAGGTTAAGGTCATGTTAAGGTAAGGTTAAGGCTCAGGTTAAAGTTAAGGTTAAGTTTAGGTTAGGTTACGTTAGGGTTAAGGTTAAGGTTGAGGTTAAGGTTAAGGGTTTAGTTAGGTTATGGTTTGTTTAATTTTAAGGTTAAGGTTAATGCTAAGGTTAAGGTTAGGTTAAGGCTAAGGTTAGGGGTAACCTTAATGTTAAGGTTAAGGTTAAAACTAAGGTTAGGAATAGGTTATGTTTAAGGGTAATATTAAGTTTAAGGTTAAGATCAAGGTTAAGGTTAAGGTTTAGGTTAGGTTAGGGTTAAGTTTAAGGTTAGGGTTAAGGGTTTAGCTAAGGCTACAATTAGGTTAGGTTAATGTTAAGGTTAAGGTTAACGTTAAGGTTAAGGTTAAGATTAAGGTTAAGGTTAAGGTTAGTTTAAGGTTTAGGTCAAGGTTAAGGCTAGGTTAAGGTTAAGGTCAAGGTTACGTTAGGTTATGGTCAGGCCTAACGTTAACCTTAACATTAACCCTAACCTAACCTAACCTAACCTTAACCTTAACCTTAACCTTAACCTTAACCATTCCTTTACCTTAACCATACCTTATCCTTAACCTAACCTTAACCTTAACCTAACTTAACCTTAACCCTAATTTAACCTAACCTTAACCCTGAACTAACCTAACCTTAACCTTAACCTAACCTTAAACATACCTTAACCTTAACCTTAACCTAACCTTAACCTTAACCTTAACCTTAACCTAACCTAACCTTAACCCTGACCTAAATTAACCTTAACCTTAACCTAGCATTAACCTTAACCTTAACCTTAACCTTAACCTTAACCTTAACCTCAACCTCAAACTCAACCTCAACCTTTACCTTAACCTTAACATTAACATTAACCTTAGGTTAGGGTTAAGGTTAAGGTTAAGGTTAAGGTATAGGTTAAGGTTAGGGTTAGGTTAGGGTAAGGTTAAGGTTAGGGTTAGGTTAAGGTTAATGTTAAGGTTAAGGTCAGGTTAAGGATAAGGTTAAGGTCATGTTAAGGATAAGTTTAAGATTAAGGGGGTAAGGTTAAGGTTAGGCTAAGGTTAAGGTTAATGTTAACGTTAAGGGTAAGGTTAATGTTAAGGTTAAGGGTAAGGTTAGCTTAGGTTAGCTTAGGTTAGGTTAAGGTTAATGCTAATGTTAAGGTTAAGGTTAAGGTTAAGTGCAAGGTTAAGGGTTTAGTTAAGGTCAAGGTTAAGGTTAGGTTAGGTTAAGGTTAAGGTTAAGGTTAAAGTTAAGGTTAAGGTTAGGGTTATGGTTAGGGTTAAAGTTAAAGTTAGGTTAGGGTAAGGTTAAGGTTAAGGTTAGGTTAAAGCTAATGTTAACATTAAGATCAGGTTAAGGATAAGGTTAAGGTTAAGCTAAGGTTAAGGTTAAGATTAAGGGGGTAAGTTTAAGGTTATGTTAAGGTTAAGGTTAAGGTTAAGGGTAAGGTTAATCTTAAGGTTAAGGTTAAGGGTAAGGTTATTTTTGTTGTGGATTAGTCGCATGGGTGTACAAAATCGCACAAGATTAGAGAGTGTGGTCTACTCTCTAAACTATTGGTAACAAGAAGAAAGTGGGGGGAGCTCAAAAGCATAAAACTTAATGGAAATAATATGTTGAAGTATGCTCTAGTTAAACTAAAACTAAAAACACAAATATAAAGAAGCTATATACAGAGTTCCAAACAATAATAATGCAAACCATGGCTCGATGGACTCTTCTTATTAAACGTTAAAAATGGAGAAGAAATTTTACCCACTTGCCAAAGGGCCCCTAGGCAATGGCTCTAGGTCCTGATGCAAGGATGTTGCCTTCCAAGCTCTGCCTCTGATGCAATATCACACTCTCTGTGTGCTGTGGTGGACTAAGATGTTAGGTGGCCAACTATCGAGTCCCCTTTAGCTCCAGCTCCGGGTCACACACAATGTTGGTGTTGCTTGGGAAAATTTGGCTAGCATAACACTATGATCACCCTTTCTTCATCTCTTGGTGGGTTTATATAGGTGAGCTTCAAATCCTCCTTCCCTCCCTTGGTACATGATGGATGGTGACCCGAGGGAGAGGTGTGATCCCATTCTGTGCTCAAATATTATTTTGTGTGCTCACATAATGTCTAAGGAGGTGCTGGTGGCTGTCCTTAGGTGGCTTTCACATAAGGAGTAACTGTCCTTTGCTTGGTGTGGTCCTGGAAAGTGACTTTTGCCATTTCCAGGAATGCATGCTTATCAGGAAAAAAGGCGCACAGAAGGTGCTTTTCTCGAAGGATAAAGCACTCATTTGATCATTTATGACAAGTTCAAATCTGATTTTCTAGAAACCTTAGAGATTTTAAATACTTCTTGATTCCATAATGTATTCCTGTCCTATAAATCCTTGGGCTCAACATTAATTGATGTCGTCTTCTGATGTACGATTTTCTAGTGTCAACAGTTAGGTTAGGTTAGGTTAGGTTAAGGTTCATGTTAATGTTAAGGTTAAGGTTAAAGTTAGGTTAAGGTTAATGTTAAGGTTAGGTTAGGGTTAAGGTTAAGGTTAATGTTAATGTCAAGGTTAAGGTTAAGGTTAATTTTGGCTAAGGTTAAAGGTTAAGGTTAGGTTAGGTTAAGGTTGAGGTTAAAGCTAATGTTAAGGTTAAGGGTAAGGTTAATCTTAAGGTTAAGGTTAAGGGTAAGGTTAAGTTAGGTTAGGTTAGGTTAAGGTTAATTTTAATGTTAAGGTTAAAGTTAAGGTTAAGGTTTTGTTAATGGTTAAGGTTAAGGTTAAGGTTAAGGTTAGGTTAGGTTAGGTTTAAATTTAAGGTTAAGTTTAAGGTTAGGGTAAGGTTAAGGTTAAGGTTAGGTTAATGTTAATTTTAGGTTAGGGTTAAGGTTAAGGTTAAGGTTGTTAAGGTTAAGGTTAAGGTTAAGGTTAGGGTTAGGGTTAAGGTTAAGGTAGGTGAAGGTTAGGTAAAGGTTAAGGTCAAGGTTAAGGTTAATGTTAAGGTTAAGGGTAAGGTTGAGGTTAAGGTTATGGTTGAGTTTTAGGTTATGTTAAGGTTAGGTTAAGGTTTAGGTTAAGGTTAGTTAGGTTAACGTTAAGGTTATGGTTAAGGTTAGGTTAAGGTTAAGGTTAAGGTCAGGTTAAGGATAAGGTTAACCCAACCCTAACCTCAGTGTTAACCTTAACCCTAATATTAACCTTAAGCTACCCTTAAAATTAACCTTAACTAAACCCTTAAACTTAACCATAACTTAACTAACCTTAACCTAAATCTTAACCTTAACCTTAACCTACCTAAACCCTTAAACTTAACCTTAAACGTAGCCTGACCTTAAGTTAAACCGTAACATTAACCTTAACCTTATAAGGTCAGGTTTAGTTAAGGTTAAGGTTAAGGGTAGGCTAAGGTTAATGTGAGGGTTAAGATTAACACTGAGGTTAGGGTTAGGTTAAGGTTAAGGTTAAGGTTAATGTTCAAGTTAAGGTCAAGGTTAAAGTTAAGGTTAAGGTCAAGGTTAAGGTTAAGGTTAAAGTTTAAGGTTAATGTTAAGGTTAAGGTAAGTGTTACCTTAAGGTTAAGGTTAAGAGTTTAATTAAGGTTAGGTTAAGGTTAAGGTTAAGGTTAAGGTTAAGGTTAGGTTAAGTTAGGTTAAGGTCAAGTTACGGTTAAGGTTAGGTTCAAGTAACATTATGGTTAAGGTTAAGGTTAAGGTAAGGTTAATGTTAGGTTAGGGTTAAAGTCAGTTTAAGGTTAATGTTAATGTTATGTTAAGGTAAGGTAAAGGTTAAGGTTAGGGTAAGGTTAAGGTTAAGGTTAGGTCAGGTTAAGGTTAAGGTTAGGGTAAGGTTAAGGTTAAGGTTAGGTTAGGTTAAGGTTAAGATTAAGGTTAGGTTAGGGTGTGGTTTAGGTTATGGTTAATGTTAAGGTAAGGTTAAGGTTAAGGTTAAGGTTAAGGTCAGGTTAAGTTTAAGGTTAAGGTCAAGGTTGTGTTAAGGTTAGGTTAAGTTTAGGTAAAGGTTAAGGTTAAGGTTAAGACTGAGGTTTGGGTTAGGTTAGCTTTAGTTTAAGGTTAAGGTTAAGGGTTTAGTTAATGTAAAGGTTATACCGAACCGAAACCTTAACCTTAACTGGACCCTTAACCTAAACCTTAACAAACCTAACCTTAACCTTAACCTTAACCTATAAGGTCAAGGTTAAGATTAAGGTCGGGTTAAGGTTAAGGTTAAGGTTAACAATGAGGTTAGGGTTAGCTTACCTTAAGGTTAAGGTTAAGGTTAAGGTTAGGTTAAGGTTAAGGTTAAGGTAAGGTTAACGGTTTAGTTAAGGTTAAGGTTAAGGTTAACAGTGAGGTTAGGGTTAGCTTACCTTAAGGTTAAGGTTAAGGTTAAGGTTAGGTTAAGGTTAAGGTTAAGGTAAGGTTAACGGTTTAGTTAAGGTTAAGGTTAAGGTTAAGGTCAAGGTCAAGGTTAAGGGTAATGTTAAGGTTAATGTTAGGTTTAAGGTTAGGGTAAGGTTAAAGATAAGGTTAAGGTTAAGGTTAAGGTTAAGGCTAGGGTAAGGTTAAGTTAAAGGTTATGTTAAGGTTTAGGTTAGGTTAAGTTAGGGTTAAGGTTAAGGTTAAACTTAAGGTTAAGGGTTTAGTTAAGGTTAAGGTAAGTTTAAAGTTAAGGTTAAGGTTAAAGTTAGGTTAATGTTAATGTTTAGGTCAAGGTTAAGGTTAGGGTAGGGTTAATGTTAAGGTTTAGATTAGGTTAGGTTAAGGTTAAGGTAAGGTTAAGGTTAAGGTTAATGTCAAGGTCAAGGTCAAGGTCAAGGTCAAGGTTAAGGTCAAGGTTAGGTTAGGTTGAGGTTCAGGTAAGGTTAAGGTTAAGGTTAAGGTCAAGGTTAAGGTTAAGATCAAGGTTAAGGTTAAGGTTAAATTTAAGGTCAATGTTAACGTTAAGGTAAGTGTTACCTTAAGGTTAAGCTTAAGGTTAAGGTTAAGGTTAAGTTATGGTTAAGGTTAGGTTGATGTTAGGGTTAAGGTTAAGGTTAAGGTTATGTTAAGGTGAGGTTAAGGTGAGGTTAAGGTTAAGGTAAGGTTAAGGTTAGGTTAGGGTTAAGGTCAGGCTAAGGTTAATGTTAATGTTGAGGTTAATTTTAAGTTTAAGATTAATGTTAAGGTTAGGGTAAGATTAAGGTTAAGGTTAGGTTAGGTGATGCAGGAGCATTCTTCAAACCATATAAGACCCATGAGTATTATTCCATATTTACTAAAGGGAGTGGGTTCCCTTAATCATTTTAATTATTCTCCTAAGTTTAGTTTGATTGTAATTGATTTATGGAGAATATATCATGAAGTTGTAGAATCTTAGGGATGAGTAAGGAATCCTGGAATAGTGAGGATTTGAGGGATTTAAAAATATAATCTAGGATTCTGTTAAAAAAATGGAGATGAAGAGATACGTTAGGAGACAGTGAAATATTTTGGATCTGAATTAAACTGGTTCATGAATATTTTTGTTTTATAAACTGAGCTTTTGAAGAATTAAAGGAAACAGAGAGGAATGAGAGTGAGATATATGATAGAATGAATTTAATTTTAAAGCCTACAGGCATAGAATGTGAACGGGGAGAAAGGCCATATAAGGGCATATCAGGCCAAATCCTAAATGTAAAGAAGGTTTTACTGGTATTTGTGTAATTATTGATTAATGAAGGATTGAATGCGGTGTGATTTGTTTTGTTCTTCTATGCATTGTGAAATATGTGTATGATTAATTATTGTTCTGTTTGATACAACCAAATCGAACGAGTTTGACATATAAATGATTGATTGAGTTTGGTAATTCAAACCGAACCATGGGCAATGTGACAGTATTAAATCTCAGAACTGTGTAGGCAGATTTGGTATTGTGAAAGAAAGCAGATTTATTGTACCAAGAATAATTTAAAAGTGGATCGACGTATGGAGGAAAGGTGGATGAATTAAATCCATATTGAAGTTTAAATCTTGTGAAATTATGTGGAGAGATCCCTAAAGGAAGGAATTTCGATAAAGGGGTTTTCGATTTTCTTGAGAAGAAGAATCGGAAGCATGAAGCAGGTTTTGGAGCCATGACAAGAGTTGCGAAGAATCAAGAAATTGCTATTGGATTTATTTCTGAAGATTGCTGGGGAGTTTTGTAATCTGTTGGAACCAGATTCGGGGTTGAGAATGAGTTTATAGATCTCAGGACCGAGATCGAGAATAGGCTTGGAGATAAGCAAGCATGATGGAATAGAAATCGTGAGTTAATGCAGAACAGAGAGCTGAGTGTATGTGTAACCATGAGTTGAGTTTTAACACAGCGGATGAGTAAATGTATGTGGTTTTATAAAACCATTTGTGACATATCGCACCGCTTTTGTACCTTGAGTGGTAAATCTTCAAAAGCACACCATACAGTTGAGGAGTCGACACGTCGCACCCTCAAACCGTTTTTATCACGCGGTTATCGTTCGCGTAAGTTGCAGAGGGTTGGAGTGCAAACACCATCCGTTCAGAAACAAAATCAATCTGACAGTAGAGAATGAAGTATGGATATAAGGTTTTTTAAGGGGATTTAAGATGAGAGGTCCCACCAAGTTAATTGAGGAACAATATTATGCATTGGTCATTGGATCCGTTTTGGAGATCAATGACGTGGCTTTGAGATATTAAATTATTCATTGATATATGTGCATAATCAGATAAAGGTAACTTTTTACATGGGTTAAGTTATATTAAGCAGTTATATGGTTATGATTGGTTTTTAACCAAAGGTTTAGGAACCTTTATAGATTCTTTTGAGAATTAAATAAGAGGGGATTTAAACCTTGGGATACTTAATTTAAATCACCCAATTGAAAGTATTGTCCTGGATAAGGGCGGCGTTAGTATTAACCTTACGGGATGGTTTGGTTAGCCACTAGCCCTGTATCATTTGTGGTATCAGAGCTAGATTAATCCTCTGTGGAGTTGATTGAAAAAGATTGTATTTTATTCTTAGAATGTATATGATTTGGATTGTAATGGAACTGATACAAAGGAAGCACAGGACACAAGAGATTGTATGAAAAGAGGAATTGTGAAATATTGTAGACAATGAGAACTTCAGCATTTCATCAAAAGCAGATTGTGAAAAAGACTTGAGGAAGACAGGGTTAGGTAAATGCTTTGCATAATTTTCATGATATGTGTATGTGATGAAAGCAGCAATAGAATTTTCAGCCATGTAGCTGTTAGAAAGTAGTGAATGAAGAAATTAAAAAAGAAATGTTGTAAGGAAATAAAATGAATATGGATGTACTCAGCAAGAAGGGAAATTTACTTGACAGAAGAATTGAAGTGCAAACAATGAAAATTAAAGCATCATGTGTATTGTCCAAGCCAGTGGAAGCTCAAAGAGATCAATCATTTGAATATCTCTTAGGTATGAGCCATATTTTGATGTTGGTTCCATTTGAATTTTTTCTATAAGAAATAAAATGATAAAAACAACACACAGTAGAAGGTTGTGTAAAGAGAGAGAAGAGTTTTGTTAGTGGTAGTGAACCTAAATATTCCAGCTAAAATTTGGACAGGGAGAACAGTTGAAGTTTTCTCATGAGAAGATGAGTGGAGGATATAAGCCTAGGAGGAGCAAAAGAAGAATTCTCAAGAGGTTTCAGAAATAGAGAACCAATGCTTACCAAAAGACCAAGTCCAGAGAAGGGATTGGTGAGGTAAGTGGTAGCAGGGAGGACTTGTTGTCATAGAGGCTTAGTGCAGCTCATAGTGAGTGAGGAGCTCATAGAGATGGAGGAGAAAGTGACTAATGATAATCATAATAGGAGTTCAGAGAGAAGCCACAAAAAAAAAAAAAATATGCCAAGGAAAATGGCGAAGGTAAGGAAATGAGTCAAGAAGTATTTGACAGAGAAATTGTAGAATTGAAAGCAAGTGTTGATGTAATAATAGTGCTACTTGAGAAGAGTATGAAGGACCAAATTATGGTTGGACTATGAGAAGAAAGAATATAAAATGGAAGCTGTTGCAAAAGCAGATAAATAGAAGAATGTATATCAGATTAAGAGAGGAACTCAGAAAAGTTTAGCTAGAGATGGAAGATGACTATTATATACCTGAGTAAGAAGATTAATTTGCTGAGGAAGGAATCATTGATGAATTTCTAAACTGTTGGACAATTTTGAATCAGAAGAGAGGTGTGATGATTAAGACATCAAAAAAAGAGGAGCCTAGTATTTTTGAAACTGATGATTTTTTTATGTATGCAGGTGATGAACAATCTTTACAAGATATATTTATGCAGGTTTCCGAAGAAATGAAGATGTTAGAAGAGGTGACTTTAATGGAACAGTTCCTGGATGAACATGTGTTCAAAGACACTACAGATGTACACATTTTGAAAACTACCATGAAATCTGGAGGTAATGAATATAGTGAGATTTGGCAAAGGAAGGACAAACAGTCTGGAGATAAAAGGAAATTGCAGATTGCAAAAGAAGAAGCGGAAGAGAGGTATGAAGATATCCTTATGACAGGAACAACCAAAATTATGTGTGCAGTGCAACCATTTGAGGTAATGGGATTATCTCTTTCATTTTTACTCAAAAATTATGGACTTGTATTGATAGTTAATGGACAAGAAATTGTCTTGGAAGAACATAATAGAGCATTAATGGAAAAGGATCTTACTAAAGATTATACTGTGGAAGATGCTAGAACAGGTATTTATAAAGAGAATTTAGTTCAAGGAGGTAAAGCTAGTCTAGAAAAGGCTATAAATAGGAGAGAAAAAGAAAACAATCAAGAACGTAAGGATCAGTTGGCAAAGGTTGATGCACAATAGAAATTTGGAGACAGTGTTATTTATACAAATTGAAAACAGAGAAAAGAGGAATATAACCAGCAAACTAGAAAGAGACAGGAAGTCTGAGAGGACAGAGGTAAGGATGCTTTCATGAATGATGCATTTGAAGTGGGTAGCAAATGGTTTCAATGGAATGTTATATTTATGATATTGACAATGATTTTCACTGTAAAAGGAACTTTATCATGGAAGGAAAAATATGTTGCATATGATTTGTTTCATGTCAAGAAACAAAAAGAATTTGAGAGTGGCAGATTTTAATTGAAAAGGAAGAGGCATGGAAAGGACAATTTAGTAACTTACAGATTTGTAAGGGAGAAGAAGGAAGAATGAAAAGAAGTGTGAAAGGAAGGAAGGCTAAAGAAAAGAGTAGAGAACAAAATTTTGACATTAGACAACATTCAAAGAAAAGTGAAAATAAAGCATACTTTTTCAAGAAAGGGAAATATGGAGGAAGATATGACAATTTTGATATGTCATGTGCACATCAAGAGGATGACAAATCAGAGAAATTATTCAGTAGAATTTATGGAAAATGTAATGCATTTTCTGATTTTGAATTATTAATTTTTGAATGTGTTTTTCAGGATGAAGGACAAAATTCCCTTGGAGATATGTTTGTTTATGCAAACATGAAGAAATATGTAAATTCTAAAAATGCAAAAAGTCAGTTTTCCTTATCGAACCAAGAAGGTGATAGTAAGTAGCTGGTTGATTCAAAAGTTCAGGATGAAAGAAGGAGAGTTGGAATAGCTCTTAAAAAAATCGTTGCAGAAGAGAAAGAAGGTTGCAGAGGATGTGAAACTGATGGAAAACATGAGGTTGAAAGATTATATGTTCTTGTATCAAACAAGAAACAATATTATTTTGAGATTGGGAGACTGCTACTTAAATTATTGGATAGGTGGATGATGGAAATTACAAAGATGATAAGTCAATTATAGGCAGGGGAAAAATACATAAAGTTGGAACTCAATTTTATTGAGATAATGGCAAGTCAGCAGCATAACAGGGAGCAGAAATTTATATTGTTAGAGAAGTTTTTTATGCAGGATATAAACATCCAAACATTATGCAAGAGAGATTGTTATTATAGCAAAACAAAAGGACATCCACAATATAGAGTTTGGCATCCAAGAGAAAAAGAGAAGGCAGTAAATGCACCTGCAATTGAAAGAGGACAGACAACCAGTTGGAAGATGAAATGTGATGAAGTTTACAGCAAAAGAAGTTGGGTCACTCATGAACAGGATTCCATGAATTTTTTCAAACTTGTGAGTCTGATGTAGGAGCATTCTTCAAACCTTATAAGACCCATGAGTCTTATTCCATATTTACTAAAGGGAGTGGGTTCCCTTAATCATTTTAATTATTTTCCTAAGTTTAGTTTTATTGTAATTGATTTATGGAGAATATCTCGTGAAGTTGTATAATCTTAGGTATGAGTAAGGAATCCTAGGAATAGTGAGGATTTGAGGGATTTAAAAATCCAATCTAGGATTCTGTTAAAAAAAAAATTGAGCTGAAGAGATACGTTAGGAGACAGTGAGAAATTTTTGGATCTGAATTAAACTGGTTCATGAATCTTTTTGTTTTATAAACTTAGCTTTTGAAGCATTAAAGGGGACAGAGAGGAACGAGAATGAGACATATGATAGAAGGAATTTAATTTTAAAGCCTACGGGCATAGACTGTAAATGGGGAGAAAGGCCATATAAGGGCATATCAAGCCAAATCCTGATTGTAAAGAAGGTTCTACTGATATTTATGTAATTATTGATTAATGAAGGATTGAATGCATTTTGATTTGTTTTTTTCTTCTATGCACTGTGAAATATGTGTATGATTAATTATTTTTCTATTTGATACAACCAAATCAAACAAGTTTGACATATAAATGATTGATTGAGTTTGGTAATTCAACCCGAACCATGGGCAGTGTGACAGTATTAAATCTCAAAACTGCGTAGGCAGATTTGGTATTGTGAAAGAAAGAATATTTATTATAGCAAGAAGAATTTGATAGTGGATTGACGTATGGAGGAAAGGTGGATGAATTAAATCCATCTTGAAGTTTAAAGCTCGTGAAATTATGTGTTGAGATCCCTAAAGGAAGGAGTTTCGATAAAGGGGTTTTCGATTTTCCTGAGCAGAAGAATCAGAACTGTGAAGCAGGTTTTGGAACCATGACAGGAGTTGTGAAGAATCGAGAAATTTCTATTGGAGTTATTTCTGAAGATTGTTGGGGAGTTTCATAATCTGTTGGAACTAGATTCAGGGCCGAGAACGAGTTTATAGATCTCAGGACCGAGATCGAGAATAGGCTTGGAGATAAGCAAGCATGATGGAATAGAAATCATGAGTTAACGCGGAACAAAGAGCTGAGTGTATGTGGAAGCATGAGTTAAGTTTTAACACAGCGGATGAGTAGATGTATGTGGTTGTATAAAACCATTTGTGACATAGCGTACCTCTTTTGTACCTTGAGTGGTAAATCTTCAAAAGCACATGCTATAGTTGAAGAGTCGACACATCGCACCCTGAAACCGCTTTTATCGTGCGGTTATCATTTGCATAAGTTGCAGAGGGTTGGAGTGTGAACACTGTCTGTTCGGAAACAAAATCAATCTGACAACAGAGAACGAAGTATGGATATAAGGTTTGTTAAGGGGATTTAAGATGAGAGGTCCCACAGAGTTAATTGAGGAATGATATTTTGCATTAGTCATTGGATAATTTATGGAGATCAATGGCACGGCTTTGAGATATTAAATTATTCATTGATATATGTGAATAATTAGAGAAATGTAATTGTTTACATGGGTTAAGTTATATTAAGCAGTTATATGGTTATGATTGGTTTTTAACCAAAGGTTTAGGAACCTTTATACATTCTTTTGAGAATTAAATAAGAGGGGATTTAAACCTTGGGGTACTTAATTTAAATCACTTGATTGAAAGTATTGTCCTGGATAATGGGGGGGTTAGTATTAACCTTACGGGATGGTTGGGTTAGCCACTAGCCCTGCATCATTAGGTTAATGTTAAGGTTAAGGTTAAAGTTAAGGTTAAGATAAAGGTTAGGTTAGGTTAAGTTTAAGGTTAAGGCTAGGTTAGGGTATGGTTTAGGTTATGGCTAAGGTTAAGGTTAAGGTTAAGGTTAAGGTAACATTAAAGTTAAGGTTAATGTTAACGTTAAGGTTGTGTTAAGGTCTGGCTAAGGTTAGGTTAAGGTTAAGGTTAAGGTTAACATTGAGGTTAGGGTTAGGTTAGGGTTAGGTTAAGGTTAAGGTTAAGGATTTAGTTAAATTCAAGGTTATGCCTAACCTAAACCTTAACCTTAACCTTAACCCTAAGGTTAAGGTTAAGGTTAAGGTAAAGGTAAGGTTGAGGTTAGTTTAAGGTTAAGGTTACGGTTTAGGTTAAGGTTAAGGTTTTATTTAAGGTTAAGGTTAAGGTTAAGGTTAAGGTTAAGCTTAGGTTAAGGTCAAGGTTAAGGTTAGGCTAAGGTTTAGGTAAACCTTAATGTTAGGTTAAGGTTAAGGTTAGGTTTAGGTTAAGTTTAATGTTAATGTTAAGGTTAGGTTAAGGTTAAGGTTAAGGTTAATGTTAAGGTTAAGGTTAGGTTAAGGTTAAGGTTAAGGTAAGGTTAAGGTTTTAGTTAAGGTTATGGTTAAGTTTAAGGTTAATGGTGAGGTTAAGGTTAAGGTTAAGGTTAGGGTAAGGTTAAGGATAAGGTTAAGGTTAAGGTTAAGGTTAGGATAAGGTTAAGTTTAAACTTAGGTTAAGGTTAAGGTTAGGTTAATTTAGGGTTAAGGTTAAGGTAATAGTTAAGGTTAAGGTTAAGGTTAAACTTAAGGTTAAGGGTTTAGTTAAGGTTAAGGTAAGGTTAAGGTTAAGGTTAAGGATAGTTCAAGGTCAAGGTTAGGGTTAAGGTTAAGGTTAGGTTAAGGTTAAGGTAAAGGTTAACGTTAACCTTAACCTTAAGGTAAAACTAAGGTTAAGGTTAAGGTTACGATTAAGGTTAAGGTAAAGGTTAATGCTAAGATCAAGTTTACGGTCAAGGTTAAAGTTAAGGTTAATGTTAAGGTCAAGGTTAACCTTATCCTTAACCTTAAGGTAACACTAAGCTTAAGGTTAGTGTTAAGGTTATGGGTAACAATAAGGTTAAGGTTAATATTAAGGTTATGGGTAACACTAAGGTAACACTAAGGTTAAGGTTAATGTTAAGGTAACATTAAGGTTAAGGTTAAGGTTAAGGTTAAGATTGTGTTAAGTTTAAGGTTAAGGTTAGGGTTAAGGTTAAGGTTAAGGTTAGGTTAAGTTTATGGTTAAGGTTAAGGTTATACTAAGGTTTTTTTTAAGGTTAAGGATAAGGGTTTAGTTAATTTTAAGTTTAGGTTAAAGTTAAGGTTAATTTAAGGTTAAGGTTAAGGTTAAGGTTAAGTTAAGGTTAAGGTTAAGGTTAACCTTGACCTTGACCTTAACCTAACCTTCACCTTAACACAACCTTAACCTTAACCTTAGCCTTAACCCGAACCTTATCCTTAACCTTAACCCTAACCTAAGTGTTGACCTTAACCATAAGGTAACACTAACATTAAGGTTAATGTTAAGGTTAAGGTTAATGTTACCTTAAGGTTAAGGTAAAGGTTAAGGTTAACGTTAAGGTTAAGGTTAGCTTAAGGTAAGGTTAATGTTAAGGTTAGGATAAGGTTAGGTTAGGTAAGGGTTAAGGTTAAGGTTAAGGTTTTTAGGTTAAGGTTAAGGTTAAGGTTATTGTTAAGTTTAGTGTTATAGGTCAATTTGGGCATCATTCCCAATGACCTAGTTAACTGGGCATCATCTCCAGGACCAATGATCAAGGGTCTATCATTCCCTATCATCTCAGTTGCTATATGCCCTAAGACAGGAAACAACATGAATCAAACAAGACTTTCATGATGCAAGGATTTTTCATGGTTTGAAGCTTATTATTAAACATGTGGGAGCTCACCAACGCAGGCTCTAAGGGGAATAAGTGCATTGCATATGAAGGTAGCCCCATTCAAGGTTTCTCTATAAAGCACTTCCCGAAATTCAAAGGTGTGTTGATCACATTGGGAGCGAAATTCTCATTTTTCTGAAATCTCCACTTGGCCAGTGTCTTCAAGAAGGGTTCACATGTGTTAAGCTTCGGATCCAAGTGTCCATTTGACATCTACATGAATGGAAA
Source organism: Pinus albicaulis (assembly GCA_034641835.2). Lineage (NCBI taxonomy): Eukaryota > Viridiplantae > Streptophyta > Pinopsida > Pinales > Pinaceae > Pinus > Pinus albicaulis. Next base: position 679,071,628 of record CM076582.1, on the reverse strand, counting down.
CATGTCTTGCCTATTTTTGGAATCTTATTGATTAAAAAATGACCTATAGTTCATCTATAAATTGACCACAGATCTAAGTGTTTGGGAGGAAGAATTTGAGTAGGGAAATGCTGGAGAATTTTCAATAGACAGTTTGATTTGTGGAGCTGTTGCTAGAGAGATTTATGCTGTGATGAGACTTGGGAACTCTGTTGAAAGGTCACTTCAAATCAATCACTAGGTTGTAACATCTCCTTCCATCATCAATAAAGAGTACTTCTTTTTTTTCCCTACATGCATCTATGTTTAATTTGATTTCCCATATTTGAAGATCTTGGTTGATGAATGTAGTTTATGCTTAAATTATTTAGCTAACTAGCTTGAATAGATATATATATTATTGCATCTTCTTCTATTTCAGTGTTATTTCTTGCAGGAAGCATTCAGCCATTTAAAACCACTTGAATTTGAAGCTATAGTGGAAGCGACAAAAAGGAGCCATTTGGAAGCGACTGAAACAAGTAAGCATCCAATCCTCTCTGTGTATCTGTTCTGAGTTAGGAGAAATGGTAGTATAGTATTTCACCTGCTATTCTAGGCTAACACCTTCCTAGGGAAGTGTAATTTATCCATAGATTATAATTCTAGCCCAACAAACTGGCGACTCCACTGGGGAGAACTTCTCTTGTTTCTAGGTGTTTTAGTCTCTGATCTACTTTCTAAATCCACCTAGTAGCTATTTCACATAAATATTAGAATTTTTTCAAAGCTTAACTTGCAAATTTAGTGAGACAAACAATATCTTTTTCTTTGTTTACTGTGCCCAATGCACCCTTGGTTAGGGCACAGTGATTTGCAGAGCACTGTCTCCCTTCCCAGCCTGCGTTGCAGAGCACTGTCTCCCCTTGGAGACTGCGTTGGCTCCTGAAAGGGAACAAATCCCCTTGAATCTGACTTTGTATATTGCTTTAGTTCTGTTTGCTGAGTTGTTCTGAAAATTTTGATGCTATATTGACCAGTAACTCTATATATTTCTTCTCCTTTGATTGAAAATTTGTTCAATGTTGTTTTAAAAAAAGTTTTTCATTATCATTTACAAGTTGATTTCAAAGTAATTTTTATGGTCGCATTAAGAATCACTTGCTTTCGAAATAGGAAATTGTCATAAAATATTCATTTCATTGATAGGAGAAATTGTTGTTGAAGTCCTCATTTTTCCTTAAAAAAATATTTTTTTTTTTTTTTGTATTCTTCGTTTCTCGGAAGTAAAAACCATTTCGATTATTGATCTAGTGCACCTAGTTTCTTTTCTGCATTCATAACATTAAGGAAACTGAAAAGAAAAAATTGCATTTGCATGTAGGATTGTGTGTTTTTTGCAAAAGGAACATTAAGAAATCTGCATTTAGTTTGTGATTCATTGATTTTGTTTTGTTCATTGATTTGTTTGCTCACAAATTTTTTTCTCTCTTTCAAAAAAACTAGCGTTCTCTTACCTTAGTAGCTAGGTTCTTCATTGAAAAAGCTGAAAGTGAAATTTTGTTTATCATTCTTAGCTGCATTTTAGGAATTTTATATACATCATCATGGTGAACCTGAAAGGAAAACTGTTAAGCAATATCAACATAAAATAAATCTCAATTTACTTAACAATGCTTTGGAACATTAACGATAAAATTTAGAAGGTATATTGTAGAGACGTGTTTTGGCGTCGTAAAACATAGCAGCTTTTGTTAACTTGTCTGCGAATCGAGTGTGATACCTCACTCCATGTACGTAAGTATATCATAGCTCGTCCACGTACTTTCAGGTATATCGGGTGGTGTTACAGTATGATAAGTATAAAGGGGTGCTCTCACTGTGTGGTTTCACATCAGACATCGCTAATATGGACTTGGGCCTCCACGTACCTTCAGGTATATTTTGGAGGAAAACTTTTAGGTGCTATCCATCCATAGTGAACCGAGTCGGCTGCCCTGAAATTGTGATACAACGAACACATCATTCAGGGAGATTACTTGCCCATACTTCTTGGTTTGCTAGGAGGTATTCTGTAGTTCACAATTTCTTGGTAAACCCTTTTGCCTAGCATTACCCTCTTTTTGTTTATTTTTTTTGGATAAAATAAATTAGTAATCATGGAAGAACAAAATCCTACCCCCCGTCATTCGCGTAGATTATCTTTAAAACCACCTTTACTGCCAGAAGTTATTTCTAATAGGCGAGGCGATCACGATCTATCGAATCAAGTACAATTTGTACCTTTGGCGAAACATCATTATTTAAACTAGAGCTAGCTTAAATTATTTACACACATCCCAGTTTGTTTACTATTGTTGAAACAGAGTCTTCACAACTACCCGTGGTCACGATCCACTCAATCGTTGAGACCATACCTCCTAGAACCAAAGTTGTTCAATCACAAATCAATCCAGATCTTGTCTCTTTTTTGCTAGAAAATATGAATCCTGAAGAGCCGGAAGTTGTTCTTACCTTGGTCACTCCACAAATATTTGTAGCCATTAAAACTCCTATATCACACAGTCAATTGTCTGAAATATATTTTGGGCCTGATGGTGAAGTTATTCCTCTTAGTTTAATCGTGATTGAATAAATCCCACAACCTGATACACCTTTAAGTCAAACCCACTTTGGGGGAGACCTTTACCTGTACTAGTCCTTTCATCAATCGTTTCCATATGATTTTGTTGATCCCATTTCCATTCAATATCCCATTGATTTCAGAGAGTATACATTTGGTCATAAAACCATGTCTGAACCAACATCTTCGGTTGAGTCTGCTATTCCAATTACGTCAGCTCCTACCCTCGCTACTCGGTCGATGTTCAGAACCTCACCAGAGTCATATTTTCATGGTGGCCCCTCCGTCTCAACAGGCTACAAATCATTGTCTGGCACTTTCTCTGGTCAATCTTCAAGACCATGGTCGTTACCAATGTCTTCATCTAGTGTTTTAGCTGGTAGTCCTATAGTCAGTACTGAACGACTTGAATAATTACATCCATCATCAGGGCAATATCAAGTCGGTCCTTATGGGTCAATTCCTTTTAAGTACCATATCAACTGGACTCTCAACATTTGGAGAACAATATTTTCTGTCTTATTATCCTCCTTATGCTAGGGGGAAACCTATGGTCACCCAATATGATAGTACTCAGTCACATTTTGGTCAAAATAATGTTGACATGAATGTTTGTCAATGACAGCCCACTCTGCCTATCCAACCACAAGCGGTTGTCCAATCGTATCGACCAATTCAACCTGTTACACCCACTTCAATACCACTTGTTAATACGTCTATACCCCTGTTACAGAATCAAAATATTGTACATCAACCTTATCAGGAAATTTCTTCAACTCAATATCAAAATCCTTTGGTTAATCTACAACAACCTGTATCAGGGATCATTTATTGACAAGCTGGTCCACCATTTTATGGGGTGTCACAAACACAATCTAGTTATACATATGAACCGAATCTAACTTACACTAATTTGGGTTATAATATTGGTGGAAAGAATCCTTGGCAGCCAGAGGCACAAATTCCTCAAACTTCATATCATCAAGTACCATATCCAGGTTTTGGTCAACAGAACTCTCAAGCGTTTGCCATGCAAAACAACCCCTATCTGTGTTACCAACATCAAATCCCATATGCTGGTGCTCAAAGACTTTTTTCCCAAGCAATTCCATCTTATCTTGGCTATGCTCAACCTAATGTTAATAAACAATTGCCTTTTTTTGCAACCTTGGAATTACCATATTTAAACTGGTTAACCAATGATCCTATCAATTATGCTCCTTGGTGGCCAGTGATACCACATAAATTACCCTCCGACATTCCTAAATTCAATGGAAACCCTAGAGAAGACCCATCAACTCATGTTATGACTTATCATTTATGGTGTTCATCAAAACCCCTAAATGATTATTCTATTCGATTACGTCTTTTCCAACGAATGCTCACAGGTCCGGAAACTAAATGGTACATTGAATTACCTAGAGCTTCTTTCGACAATTTAACTACCTTGGCTACTGTCTTTTTGACCCATTTCCAGTTACCAATCAGATATGAAACTGGAACAGAACTCTTGACCAACTTCAAACAGAGTAATGCTACTCACATTTCAAATCATATTCATGAGTGGCACTGCTATCGACGAATGGTTAAGACATTTTTTCCCAATTAGCTTCTTGTTGAATGGTTCATCAAATCCCTGTTACCATATATAACAGAGGATGTGGCTAAAGGTGGCGTCATCACAGAAGAGAAAGTTATCGCTTGTTCCCAGTATTCAGACTTGATTTATACTCAGTCTAGTATGCTCTATGAGAAAATCCCAAATGCTCCACGATCTAATTTCAATGTTCCTCCTCAAATAAAGGACTCTCATGCTGGAGATGGCTTGATAGGCATTGTAAATACACACAACACTACTGCATCTGATCCTACTCCTACTTCTGAAATCAATGCCGTCTCATTTGACAAAGGAAAAAGTGATAAGCAACCAGGAAGTAATAAAAATGGGAAATCAAAGAAAAAGCAAACTTCTAACCCGTAGGAATGATCATTTGATCAACCGTCAGAACCACAGAAAAATCATTATCCATGCATAATCTGTAATGAGGAAATTTTTTTTAGGGATTATCCTCACCGTGCTAAAGTCTCAAAAAACATCAATACTTCTAATTCATCAGCTGTGTTGATAGACCCATTTCCAAATCCAGACACAAATTTGGTTGCTACGAATCCAGCTCCTAGTTCCCAAGTGTTAATGTTATCCACTAAAAAACCTTCACAAGATATTTTGGTGTCGATGCGGAATAAATAATATGGTATTCCGACCACTGATCAACCTACTACTTTGACAATGAATCCATTTAATGAATCAGTACCACCTCCTGTTATTCCTGAATTGACAATTAAGCCACCTAAGGGAGTAATTCATAAATCGACATATAATCCTCGAGCATGAGCTGCAAAAAATTATAATATAGTTGAATATTTCCCTCAATCCCCTTCAACTATGTCTTCTCTTGAGGTATTACAAAATTTTCCCTCCCAGAAGCAGGCTTTATTGTCAGCTATTAGTGGAATTGATTCGATTGATTCTAATCTTGTCGTCTTTAATCATATGGGCTATGTGCCGTAGCTACCAACAGAATTGGCATTCTCCATCCAAGTGAATGTTCTCAATCACCTTTTTCATTGCACTATTATTGATGAGGGAGCATCTACGTGCATTATGTCTCTAAACTATTGGCAGTCACTTGGCTTGCCGCGATTATCACAATCATCAACAACGTTAAAGGCTTTTGATGGAAAAACATATAAACCTTGTGGTATTATCAATAACCTGCAAGTTGAATCAGGGGGGAAAACAATAAGTATTGATGTTGAGGTTGTTGATGGACCCCTTGACTATAATATTTTACTCGGAAGACCATGGGTATATGCGATGACTGAAATTGTTTCTACATATTTTAGAATGGTTGCCTTTCCTCATAAAGGTACTATTAAAGTCATTAATCAATTATCCTTTTTTTCCTCCGCTTCGTAGCTAACTGGAAGAATTCCGTATATTCACTTACCCCAACTAGAAATATAGAACATTGGTGTAGGAATCTTAAATGATTCCACTCTTATGGGAACCTTTTCATTACCGTCGCCCGAGACGTCGGTAGAAATTGCAAGCATAGAGACTTGCTACATGATCTCTTCCACTCTATTTGGCTTAAGGGAGAGTACGGGTGTTTCTAATATTTCTACATTGGATGATGTTTTACTGCTCAACTCTATTGAGCTACAATAGCAATCAATCTATTTGGCTTGGGTGAAAAATCTGAAATCGGCATCGCCGAGTGTTTGGGTTGATCGTTCATTAGATTTTGGTACTCTATCTGATCCATTTTCCTCAATTTTTTGACAGATGAAAATATTTTCGAAGCAATGATGGCAGAAGGAGAACCATGGGAAGATTATCATCATCATTCCCATATTCCTGATTATGAAGAAAATAATATCAGTGAACTATATCACCCATCCATTCAAAATTTCTTTTCGAATTATTTTCCGATTAATGCAATTGAATCTGAGCGAAATTTATCAAATATTGAAGAAACGATTTCTATTGATATTTCTACTAAGCCTTGGCATTGTAACAAATATTCATGTCAGTCTATCTTGTTCTCTATCAGAACATTGATTTGAGTGGGAGAAGTTTGTATTTGGGCCTGCTCCTTGGAAGTTTTGAGTTGCTCAGACATTGTGAATTGCTCTGTGGCCTGTGTAATGGTCTCTTTTTCCTTACCTTTGGATGTTGTTGTGGCTGGTATGCTGGTTTCCTATTGTTTTTGTTTAGAGGTTCCAACAGAGGAGGGACCAATCCCTGATCTTCGTACCTACCCAAAAGAATCCAGGTCAAGTATATTCTCAAGATCTCTCATAACATTCTCAACATTGACCTGTTCACTATCCTTTTCTACTAGGGTCCCTTCCATCCATTCATCCATGTTTGCAAATTGTTAAATATTTGGAATCATATGGTGAAGGTATGGTGACAATCTATTTTTCATTCTCCTATCACATATAAAGCTGTTAGGGTCATAAGGTACCCACCAAATTTTTTTTTGCAACTTGAGATAATATTCTAGATTTCTTTCCTCTTCTTTCCCTGCATCCCTAGTATTACAGACAAAAGGGCCTAATTGACTCTTGATTATGAGCTGAGCTTTCTTCTTGGCATTATAAAAATGGACTAAATTTGAATTTATCATTTGTCTGAAGTATTGTAAGGCAAAGAGCCTCATCGAAAAATACTTTGGTAGCTTGAAAGGACAGAGCTCACACCCATATATCCTAATTTTTGTATGGTTTTTGTATAGGTACCAATCACCTACCCTGTATTTCTTGGAGAGTTGGAGGATTTTCTTCATATCACTATTTACCCTAGGAGGGGGAAATCTTGTTAATAAGGTGGTTTCTGGGTGAAGAAATAGGTAAATGAATTCATTGTAAGATTAAGGGGACTCAGGAATTATGGAAGATTGCAGACCAGAAGATTACAGACCTTGGATTTCATTTGGTGTAAAGTTTCATGACAGGGAAGGGGAAATTATATGATTTATAATAGAGCATAAGATGGTATATAAAAGTGGATTATTTGAAAAATCTTTCATTTTCCAGCATTATGAACTGGTCATGAATCTTATCAGCAATGTAAGAGGCAAAGTCATATTTGACAACAGGGGGCTGTCCAGGAGTAAAAATTGACAAAAACACTAGGGTTAACTTATCAACGTATTCACTGGTGTTGAATCCCATTACTGAAGATATCATATTCACTATGAGTCTGCCCATATCTATGAAAAAGGTATGTCCATAAGGAGGGGGGCCTTTGGGTTGATGTTCTTGTAGCATGAAATTTTGACAAAAGCGATTCAGTTCTTCTTGGGATAATTTTGTGGATTTTCCAAGTAAATCTCCCATGGAAAGGGGAGTCAAGGCTTCACCGGGATGAGATTGTAACATTTCATTGATGGATTGAGCGGTTTTTGGAAAAATAATGGTTTGACTTGGGGACATAACTATTCGTTGATTAGTGTCGTAATTGGCATGGCAGTGATAAATTATTTCAGGAAAGACATGGACTGATGGTAGAAAATTCATTGGAAGATTGGATTCCCATAGTCCAAAAATATCAGAGCCATTCTGGTAATTATTTCTGCTTTGGCAAAATATTCTCAGAGGATTTTCGCTACAGGTGAGGTCTTTTATCTGGAAATCCCTATTCACCAGTGGTAGATAATCTAAATCTGTATGGGGGGCATTCAAAGGTGTAACATTCAAAGCCACAGGGGTTTCCATTTCTGGCTCTTGTGGATTTAGAAAGGAATTTGGGTTTTTAGTGGAAAAATGGGCAAAATTACAAGTCTGGGAACTTATGGGGTGAAAAAAAGACCGAATTGTACTGTCTTTTAGTATTTTTCTATGGAATTAAAGTAAAAACAAAGAATTGCAGGGTTCAATGGAAATTGAATAAATATCTGTTTCGAGAATTGAATAGTGAGGAAACATGTGTAGGCAATAGCTGATTGGTTCAGCCGAAAATCGTTTGGCAAAGTGGCAGTTGGAAATCTTCAACAAATGATTTTGAAATTTTGCATGGGAACAATGGTCGCAGCATAAAATGATGAAAATACGTGCATTTTCTTGTTTTATTCACAAAGTCAAGGTTGGCGGGGGTTTTGTTATTTTGGACGGATGACGTACACGTGAAAGGGTCTTTTGTCATATGCGGAAGGCGGTAAGTGGTATGACATCGCACCACTTTTAGGGATAAGTGGTATTCGTTCGGGAACCAGTGATTCCATAGATCTTGCGATGCGTGGCGGGGTACTATTTACAAAACCACTCCGTGATTGCACGTTATCGTTTGGTCATGGAGGGCGATGTGATATGGATGACAGTCGTTGGATGTGGAGGGGTTGATCGGATGACTATCGGGGAGGCAAGATGCAGGGAGTTTAATGAGGGTGGGCCCCATATCGAGAGCGATGTGATTTGTTCGGGAAAGTTATTAATTAACTGTGAGGGTTAATTAATCCTTTTTAAATTTAATGTTATATCATGGTTATATTTTAACCGAGGGGCGGGATATGTAAAACTTGGGGATTTTATATAGTTATAGTAATACGGGAATTGGTATATGTTATAGGGGAATTAGATAATATAAGTTAAAAGTTAATGTGTCAAAATGAATGAAAAAGCGCTAAGTATAAAAAATTAGGATTGTGTATTTAACTTAGGCTTAAATGAAAAAAGGGTTTTTATGAGATATTGTGCAATTTTCCTAAGTAAAATAGGATTTTACTTAGAAAAAGATTTATAAAAATAAATGAATGACTTATGGATGGTTTTAAGTATTTAGGCTTTTAAATTATTGGGTCGAGGGTCTGGTCCCTCAGAAGTCAGAGAAATTCTCTGAGCCCCTTTAATTTTTAAATGCCTTAGTACTAAGGGGAAATTAGTGAAATTTTTAGGGGAAAATAAGAAGGGAAGTTAATAATTTGACTTTGTTTTGCTTGAAATTTCTCCAGTGTAATGTCTGCATTTCATTTGTGATGAAAGTAAATATTAACACATTTAGAGTCATTATCCATCACATGTAATTCTGCAACATCATCTACCTACCCTACCTACTTTACCCTAACATTTTTCTCCTTTATTAGGGTGCACTTAGACTGGCAAACCCTTATCACACTTTCTTTTATTTTACATGTAGAAATCTATCTAAGTCTAACCTTATTACATCCAAGGGCTCAGATTAAGCTATTGAGCTCCTTATATTTACTCTACCTATCTACTTATCTGCCAAGATTAAACAGTTTGGTCAGATTTTATTCTCTATCTTTAAAACATAAAATTCAAATATGAACAAGCCAAGCTTAAGCTATTTGACTGTTCACCAATTGTGGCATAAGATAAAATTTGCACACAATTTGTTTATTACATAAGAGCAAAAAGTAGTGGCATTTAGACTTGCACACTTTCCTTGGCCTTTCTTTTGGTGGGGTTCATTTTCTTTTACTTTTTTGGCCATTTTTTATTCTTTTCACCCTTTAATTTTTCTTTTAGGGTATACCCTATTTACATTTTTTTAATTTTTTTAATTTTTGACAATATGAAAAAAATTTGAAACAAGGAAAGGTATGAACATATTACATATCCCATAAAGTCAATCATGATATATGACACCTATTGGTATAGGAGCATAACACTGGCTCCACTTGGGGATGGATTTTCTTGGTGAAAAGTTAAGAACAGCAGGTCAGTTTTCCTCAGAATGATTTTGACTGAACTATGGAATCTTCTTCTTCTTGTTGCTTTATTGTATGTATGAAAATGATACTGCTGAAGCTTAGGGCCTTCTCTTCGGGCTTCAACTCCAGCAAGTTACTATCCAATCAAAACTGTGACATTACAAAGGATATAATATGTACATGTTAAAAATGAAGATACATTAATAAGTAGGATCAATGTAATGTTTCAACATTCGACCATTAACTGGCCCATATTCAGTTTCTGTACCATCCAAGTTTTTCAAATAATATGTATTGTTTCCTTGTAAGGCATAGATAATATAAGGTCCTTTCCACAGGAAGTCAAACTTCCCATGTTTTCCCTTATCCACTCTTCTGGAATCCCATCTTAACACTTTGTTTCCGAGTTGGAAATATTTTTCCATGGTTATTTTATCAAATATCTTCTTAATCTTCTCATGTAATACTTGGTATCTTTGATATACTTCCTCTCTGGTCTGCTGCAGATTGATGGTCTGTTTTATCCTCCTTTGAATATCATTAGGTTCAACCCGAGTTTCTTGAAGTAATTTCATTACAGGAACTCCTAAAGATGAAGGAAATACAACCTCCATGCCATAGAATAAATCATAAGGACTAGTCCCAATAGATTTTTTGGTGGTGAGTCTGTCTGCCCATAGTGCATTTTTAAGTTTCTTGTGCCAAATTTTCTTATTTTCCTCCAGCAATTTTTTAATAATATTAATGAGACTCTTGTTGGAGGACTCAGCCAATCCATTACCTTGAGGATAATAGGCTATGTAATGACTTAAGGTGATATGGTATTTGTTACAGAAACTTATAATCTTCTTGGATTTGAAGGCAACAACATTATGAGTTATGATTTTATTAGGACAACCAAATCTAGATAATAGGTTGGTTTCTAAAAATCCTATGATCACGGTGTCATTGGCTTGTCTAGAAGGAATAGCTTCTATCCATTTGGTGAAATAGTCCATGGCAGTGAGGATCCATTTGTGTTGGCCAGAAGAGGGAGGATGGATTTCTCCAATGAAGTCCAGGCCCCATTGTTGGAAGGGTTTTTCAGTGGAAATTGGTCTCAGGGGTAAAGGTAATAGTTTTCTCTTGCCTTCAAAAATTCGACATTTATGGCAAGCAGTGACAAATTTCTTTACATCAGTGAACAATGTTGGCCAATAAAATCCAGCTCTTAGGATCTTGTTTGCATTTGATTTCCAGTAAAGGTGCCCACCACAGTCTCCTGCATGAAATTCTTGGAGAGCCTTGTTAGCTTCATCTTTTAATAAACAATTCAATAGAATACCTTCATGATTTTTCCAAAAAATAACATTATCTAAAATACAAAACTTCGAAGATGTCATCTTTAAAAACCTTTTCTTTGTTCTGGATAACCCTGGAGGAGCTTTCAGGTTTAATAGTACATAAAATATATCAACATACCAAGGTGAATATAAGAAGGCCTGACTGATTTGTGGAGTCGCCATCTCATGTTTGTTATCTAGTTCATTAATGTCCAGGGCTTGACAATTTTCTTTTCTCATGAGCTTGGCCAATCCCTGTCCTTTTATAAGATTTTTAGGTTTTATTTCAATATCATACTCTAATATGGTAGCAATCCATTTACCTCTTTTTCCCTCAATTCCATCCTGGGTTAAGATGCCTTTTACAACAACATTTGGTACATAGGCTATCACATGGGAGTACAGTATGTAGACTCTAAAGTCTTTAATGGCTTTTACAAATGCAAAATCTTGTTTCTCCATGATTTTGTATTTTAATGATGCATCCCTTAGTGCTTTACTAAAAAAGGCTATAGGTTTCTCACATCCTTGATCATCATTTTGTAATAAAACAGCTGCTATAGTGTGTTCTTATACAAATGAAAATATTATGAAGTCTCTATCAAATTGTGGACTTGTAAGAACCAGAGTTCTGGTCAAAGCCATTTTAATTTCTTCAAATGCTTGTTTGGCTTCTACTGTCCATTTAATACTTGAATCCTTTTTTAACATATTGTTAAGAAATCTAATTAGTTCAGCTAAGCTAGATATGAATATTCTCAAAAAAATTATTTTTCCTAGGAAAGCTTGAATTTCTTTGACATTTCTAGGGTGAGGTATTTGCAGTATAGCCTCTATTCTAGCAGGATCAATCCTAATACCATATTTGGAAATGATATGGCCCAAGAGTTTACCTTCCTCTAAACCAAACAAGGACTTCTTTGGATTCAAATAAATACCATATTTTTTTCATTTTAGGAATACTTGTCTGAGATGGTCCAAATGTTGCTGATCTGATTTAGAAAAAACAATTAAGTCATCTAGATATATAACAAGAAAATCATGAATTTCTTTTGCAAATTCTATGTCCATTGCTTGTTGAAAGGTTGCTCCATTTTTAAGTCCAAATGGCATTTTAACATACTTGAATGTGCCCCATGGTGTTGTGAAAGCCATTTTTTCCTAGTCATCAGAATGAACCAGAATCTGGTTATATCCTAAGAACCCATCTAGAAGTGAAATCCTAGAAGCACCTACTACTTTTTGTCAAATGTGATCCATCTTGGGTAAAGGGTAGTTATCCTTCAAAGAAACCTTATTTACATTTCTTAAATCAACACATAATCTGATTTCTCCAATTTTCTTTCTAGTAGGTACTAAATTAGACACCCACTCTAAAAACCTAATGGGAGCAATTATCCATGCTTCATACATACGTTTGATTTTTTTTTCAATTAAGGGCAGTAGTACAGGGTTAATTCTTCTAAGTTTTTGTTTGAATGGTTTCTGATTTTCTTTCAGAGGTATTGTATGTTGAATTATAAAGGTGTCATATGATTTCAAGTCTTCATAGCTCCAGGCAAAGACATCCTGGAATTCTCTCACTAATTCAACATATTTTAGTTTTTGGTCAGGGGGCAAAGATTTTGATAAATTTATCATTTTTGGATTTTCTTCAGTCCCCAAGTTATATTCCTCAATATCTACTTTCAATGGTTCCATCTTAGGTTTCTTTGGAATATCATTAGAATCAAAGAGATCTTCCATCGGAGTTAATCCTTTAGGCAAATGATTATCTTTCAAATTAATGACCTCAGATTCTCCTTCCATAATCTCATCAACATCCATTTGTTTAAGGTCCTGCATTTCTTTTTTGGTGAAATTTGTTGGATGAAGCATTTGAATTGCACTTTCTTCTGAAATGTCTGTTTCTTTCTCATTTGTTTGATCAAATTCAATGAATGTATCTACATCTATGCTACTATTAGAAACTTCTTTCTCTAAGGTCAGGAAATTGTTAATCTTCTCATCACTTGCAAACACTTGCCAGTTCTTAAAATAGTTAGGTATGGCTTGTATGTGTCTAATCTCAGTTGTGAACTGATGATTAGGTTTGAATGGTAGTTTACAGGTGTTGGAAAACATTACCAGACTATGGGCGTGCAAGTTTTGTTTTCTTTGGATTTTAGCAAGCTGAGCTAGTAGAAAAGTATTGAGTATCTTTACAACTGTTCCTCTATATTCTCTCAGTCTAGGATCATTTGTTAGATAGTGTCCTGTGATCTGTTGAATGATTAAATCAGAATATCCTATGAAAGATACTCTAATTTGCCCTAATCTTTTGACAAGTTTAAGACCTAGCAAAAGAGCTTCATATTCTGCCATATTATTTGTGCACTTAAAGTTTAATATCTAGGCATGGCCTTCAGCATGATCGTTTTCAAGGTTGTGCACCCAAACTCCTGCTCCTACTCCTAATTTGTTAACTGAACCATCAAATTCTAAGTGCCAAAGAATTTCATGTTCATAATTGGTATCAGGAGTCTCAGGAACTTTTTTAACAGTGATATCTGGTTCTTTACTTTCTTCTTGTTTCTCTTGGGTATTTGATGTTTCATTTTTCTCAGATATTTCCTAGATTTGAACACTATATTTTTCATTTGTAATTTCTTTTGGTTTTGTTGCTAAAACTTTTAATTTAGTGGGAGGATCAATTTCATCATTATAAAGAATAAATGAATCCATATCAGAGTGTACTGAGTAGATGGGGAAATTTTTGAGTTTCTCCTGACTACTAACTACATATTTCATTAAAGTTTCTCTGTATAGTTTCTTTGGGTGGCCGAACACTAAAATAGTAGCGTATGACATGTCCAATTGAAGAGATCCTTGAAGCTTTGCACCCCAAGATCTAGACAATAACATGCCATACTTTGGAGGAATATCTGCTACTACTATGTCAATCAAAATTATTTTTGCAGGGTATTGAACCAGTGAAACACACAAGTATTTGATTAATCCTAAACATCTCACCTGACTTGAATCGAAAGAAAAGAGATCTTTGTATGCCCTGGTGATATCTAGGTTTAATTTATCCATTACATATTTGGGCAGTAGATTGTGAGATGCCCCGGAATCAAGCATGGCATTATGAAGTATTTTATCATGAATGTTTAAACTTATATAGAATGGAGGAGTTCCTCCATTTACTAGTTTTCCATTTACTTCAGGGCCAAAGAGTAATTTGGGTTGGTCATCAAAAATGTTTACTGAGTCTTCACTTCCAGTGATATTGAGTGATCTATTGATTTGACTTCGGTAGACATCATGCTTAGCTAATTCAGACAATGGAACAAATATTTTTAATTTGTCTACTTCAGCCTCCAGATTAAAAGGTTTTTTAGTTTGAGTTCTTGTATTTTGGAGAGTTGGATTCTCTTTATATTCTGTATTTTCTATATTTTTCTCCTTCTCAGGAGTGGGGTTGCGGGTTGAGGTTGTTTCCAAATCAACTTCTGGAGTTTCTTCTACATTTCATTTGAGAGGAAGAGTATTTTAGCACCCTATAATCAGCAATATTTGCAAAAGTCCGACTGCAGGGAGAACATCGTTTCAACCACTTTGGGATTCTAGGATCTAGCCCTCCTAAATCCGGAGAGGGATCTCTCCAATAAGTGCAAAGATGGATTTGTCTTTGAAGTCTTGGGTAATGATATTAGGATAGTTATGAAGGCCGAGGGTTTTGTTTTGTTTTTGATGGTTGAGCATGACTTTTGTTTAAGGGGAAAGTTCTAAATGCAAAGAGTTTCAAAGGTGAGAAGTTGCAAGAAAATAGAACAAGCTTTGGCTAAAAAGATAGATATAATGGTGGTTTTTAGTCCATTGGGATATGGATTTATATCAGGGCTTTAATTGAGCAACAACATCGAGAGTGATCCAAGGGGCAAGTCATCTATATCACAAGATTATTGAGATTGAAATGATGGAATGGAAACAATAAAGTGTTGGAGGGGTGCAAAATGATAATAATTTCACCAAGGATTGATAGTCAGTCCAAACAAGAAAATCCCCTTAAGTAACTTTTTAAAACCAACCAAGAATAGGGATAACCTTAGACTTCTTGGGCAGGTTTGTATTAAAGTAGCTTAATTGACAAACAATCCAGTAATCTGCATAATTACCTTCAGAAAGTATGAAAACACATAAGATAAACAAAGTGTAACCTAAGATCAGATAAGGTACTTTTAAACCTGGTCTTCTTTCAGTCAGCACCAAGGGAAACCTTCAGAATCTGCCTTTGGAGAATAGAAACTAGAAACAGGGAAAACCATCACTTTTCTAGTCTAACTTTAATAAGAAAATAATGAAAATAACTTTCAAAAACAATGTTTAAAGAAAACAGTAGGATGAGGGAGCGACAACATTCCTAACTGTTTAAATTGTATTAAATCATTCTTAAGTAAACAAATTGGAGGAAAACCTTGAGATAAAGCTTATTAGCCAGAGAAGGGTACTGGTAAACAGTAAATCCTAACTCTATAAATGTTGTTCTTTATCAGAGAATAGTGGATAATATTACATACATAGCAGGAAAAACAATAACAAAGAAAAGGGGCACTTCACCAGTGATATAGACCAGGATCCCAAGAAACAGATTATTAATGATGTCAAATCAGTTACAGTCTTCAGTTCCAATGTTTCAGTTCAACAATCATCTTCATTTTTCAGCCTAACTAATCTAATCACAAACAGAGCTCCAAGGGCCAGTGAACACTATTTACAAGTAGAAGTCTCAAGCTCAATTATATTTCAAAATTCAACAACCAACTCAACCAACCCTTTTCTCATATTCTCCAGTAGTATTTATAGAAGAATGAGGGGGTGAGATCTAATTAAAGATCTCCAAAGATAATTAATACAGACTAATGAGTTCTCGGCCTTTGTGGGGCTCAATGAAGAAGTTTACAGAGGTTTCCTGTCTGTATTAATTTTTTACATTTAAGATTAGGCTTGATGTGAGCCCTTATTGAATTTTGAGGCTTTGTTTCATGTTGAAGTAACTCTTGGGGCAGTTGATTTTTGGGTTGTTGATATGCAGATTAGATCAACGGTGGGGAGCGAATTAAGCCTTGCACCGACGAAAACCTTTATGATATATGAAAACCCTGCAAAAAACAAAAAAAAATAATATAAACAAAGGTTTCATGTGTCGGGATGGTTTTATATATACTAAGTGGATAGGCGCCCGACTACGGGGCCTTGGTCTATATGGGATGATGATAGGCCCGGGGCTTATAATATACAGGGCTAATCGGCATTGAAGTTTTCGTTTTAACACAAAAACAAATGCGCTCCGTGAGTTGCTCCGACACGATAAGCGCTTACGACCTTAGCACTTGGTTCTAGCACTGGGGCACATGGAGGGGAAATGGTTTGGATTCAGCCTAAAGGGGCTTAAACCCATAGTCAAGATACTTGTTTTTTAGGACATTTTCAAGATGTTCAGAGGATTTTGGGGGTTTCCATATAGTTCAAAATGAGTTTTAAACTTTGTAAAAATTATTTCCATAAATGGAAGAAAGGGAATAAGTGAGGAAAAGGAAAAAAGGTGATTTTGCAGCAGTTTCTTCTTATGAAATCAGCAAAATTCCAGAGTGTAAAATGGGCACAATAGGGAATATTTTGGACAGAGGCATGAGTCCTTCAAGAGTTTTCAAGAGATAACACTTTTTTGAAATAAAATTTTTTCCTTGAAGGCTCCAAAAATGATTTAGCCACCTTTTGGTATAATCAAATTTTATAGGTGGCTAACAGTGGCTCCAGTTGGGGATGGTGCCTTCTTGAAGGCATCAAGAACTGCAGACTCGCATTCTCTGGGAGGCTGATTAGTGCCTCATCCATTGGGATGCCTTTATTTACTTGGATGATATTCTTTTGTTCTGAAATCAGCTTAGCAGCCATAAAAACAATGGATCTTTTATCAATCAAGCTTTCTACCTACCCAATCCTACAGATCTAACATTTTTTCTTCATTTAGAGTGCACTTGGATTGGCCAACTCTTTTACACCATTTTATTTTTTTGAAATCAGGAAATCTAATCTATTTCTACTTCTTATTTCTCCATGGACTCAGATTAAATAGTTGAGCCCATATGATTCTCTACCTAATCTACTATCTGTTGGGATTAAACTTTCCAACAAATTTTTATTCTCTAAATTCTACAACAGAAATTTAAAAGCATACAAGTCAAGATTGAACGGTCTAACTTGATGCTGATCTATGGCATAAAAACAAGCTACACATAGATCTTATTTTGCAGAAAATTAAAACAAAATGGAAGGCTTAGGATCTAAAATTTCAAAGAATTTCCTTCATCTTTTTTATATCTTTGTTTGACTTTTTCTTGAGTTGTTCTTTCTTTGATCAACTTGTTCAGATTTTGAGCTAATTGGAACCATATTTTCATCTTTTTTGACTAAAAATTTGAAACAAAATTGAGTCATTCTCTTTGGGAACTTAGGTTCATATTTTGAGCATGTTTGAACCTTTAATTTCTATCCTAAACTATCTACTGATAAGCCAAGATTAAATAGTTTGGAAAATTGAATTCACTATCCTATCAGCAGAAAATTTAAAACTAATTAGTCAAGATTAGGCTATTTGACTAACTAGAAGTGTGTCCTTTAGGAGTGGAATTTGAGCTTGCACACTTTCAGATTTGTTTCTTCTTTTGGTATGGGGCTGTACCTTTCTTTTTTTTACAATCTTCCCTCTTTTATTTCTTTCTTTATTTTTTTATTTTTGATGTTTATAACTTTGAATGCAATGATAGGTGAAGTAGTTACAATGAGAAAAAGATAAAAAGGCTTTCAGAACATAATCATGGATCAAGAGAATTAATTCTTAAGCATCCTGCCATTGACAAGACCCCCAAACAATTCTGCTCCATTCAACTCTTGCAAGAAATAGGCATTATTACTAGCAGGTGAATGGACAGAGTAAGGGCCAAGCCATAAGTTGTCAAATTTTCCATGCTTGCCCTTGTCTTCCCTCCTTGAATCCCACTTCAAAACTTTTTCCCCGATATTGAAATTGCTGGCTTTTGTTCTTCTTTCAAAAAGCTTTTTAATGTTGTCCTGCTTCTGTAATGATTTGTTATAAACTTCCTCTCTGGTTTGCTGAAGATGAATGGTCTGATTTATTCTTCTGATCATGTCAATATCTTTAGTTTGCAACTCTTGAATCAAATTCATCACTGGAACACCAAGGATGTTTGGAAATATTGCATCAGTACCATACACAAGCTGGAAAGGTGACATCCCAATAGATTTCTTCGAAGTCAATCTGTCAGCCCAAAAAGCATGAACTAGCTTTGTGTGTCAATACTTTTTGTTGTCCTCCAACAGTTTCTTGATTATGTTCACTAAACTCTTCTTTGAGGATTCTGCAAGTCCATTACCTTGAGGCTAATAGGCTGTGGAATGCCCCAATGTCATCTGATATCTGTGAAAAAATTCAACCATCTTCTTTGATCCAAATGTTATTGCATTATCAATGATGATCTTGGTAGGATATCCAAACCTAGAGAGAATATTATTCTCGATGAATTTTATAATAAAAGAATCATTGGCTTGCCTAAAAGGAATGGCTTCTATCCACTTAGTGAAATAGTCTGTGGTAGTGATAATCCATCTATGCTGAGTAGAAGATGGTGGATGTATTTCTCCTATGAAGTCAAGTCCCCACTGTTGAAAAGGAGCTTCAACAGTGATTGGATGCAGAGGTAGGGGTAGTGGTTTTCTTTTGCCTTCAAAAACTTGACATTTATGACAGGCAATGATCATCTTGTGTATATCAGGAAAGAGAGTAGGCCAATAGAAACCAGCCCTCAAAATTTTGTTGGCTGTTGTCTTCCAGTACAAATGACCTCCACACTCTCCTTCATGGAACTCGTGCTTGACCTTCTCTCCATCATACTCAGGCAAACATTTAAGCAATACACCACTTGCATTTTTCCAATAAAGATATCTATCTATAATGCAATAGTTTACAACTTTTAACTTTAGGAATATTGCCTTTGTTTTTGTCAAACTAGGTGTATTCAAATTAAGAAAAACATAAATAATATCACCATACCAAGAGGAATTCATGAAATGGTCTTCAACAGTGGGAGTTGAGATTTCCTCTTGATCATCCAAAGCATTAATCATATTAATATCGAGAACCTCAAAATTTGATTCAGCCATTAATCTAGCTAGACCTTGGCCTTTGATGAGTTTAGTGGGCTTTATTTATAAATCATATTCAAGAATAACAGCAATCCACTTACCTATCTTGCCATCTGGGTCTTGTGTTAGAATGTCTTTCACAACTGAATTTGGGACAAAGGCAATGATGTGTGAGTGCAAGATGTATACTCTGAAGTATTTCAAAGCTTTAACCAAAGCAAAATCTTGCTTCTCCATAATGTTATACTTCAGAGGGGCATCCCTCAATGCCTTACTAAAGAATGCAATAGGCTACTCTTGTCCTTGTGGATTTTTCTGTAAAAGGACAGTATCTATGGTATGTTCTGATGCAAACAAAAAAATATAAAAATCTTTTAAAAAATCAGGACTTACTAGAACCGGTGTTTTGGTTAAGGCTTGTTTCACCAGCTCAAAGGACTTCTTTGCTTCCAAGGTCCATTTTACCCCTTGCTCCTTCTTCAACATGTTGGTGATATTCCTAAGAAGCTTAGCCAAGTTGGAGATGAACCTTCTCAAAAAGTTAATCTTTCCAATGAAAGATTGCAACTCCTTGATGTTTCGAGGATGAGAGATTTGCAATATGGCCTCAATCCTTTTGGGATCTATCCTAATACCCTCTTCTGATATAATGTGCCCCAAAATTTTACCTTCTTGGAGCGCAAATAGTGTTTTCTTAGGGTTAAAAGACATCCCAAACTCTCTGCATTTCTCGAAAACTTTTGTTAAGTGTTCTAAGTGCTCTTCTTTTGTTGAAAACACCGTGACATCATCACCGTATATAATGATGAATTAGCCCAGTTCTTCCGAGAATGCTATTTCCATGGCTCTTTGAAAAGTTGCTCCAGCATTCATTAGACCAAAAGGCATTTTCACATACATGAAAGTTCCCCATGGTGTAGTAAAGGTTGTCTTTAATTGATCAGCAGGGTGAACTAAGATCTGATTGGACCCTGAGTAGCCATCAAGCAAAGAAATTCTTATAGACCCTACCACCCTTTGTAAAATATGATCCATCTTAGGTAAAGGGTAGTTGTCCTTTAATGAAGCTTTGTTTAAGTCTCTAAACTCTATACAAAGCCTGATCTCTCTAGTTTTCTTCCTAAGTGACACTAGATTAGACACCCACTCAGAATATCTAATAGGGACAACAATACCAGCTTCATACATTTTCATGATCTCCTTCTAAACCAAGGGCAACTGAACAAGGTTTATTCTGCATAGTTTCTGCTTAAATGGCTTCTGGTTCTCCTTGAGAGGGATTGTGTGTTGTACTATTTCAGTTTCATAGGATTTAAGATCTTCGTAACTCCATGCAAAAACATCATAATTTTTTTTAAACATCTCTATGTATTTGAGTTTAATGTGATTTGGTGAAGTTTTAGATAGTTTAATCATTTTCGGTTTAAGTTCACTGCCTATATTGCACTCTTCCACTTCAGTCTCTATAGGTTCCAGTTTTGGCTTCCTGGCCACATCGTTAAAATCAAACAACTCTTCTAAAGGTGCCAGACCACTTGGAAAACTTTCATTTTTAGAGTGCAGAGTTTCTAACTCCTCGGTTTCTAACTCTACATTCAATTTTGTTTTGTTTTAAAGTTTGATAGTTAGAAGATTAATATTGACAAGCTCAGGAGACAACTCTTCTTCAACAATAAAATTTTCTTCACTGTAGTCAGTATCATAATCTGAGTCCGAACTGTTTAGTTTGAATTCATTTCTGAATTGCATGAAGTATTCTATTTGTTTGTCTCCGTCAAACACCTGCCAATACTTTTCATTATCAGGCACGGCTGGTCAAAATTTTATCTGAGTTGTGCAGTCTTTGGTTTCATGTGGCATTAAGCATGTTCTAGCTGCAAAGGCTAAATTGTGGGCGGAAATATTTCTTTTTTTTGGGACAAAAATCAGTTTGGACTCCTCAAATGTTTTTAAAAGGTCCATGACATAATTTCGGTAGGCCCTAATTTTGGGATGATTTGCGTTATACTCTCCATTGACTTGCCTAATGACTAATTCTGAATCCCCATACACATTGATTCTTTTGGCTCCTAACTTCTTCAACAATTGTAAGCCTAAAAGAAAGGATTCATATTCCACTATGTTATTCGAACACTGGAAGTTTAATCTACAGGAAAGGCTTTCCGTGTGGTTATTCTTAGTGTTGCATATCCAAACACCTGCACTAGCATTGTTCTTAGTGCAAGACCCATAGAAGTGCATACTCCATAGAGGATTAGTCCCGGGTTCATCTGTTTGGTGGTTGTCCCCTCCAACCAAAGTGCTTTCGGATGTCTCTTGAATATCAGCACTTAGCTGGGCTTGTTTTAATTCCTCAAGTTTTTCAATATGTTGAGGAACAAGCTCTTGAATGCTAAGGTTAAACATCGATGGATGCATGACTTGTAGCTCAAGACCTATGTTTGGTTTGTTATAGTTTAGAGGTTCCGCAAACTATTTTGACACTTTTACATTATCTTCTTCCTCCTCTCTATCTGTCATTAAATCAGACAAGGTCACTTGTTCATTGAAAGTTTCATCATTGAAAAGGATAAATGAATCCAGGCCTGTGCTTATAGAATAAAGGGGAGAGTTTTGTGGTCTGTCTTGGCTTGTAACTATGTATTGCATATGAGACTCCCTATAAAGTCTTCTTGTATTATTGAAAACAAGGATGGTCGTGTAGGTCATGTCCATCTGCATAGTCCCTTGTAACTTAGCCCCCCAGGACCTAGATAATAACATTCCATACTTTGGGGGTACATCAACCACAACAATATCCATTACTAAGCATTTGGATGGAATCTGGGATAAGTTAATGCAGAGGTATTTGATTAATCCTAAACATTTTACTCTGCTGGAGTCAAAGGAGTAAAATGTCTTTATAAGGTTTGGTGATTTCTAGACCAAGGCTCTTCATTACAGCTTTAGGCATTAAATTATGAGAAGTGCTGGAATCATGCATAGCATTGTGAAAATTTTTGTCATGAACATTTAAACTCACATAAAAGGGAGGAACGGGTCCCTCTTGATATCTACCTTCAATATTTGGACCGAAAATAAGCTCTGGCTGGTCATCGTTAAGATTGACAGTGTCCTCATTTTCTTCTATATTTGAAGCTTTCAAAATTTGGGTCGTATATACATGCTGGACAGCTAACTCAAGGAAACAAAGATTTTGATTTTGGAAATTTCCTGCTCCAGACTGAAAGGGATTTGGTTCTTTTAAGAACTTGTCTCAACCTTACTAGTTGCTAGTCTATCAGCAACATCAGCTTGCTTATTTGTTCTATTTACATTTGAAAAAATGGATTTAACAGGAGTACTAGCTGAAGTGTTAGTACTACTAATGTTTGCACTCTTTTTTTCATTGTTTGAGTGTTTTTCTCTTTACCATTATCAGAATTCACAGCGACTGTTTTGTCCTTTTGTTTGACAACTTTAGGCTTGGTTGCAGTGTTGTTTTGTGAAGATTTATCAGAGGTTTTGGTGTTGGGAGTCGGTTGACTGTTTTTTCTTCTAAGGTCATATTCTCTTTGAGACTCTATGATGACATTTTCCATGTCTTGATAATAACTTTCATCATCATCTCTTTTGTCATCATAAGGCATGTATAGACCTTGTTTTATATCATAATTAACTTCAAAGGCATCATTATCTACCCTCAGCATGTTGATATCATCTTCCTCTGTTATCTCGTCTGTTTCCTCAACCTCACTTACATATTTTTTATGAAAGGGAGGAGTGATCTATTGATCATCTTCCCTAGGTCTGTTTGGAGGTTGGTTCCTTCTAAAATTCTGATTCTGGTTCTGATTTCTATTTTGAGGAGCATTTTGGTTTTGGTTTTCTTGTGCTCTCTCAAGGATGCTCATTTTCTTCATCATCTCCTCCATCATTCTCTCCATATTTGAGTTGGAAGTAGAAGGTGTATTTTCTTCTCTAAAGGACACTCTCTTCTCATTTTTCATTCTTGCTCTCTTCTCCATTAAGTTGACTTCCACAGCAAGAGCACCTTTTTGCATCTCTTCAAGAGTTGCAAGATCTCTTTCTCTCAGCTGATAGGACATTTTAGGGTCAAACCCTTTAGGAAACTTGTTTAAAGCCGAGCCTTGTGGAGGTTTTAGATATGGGGAAAGGGCATTATACACACTGTTAAATCTGGTGCAATAAGCTTGCACACTTTCCCCAATGTTTCTATGGAGGTTCTTGTAATCAGAAAGGACTTGGAGAGGGTTCTTCTTTACTTCCCATTTGTTTAATAATGTCTGATGGAAGGCTTGGAGATCATTGATACTATGGGGGGTTAAGCCTTTAAACCATTTTCTTACTTCTCCCCCTAGACTCTGAGCAAACAATCTAAGCTTGACAGAATCATCATCAATTTCATTTATGTCAAAGCAGTCATTCATCTTATCCACATGTTGTGATGCAGTTGTAGCATTACTAGCATCGTACAATGGAATTTTGGACTGATATTCCTGTGGAAGATTGACTAATGGTACATGAAGGACTAAGGGAGCATACCATGCTACCATGATATGTGGTGGGGGTGGATTCACAAGAGGAGGATTAACAAAAGGAAAAGTGGGCTGGAATGGAGTGGTTTGAACAGTGGATGTAGGGTGAGCAGGAGTGGATGGACCAGGAGTAGATTGCTGAGCTGATATTGGATGAGGGACACCTAAGTTGTGAAGGAAATGTAAATCAGGAGGTGTTGTTTCTCTGCTACCAGGATGTTCACTTGTTTCAAGAGATGAAAGTGAAGACTCAGAATCTAATTCATCTAAATCATCAAGAGACCTAGTCCTAAAGGGATTTACTAAGTCAACTTGTGATTTTTGTAGAGCTGAAAGATTTTCAGGAACTGAATTAGCTCTCAAGAGTGATCTAAAAACAGTTGAAAATTTAATCTTAGAGGACTTCCTAAGGATACCTTTTGGGTCATCAAATATCTCAGGTGGGTTTGGGTTAGGGTAGGCTCTAGTGTGAATCTTTCTAGAAGCCACTATGCTGTGTTTTTCAGACCCAAATAAACAAGAAAAGTTTAACGAGATATGACAATATTTGAGAGGTTAAATAATATATTTACACAAATTTTAATCCTACAGTCCTCTAATTGAGTTTGAATGATATTAAAATGATAAGGGTTCTTCCAAGTGGAGTCTTAAGGTTTGTTGAGGATTGTGGAGTCACCCAATGGAATTTTTTAGCTCGTAATGAGGTAAAAGGTTTTATGGTCCACCCCCATGTTTATTGGATACCAATCTAAAATATTTTTGGGTTTTCTGAGTTATTTTTCAGTTGTGTGGTTTCTAAGAATATGCTAACTCTGTTTCAAAACTTAGCTATGGCTATGAGACAAAAACAGTCTACTATTATGGCTAAGCCAGCTGATCTTCCAAGGTTAGATAAAGTCTTATGAGAATCCTAGGGTTTGCCTAGTTTGCCACTGATTCAAAAAAGTTTTACCATGATTACCATGTGTTTGGTAGTGCTTGAAAAGACTGCTTTTTACTCACTAAACAATGTTTGTTGACCAGAGATGTTATGCCTAATGGTGCAACTAGCTAATAGAACACTTGTCATTAAATCAAGGGATTTCTGAGATGTCTAAAGTATTCAACAAGATAATAACTCAAAGTCCCCAGCGGAGTCGCAAAAAATGTTAGCACCCTGTAATCAGCAAGATTGGAAAAATTTTGACTGCAGGGAGAACATCATTTCAACCACTTTAGGATTCTAGGATCTAGCCCTCCTGAATTCGGAGAGGGATCTCTCCAATAAGTGCAAAGATGGATTTGTCTTTGAAGTCTTGGGTAATGATATTAGGCTAGTTATGAAGGGCGAGGGTTTTATTTTGTTTTGGATGGTTGAGCATGACTTTTGTTTGAGGGGAAAGTTCTAAATGCAAAGAGTTTCAAAGATGAGAAGTTGCAAGAAAATAGAACAGGCTTTGGCTAAAAAGATAGATATAACGTTGGTTTTTAGTCCATTGGGCTATGGAGTTATATCAGGGCTTTAATTGAGCAACAAAATCGAGAGTGATCCAAGGGGCAAGTCATCTATATCACAAGATTATTGAGATTGAAATGATGGAATGGAAACAATAAAGTGTTGGAGGGGTGGAAACTGATAATAATTTCCCCAAAAATTTATAGTCAGTCCAAAAAAGAAAAGCCCCTTAAGTAATTGTTTAAAACCAACCAAGAATAGGGCTAACCATAGACTTCTTGGGTAGGTTTGTATTAAAGTAGCTTAATTGACAAACTATCCAGTAATCCGCATAATTACCTTCAAAAAGTATGAAAACACATAAGATAAACAAAGTGTAACCTAAGATCAGATAAGGTACTTTTAAACCTATTCTGCTTTCAGCTAGCACCAAGGGAAACCTTCAGAATCTGCCTTTGGAGAATAGAAACTAGAAACAGGGCAAACCATCACTTTTCTAGTTTAACTTTAATAAGTAAATAATGAAAATAACTTTCAAGAACAATGTTTAAATAAAACAGTATGATGAGGGAGCGCCAACATTCCTAACTGCTTAAATTGTATTAAATCATTTTTAAGTAAAAAACTTGGAGGAAAACATTGAGATAAAGCTTATCAGTCAGAGAAGGGTACTGATAAACAGTAAATCCTAACTCTATAAATGTTGTTCTTTGTCATAGAATAGTGGATAATATGACATACATAGCAGGAAAAACAATAACAAAGAAAAGGGGCACTTCACTAGTGATATAGACTAGGATCCCAAGAAACAACTTGCTATTGATGTCAAACCAGTTACAGTCTTCAGGTCCAGTGTTTCAGTTCAGCAATCATCTTTACTTTGTAGCCTAACTAATCTAATCACAAACAGAGCTCCAAGGGCCAGTGAAAACTATTTACAAGTAGAAGTCTCAAGCTCAATTAGATTTCAAAATTCAACAACCAACTCAACCCACCCTTTTCTCATATTCTCCAGTATTATTTATAGAAGAATGAGGGGGTGAGATCTAATAAAAGATCTCCAAAGATAATTAATAAATACTAATGACTTCTCGGCCTTTTTGGGGCTCAATGAAGAAGTTTCCAGATGTTTTCTGTCTGTATTAATTTTTTACATTGAAGATTAGGCTCGACGAGAGCCCTTATTGACTTTTGAGGCTTTGTTTCATGTTGAAGTAACTCTGCTGATATTTTTCACTAAGTTTATTTGCAGAATTAACTTTCTGGCTACGCTTAGGAAAATATCTGATCTTGATCAATAACTTCAACCTTTTTTTGAATGCTTTGAGGCACAGGTGGCACTGTGGTAGCTGGGAGGAATCAATTTGCCTCAGATGTGGCGGTGGAGGCCTTCTGTCTGATAAAACACTTTGATTTCCTTTTAACTTTGTCTTAATTGGGAGGATTAGGCTTTTGATAATAAAACTTAGCTGTAATCCTCATAAATATGTCTTCAGTCTTCCATTCTGGTGCGTTCTGTCTCTGACATTGATACTCTTTGATTTTTTGATTCATTTACTGTGTTATGTTGGTGTGTAGTGCTATGCAGGGCTCGTGAGGCATCAATGCCTTTGGAGTATTGACGAGGCGCAAAAATTTGAACCATAGATGGATTCTCATTAATAAATCAAAGGCGCAAGAATTGAAACCCCAGCCTTCGGCTCTTTCTTTGGCACAATGGAAAAACCATATAATCACCATTTATCAAATAACATACCCAGACTTCAAAACTCTCAATAAAACCAAGTTGCATAACCATTTCAGGTCACAAAATGGACTTGCTGATGTCAGGGTGTTTGTGACCAAATTTTTTTATGAAATCCACTTTATAAAGTTTATTGGGTCCGGCTTTCACGATTATGTGAGCAATCAAACGAGACCCGATCCAATCGGTTGCTGCCGCGTGTGCATTGACATGTATGCTGACTAGGTGTAGGGACCACCAGGAAATTTGACTGTGGGCCATGGGTCATGCCATACCTTAATTTATCCCCAGAGCTTCTTTTGAGTGCGATCACCATCCAATGAGCTGGCCTCAAATCGAACGGCATACGCCAATATTGCGCTAAGCTCACAGTCGATATTTAGCACCCGGGGAGGGTGGTATCTCCAAACCGCTCAAGGCCACATGTCAGCCTGTGGCATTGATCGCATCCAAATAGGGAATACAACTTTCCTTTCAAAGGTGGTGCGATCAAAACTGCTCTGGTTTTGTACAGTGATTGACCATGGGGACCACTGGGGCGGTTGAATTTTGGGCCGTCGATCTACAGATCAGATCGACGGTGGGGATCGAATTAAGCCTTGCACCAGCGGAAACCTTTATGATATACTAAAACCCTGCAAAAAACACAAAACATTAATATAAACAAAGGTTTCATGTGTCGGGATGGTTTTATATATACGAAGTGGATAGGCACCCGACTGTGGGGCCTTGGTCTATATGGGATGATGATAGGCCTGGGGCTTATAATATACAGGGCTAATCGACATCGGAGTTTTTGTTTTAACGCAGAAAAAAATGCGCTCCGTGATTTGCTCTTACACGATAAGCGCTTAGGACCTTAGCACTTGGTTCTAGCGCTGGGGCACATGGAGGGGAAATGGTTTGGATTTAGCCCAAAGGGGCTTAAACCCATAGTCAAGATACTTGGTTTTTAGGACATTTTCAAGATGTTCAAATGGATTTTGGGGGTTTTGATATAGTTCAAAATGAGTTTTAAACTTTGTAAAAATTATTTTCATAAATGGAAGAAAGGGAATAAGTGAGGAAAAGGAAAAAAGGTGGTTTTGCAGTAGTTTCTTATGAAATTAGCAGAATTCTAGAGTGTAAAATGGGCACAGTAGGGAAGATTTTGGATAGAGGCATGAGGCTTTCAAGAGTCTTCAAGAGATAACACTGTTTTGCAATAAAATTTGTTCCTTGGAGGCTCCAAAAATGAATTAGCCACCTTTTGGTATAATCAAATTTTATAGGTGGCTAACAGAGTATTAGAGAGATGTTTATTAGGTTGATTATCAGATAAATCTTCAATAATTGGATTATAAGGATTAGGATCTGATCTAGAAATAATATGTACAAGGGTAGTATTGGTTTTAACTTTGAGGGGATGTTTTGTAGCTTTCTGTTTATTGGTTTCAGAGACATCAATTCTTCTGCTCCTCAGATTATATTTCTTGTGGACTTCAGAAATGGTAGTATCATATCCCTCCCTGAAATCAAATGATTCTCCTGACTGAGTATGAAATTGTTTGAGAATGTGAGCTTCTTGATCCTCTTGGGTCAAGAAAACTTCTTGTTCATTATTGAGTCCCATTAAGTTTATTTGAGTATCTTTTTTTGGTTCATCAAAATTTGAGGCTTCAGCATAATTTTCTTGGAATGGAGGCCTAATGTTATGGTCAGGACCAGTCTTTCCAGTGTTTTGGTTTTGGTTCTTTCTAAAATTTGGATTTCTCCCAGTATTGCTCGGTTGACCATCCTGTTAGTATGAATCTTTTGTCGAAGTGTACGAAAAAAGACCACTTTAGCTACGCATAACTTATAGCCCTAACATCAAATATGGCTGCCAATATCTTCAGATCTGCAGTTAGTTGATCAAGACAAATGCTGCAAAAATCTAGATCTATGCATAAAGAGACATTAAGCAGTAAAAATAAGGTTTTTCTCCATACATCCAATAGACAAGAAAAGAACAATATTTTTGAAAGAATTTTTGTATTAAGGGCACCTGGGAGGAAAACAAGAAGGTGTTTCCAATTCTCCTCAATGGGATGGGTTCTTGGAAGTCCTCAACACTTCAGATCTAGCATTTCTCTCTCCTGTTGGTGTAGAAAACCCAGAAAAAGATAGAACTCAAAGGGAGCTCACACAACAAATAATGAAAAATATGACAATGATAATGGCTCAAAGTCAGACCAAGAGTATAGATCCAGAGTGATCTAATAGGCAACAAAAGGTGAAGAATGGTAGGAGAAACCCTCCTATTTATAACAAAATATTGGGTCATTCTAGATCTTAGTGCATGATTAAAATAACATTAACCAAATCTAGATCCACCTTTTATGGAATATTTTATTATATTTGTTAGAGGTAAAAAGTATTTGACTTGAGTCAAATCCCTTTATTTGTGAATAATAAATAAATAAATTATTTATTTAATTATTAGTGGGTGATTTAGTCATATTTAACAAGGAATTAAATAATTATTCCTAGAAAATAATAAGATAAATAAAGATTTATCTAATTAATTTCTTTGTTTTGGGTTAAACATGACCAGGAATAATAATTAAATTATTGTTTAATTAATTATTCCTTCAGAAAAATCAAACAAATATAGGTTTGTTTAATATTTCCTTTTGGGGTTTCCTGTTTAGACCATAAACAACCTAATAAATATGTTTTATTAAGTTATTTTACACAGTGAAAGCAATTTTACTTAGGGTAAAATTGGTCTTACATGGTGTACTTGGGTCCATCTAATGATAGTAGGTTAGATGACCAAAAAATGGTGTAACACATCCCAAGGAGATTTCCTTTAAATTTTTTCTACTCTATCTCCTAGCCTTTCCATCCCTTTAATAATAGCCTCCAGATTCTGTTCAAATGCCGAGGGTTCTTCTTTTAATGGTATCCTCCTTTCACTTCTGGCTTTAGTTCGTTTGGATATCAGGTTGGCTTCAACACTGACAGCTATACTTTTCATATCTTCTAAAGTCCAACGAGATATTTCCCTGAGCTGGTATGCCATATCAGAATCAAATCCATTAGGGAATTTGATTAATGCTAAATCTAGAGGAGGTATGAGGTTTTGGGGGATAGCATTGTAAACATTATTGAACCTAGTGCAGTAATCTTGCACAGTTTCTTGTGTTCCTCTTTTCCGGTTTTCATATTCTGATAAGATTTGGAGAGGATCTTTCTTCTTTTCCCATCTGTTTAAGAATGTTCTATAAAGAGCTTCTGGGTCATTGATACTATTTGCAGGAAGGGTTCTAAACCAGGTTCTAACTTCTCCAGTAAGACTTTGAACAAATATTCTCATTCTTACATCATCTGCATCTATTTCATATATTTCAAAATAATAAGTCATTTTTTAGTATGTTTTTGTGCATTGTAAGTACCAAAACCATCAAATGGAGTGATTTTACTTTGGTAGTCTTGGGGCATAGCCCCTGGATTGGTTGGTAATACCAAGGGAGAATATATGTTCACCATTACAGTAGGTAGTGATGAAACAACCACCGAGGTTGATCTAGGAGTGGTGGATGGAGGGGTAGAAGGGGTGGTTTGAGGTTGAGATGTTTGAGGAAATGTTGATGAACTTGGAGAGGCTGTAGTGATCACAGAAAGATTTGGTGTTCCTTCTGAGGTAAGCTCAGATTGTACAGAGTGCCACAAATGTTTTTCAAGATGTGAAGTAACAAATTCAAGTTGTAAATCTTCAATAAATACTAGGTCTTGAACCAAGTGAGCGAAATCAGATTCAGAAAAAGTTACAAATAAAGAAGTTTCAAATTTATCATCAAAGGGTTTGTCCTCAAGGTAAATCCACTTCACAGGGCAGGATATTGATCTATACAGAGGCCGAGAGCTAGCATAACTTTCTTGGCTCTCCTGTGTCCTAAGAATTCTGGGGATTAGATTAGGATTTTCAAACACAGGCGGGGGATTTGGATCAGGATTAGCCCTGGTGTAATGAGTCCTTTCTGAAGCCAGGTTTCTAGGTGATTTTTAATGGTTTTTTTTCTAAATATAATTAACAATACAACTTCAACAATCTCTTTAAGAGGTTTTAGATATTAGATTTAAATTTTCTTAAAAAATTATTTGACTAGAGGAACTGATCAAGTGTTTGAAACTGAATGTTCAGTTCATAAACTAGACTGAATATAGACTAAAGCAACATTAATTTACTTATGCAATTGCAAATCAAGAGAGTTTCAAAGGCTACCTGGCTAACTTCAGGCTCTGTCTATAGTTTATAAAGTAAACAATAGTAACAAGCAAATTATTTGATTCCCTAGTGGTGTTGCCACTATGTTATCACTCAGATTTTCCTTGAAGTTGTTGGGAAGAGGAAAGGGGTCTGAGCTAACCACAAACCAAGTTTTAGGTACAGAATCTAGCCAATTTGTACCCAGAGAGGGCTCTCTCTTTAAGTTTTAGCTTTGTTTTTGAAAGATATTAGGCTAGTTATGAAATTTTAGAGATTTTGATTGTGTTTGGGTGATGGAATTCAATAAAAAAGGGGTAGGACTGAATAGTTTATGCCATTGGGCTAATGGAGTCAAAGAAGATGGCTTAACTGGATTTAGTTTTTTAACAAGGGATGGTTTCACAGGGAAAGGTAGTCAAATAGGGAACAAATAAAGATTTAAAATGAATGGAATTGACTCAAAATGGGTGAAGGGAAATTAATAATCCTTCAACCTTTTCGAAAGAGGGAACTTGAATGATTATTAATAAAGGGAAATTAAGAATTATTTACCAAATAACCAGAATGAATAAACTAGGAAATAGGAGAAATTAAGAATTCACTGTTCATACTAGTTCATAGGAAAACACTAAGAATAACAACGATTGAAAACAGATTGCACTCAAGCACTTTCTGAATTATTCTTTTTTGTTTATCATTCAAATATGAAACATAGATGGTATAATAAACAAGAAAAACTTTAAAACACATGAGATAGAAGACTTATTGATTTGGTGTCTGACTCAAGAATCCTGTGAAAAGTCCTTTGCATCAATTCTTTATCCAGCTAGCCATGCAAAATTTATCCAACAACACTTTATTCCAAAATAATCATTATTACAGAAAATTCTAAGAATCCACCCCCTTCAATACTCTAATTGAGGGATTATTTATATAAAAAATTACAAAAAATATCTCATGAATAAGTTACAAGAAAATAGAGACAGATAGTCTCGTAGATAGGAGAAGAAGTAAACCGATATTGTGTTGTTCCTATTTTTGTGAGTGTGCTGGAGGAAGGCCGTATGATTAGTCTTGTTGTTGTCTTCTTTGATAACTCTGTGCCGGTGGCTCTGTTTTTACTGATACTCTTTATCTGTACTGATACACTTTGACCTATTTGATCTTTGTTTAGTCTTTGTTTATCCTTTTTACCATTACTTACTGTAGTAAATAACCAAAATTCATCCAAGGATATTTTTACAAAATTTCCAACATGTATTCCCACCATTGTGCTTCTAGTATTCTGGTTCTTTGAAATTTTCTCAGGGTCTCATCAGTTTCTGTGTATCTAAAAAAGGTAGGCCGAATTGGAAATAAGTGCTTTACCTCGTGTTCGAGATAAAACAAGTTTTTCAGACTTTCATAAAGAATTTTTCCTGTAGGAAATGCTTTTGCTACTGATGAAATTGTCGATGGACTTGCCTGGTTGTCTGCATACTTATTCAGTTTCTCAACATAGCTTTGATGACTCATTAGTTTATCATGAGTAACTAAAGGACTTGGCAACCCTTTACTCTGCAAAATATCAAATCTTTTCGTAAACGCATTGATTTCTTCCTCCATATCAAGCACCTTCTTTCTAATTTTTGCATCAGATTTCTTTTAGTAAAAACCTTTTTTACCTCCAAAATTGTCCCTGTTCTGTCTTGAATGCCCAGCTCTTCAAGTTGATATTTATTCTTGGTATTTAAAAACTGTATGAGCTTGCTGGCTGCTTCGGGCATATTTCCTAATTCTTCCCTTGCCTTTTGAACTTCTTCTAGAACCAGTTTAACTAAATCATTTTGCTCATGCATTATTTTGATTGATGGCAAAACATCATCTATTTATTGAATGATGTTGTCCCAAAGAATTTCCTTGATTTCATTCAAAGGTTTCTCCAATGTGAGATCCTTTTCTAATGCTTTCACCAATTTTTCTAACTTTTTGATCTCTGTTGTCTTTTCTGCAACATTTATCTGTGAGAAATCATACTTTTGTTCCAAGGTAGTAAATTATACCTTTTCTTTCTGGAACTCTGTAACTTGGAGCTTCAATTCCTCCATTGATTTTATTAGTTCCTCTGTGCTTAAATTGGCAGTGTTACCCTGTGCTAGTCCTGCTGACTGCCCCATTTTTGTTGTACCTTTGATCACTTCTGTTGTGGCTGCTGTGATGTTTGATGCTAGTGTTGTCACAAGGGTAGAAGGGAATGCTGTTGAGACTACTGGTATCATGTTGAGAGGCTGAGAGGTCGACTCTCCCTGCTTGTCCTTCAATGCTTTTTCAGGTTCTTGTTCAGTCTCATTCAGTTGCTCATTAAGTTTTAAGAGCAAATCCATCAATTCTTCTTCAGATTTTTTCTTTATGACCTCAGTGGACTGTGGATGCCTTGAAGGTGGAAGCTTTAGTTGTTTCCTTAGGGCTGCAATATCATCATCTTTCTTTTTGATCAAGGCTTCTGTAGCCTTAACATCTTTGGGATTATGACCCAATCCAATAATTATTTATTCCAAAGATTTTATTCTGTTATCTTTGGCCTGGGAGGAACCTTTTCGAGATGCAGTTGAGCAGTTGTATTATCCAAGGAATTTTGCAATATTTGGGCCATCATTGACTTATTAGTCAAGGTTGAATAAATCATCTCTCCAGTTTGTTTATGCAATTAAATCTAATCCAAAGGATGAATATCCTTTTCCATGGCTTCAAAATTGGTTCTAACATAGTCTGTTGTTGTTTGAGGCTGCTGCACTTTAGGCTTGAAATGACTCATCACCATTTTACCTTCCTTGATGTCATAGGCTGACATCAATCTCTGTTGATTTTTGGGTTCCATCTTCAAATATTGATTATAAACTTGAAGTCTTAATGGATCATTTCTAGCTTTTATGTTTATAAATGTCTTCTTAATATCCCAAGCATCGTTCACTGGTGATCTAGAGGATGATACCTATGCACTTTGTTGTATTTCTAGCTCCTTTCTTTATGAGTTGGTGGATGTTCCATTGATTGTGAATGTTTGCTGGTTGTATAACCCTTCTCTCCTCTGACTATCAGTTGTCTCTTCAACAAATTTTTCTTCTAAGAAAGGATTTAATCTTTACCTTTTGATACCAGGCTGTTCTGCAGGTCCACTGATAGGGGTAGCTATTTATGCGTCTCTCTTTTTACTTTTTTCCTCATTTAGGGGAGTTTGCAAGATTGGAGTTTCTGCCACATTGATCTGATTGGGAGAATTTTGTATTTAGGCCTTCTCCTTGGGAGTTTTGGGTTGCTCATACATTTTGAATTGCTCTATGGCCTGTGTAATGCTCTCTTTTTCCTTACCTTTGGATGTTGTTGTGGCTGGTGTGCTGGTTTCCTGTAAATTTTGTTGAGAGGTTCCAGCAGAGCAGGGACCAATCCCTGATCTTCGTACCTGCCCAAAAGAATCAAGGTCAAGTATTTTCTCAATATCACTCATAACATTCTCAACATTGACCTGTTCACTATCCTTTTCTATTAGGGTCCCTTCCATCCATTCATCCATGTTTGAAAATTGTTCAATCTCTGGAATCCTATGGTGAAGGTATGGTGACAATATGTTTTTCATTCTCCTATCACATATAAAGCTGTTAGGGTCATAAGGTACCCATCAAAAACTTTTTTGCAAGTTTAGATAATATTCTAGAATTCTTTCCGCTTCTTTCCCTGCATCGCTAGTATTACAGACAAAAGGGCCTAATTGACTCTTGATTTCGAGCTGATCTTTCTTCTTGGCATTATAAAAATGGACTAGATTTGAATTTATCATTTGTATGAAGTATTCTAAGGCAAAGAGCCTCATCGGAACATACTTTGGTAGCTTGAAAGAACATAGCTCACACCCATATATCCTAATTTCTGTATGGTTTTTGTATAGGTACCAATCACCTACCCTGTATTGCTTGGAGAGTTGGAGGATTTTCTTCATATCACTATTTACCCTAGGAGGGGAAACTCCTGTTAATAAGGTGGTTGCTGGGTGAACAAATAGGTCAATGAATTCATTGTAAGAGTAAGGGGACTCAAAGGAATTATGGAATATTGCGGACTAGAAGATTACAAATCTTGGATCTCCTTTGGTGTCAAGTTTCATGACAGGGAAGGGGAAATTCTCTGACTGATAATAGAGCATAAGATGGTATATAAAAGTGGAGTATTTGAAAACTCTTTCATTTTCCAGTCTTATGAACTGGTCATGAATCTTATCAGCAATGTAAGAGGAAAAGTCATATTTGACAGCAGGGGACTATCCAGGAGTAAAAATTGACAACAAAAATAGGGTTAACTTATCAACATATTCACTAGTGTTGAATCCCATTATTGAAGATATCATATTCACTATGAGTCTTCCCACATATGTGAAAAAGGTATGTCCATAAAGAGGGGGGCCTTCGGGTTGATGTTCTTGTAGCATGAAAGTTTGACAGAGGCGATTCAGTTCTTCTTGGGATAGTTTTGTGGATTTTTCAAGTAAATATCCCATGGAAAGGGGAGTCAGGGCTTTACCAAGATGAAATTGTAACATTTTGTTGATGAATTGAGCAGTTATTGGAAAAATAATGGTTTGAGTTGGGGACATAACTGCTCGTTGATTAGGGTTGTAATTGGCATGGCAGTGATAAATTATTTCAGGAAAGACATGGACCGAGGGTAGAAAATACATTGGAAGATTGGATTTCCATAGTCCAAAAATATCAGAGCCATTTAGGTAATTATTTATGCTTTGGCAAAATATTCTCAGAGGATTTTCGCTACAGGTGAGGTCTTTAATCTGGAAATACCTATCCGCTAGTGGCAGATAATATAAATATTTATGGGGGGCATTCAGAGGTGTAACATTCAAATCCAAAGGGGTTTCCATTTCTGGTTCTTGTGGATTCAGAAACGAATTTGGGTTTTTAGTGGAAAAATGGACAAAATTACAAGTATGGGAATTTATGGGGTGAAACAAAGACCGAATTTTACTGTTTTTTAGTCTTTTTCTGTGGAATAAAATTAAAAACCAAGACTTGCAAGGTTCGACGGAAATTGGATAAATACCTGTTTCAGGAAGTGAATAGTGAGAAAATAGATGCAGGCAATAGCTAACTAGTTCAGTTGAAAATCGATTGGCAAAGTGGCAGTGGGAAATATTCAACAACTGATTTTGACGTTTTGCATGGGAACACTAGTCGCAGCATAAAATGATGAAAATGCGTGCATTTTCTTATTTTATTCACAAATTCAAGGTTGGCGGGGGTTTTGTTATTTTGGACGGATGACGTACACGAGAAAGGGTCTTTTGTCGTATGCGGAAGGTGGTAAGTGGTATGACATCGCACTGCTTTTAGGGATAAGTGGTATTCGTCTGGGAGCTAGCGATTCCATAGATCTTACGATGCATGGCGGGGTACTATTTACAAAACCACTCCATGATCGCACGTTATCGTTCGGTCGTGGAGGGCGATGCGATATGGACGATAGCCATTGGATGTGGAGGGGTTGATCGGACGGCTATCGGGGAGGCAAGATGAGGGGAGTTTAATGAGGGCGGGCCCCATATCGGGAGTGACGTGATTTGGTCGGGAAAGTTATTAATTAACTGTGAGGGTTAATTAATCCTTTTTAAATTTAATGTTATATCATGGCTATATGTTAACCAAGGGGCGGGATATGCAAAACTTGGGGATTTTATGTAGTTATAGTAATACGGGAATGGGTATATGTTATAAGGGAATTAGATAATATAAGTTAAAATTTAATGTGTCAAAATGAATGAAAAATCACTAATTATAAAAACATTAGGATTGTGTATTTAACTTAGGCTTAAATGAAAAAAGGGTTTTTATGAGATATTGTGCAATTTTCCTAAGTAAAATACGATTTTACTTAGGAAAAGATTTATGGAAATAAATGAATGACTTATGGATGGTTTGAATTATTTAGGCTTTTAAATTACTGGGCCGGGGGTCCGGTCCCTCCAGAATTCAAAGAAATGCTCTAAGCCCCTTTACTTTTCAAATTCCTTAGTACTTAGGGGAAATTAGTGAAATTTTTAGGGGAAAATGAGAAGGGAAGTTAATCATTTGACTTTGTTTGGCTTGAAATTTCTCCATTGTAATGTCTGCATTGAATTTGTGATGAAAGTAAAGATTAACACATTTAGAGTCATTATCCATCACATGTAATTCTGCAACATCATCTACATACCCTACCTACTTTACCCTAACATTTTTCTTCTTTATTAGGGTGCCCTTAGATTGGCAAACCCTTATCACAATTTCTTTTCTTTTACATGTAGAAATATATCTAAGTCTAACCTTATTACATCCAAGGGCTCAGATTAAGCTATTGAGCTCCTTATATTTACTCTATCTATCTACTTATCTGCCAAGATTAAATAGTTTGGTCAGATTTTATTCTCTATCTTTAAAACATAAAATTCAAATATGAACAAGCCAAGCTTAAGTTTTTGATTGTTCACCAATTGTGGCATAAGATACAAGTTGCACACAATTTGTTTATTACATAAGAGAAAAAAGTAGTGGCATTTAGACTTGCACACTTTCCTTAGCCTTTCTTTTGGTGGGGTTCATTTTCTTTTACTTTTTTGACCATCTTTTATTCTTTTCAACCTTTTATTTTTCTTTTAGGGTATACCCACTTTACATTTTTTAAATTTTTTGAATTTTTGACAATATGAAAAACCTTTACAACAAGGAAATGTATGAACATATTACATAGCCCATCAATTCAATCATGATATATGACACCTATTGGTATAGGAGCATAACACCTGGATCATTCAAGGAAATCATATATTTTTCTTCATGTTCTCTTTCTGTCCATGTAATCATCATTATAATCTAATGGAAACCTAAAAATCAACCATAAGATTCATTATATATCATTCATTGCAAAAAAATAGGCAAATTTTGGACAACATGAAAACAAAAAACTTCAACTACGCCCAACGCACTCCCTGGGCTAAGACAATGCATTGCACATGCAGGTACACTTCACTGTACTTGTTATGCAATGCAGGTTTCGACATTTAGGGGTGCGTTGCCCTCAATTTTGGCAGAATTTACCCTAGCGGCCTCAAAACCCTAAAAATTTGCAAGGAATGGTAATGAAATTATTACTGAAAGAAAGAGGAGGTTTTTACTACTGACCTGGATCAAATGGCGATGAAATCCGTCCACTGAAATGACCGCAATCAACGACTGAAGTTCGAGGGAAAAATCAGGTTCAGAGCTCCAAAATGCAAATGGTAACTATGGAATGGTAAAAATCAGTAGTGAAACTACTTTATATAGTCATTTAATTACTTGCAAGTTAAATTTATTGCTATGACTATAGTTTTATTATGTTTTTGATCTAAAAATGGAAGGTACTTGAAAAGGGTGCAAGGTATCCGTTTTCAATTATGTAAATGAGTACAAAAATACTCTAATTTTAAATCTGAAAATGTGAGAACTTCATATTTCTAATACAGACATAGACTGTAGGGGCATTTACCAGATATTTCAACTTTCAAAGAAAGGATGAATCCAGAGGCTACCTGGCCCTCTTACAAACTCTACCTAAAGAAATAATAGAATTAAACACTCAGATTTAATTAAAATGATCTTGCTTTAAACTTGACGTTATGTGGAAATTTAGCTTGCAAATGGTGTATGTCTTTTCACAGTTTATGTATCTTAAGTGTAATTTTTTTTGCTGAAACTTAACATGGGTATCAACAATATAATATCAAAACACAACAGCAATATAATATAGGAGTTCACCCCAAATCTTGGGCTGCATCTCCTGGATCAAGCCTCCCAAAATGGGCATGTCCTCTTGTATTAAAAGCTCTCAAATGCAATACAAGATTATAAGTGTCTCAATAGAAAAAATTGAATATATAAACTGATTCAGAGGTAGGAAAAAGATAATAATGCATTTTCAAATTCACTAAACAGTGAAAGATTACCATAAACGGTGATTTCTTCATCAATGTCCTACTGGTGCTTTGAAATTCTCTGCAACTTTTCGGGCTGTAGAAGTCCTAAAATTCCTTTTAAACCACTTCAATTGGCTTCGTAAGGTCTAAATTATCTGAAATAGAGTTTTTTTTTACCTCAAACTGATAACCACAACTCAAAACAGCTCAAACCCCAAAATGGCCATGGTGGCCCTCAAAACTCTCCTAAAGGTTTTCAGCCTCTGAAATTATTAAAACAGAGCTAAGACTTGTTCCAATGGCTCTGGAATGTAGGAAATAGTTGAAAATGACTTTTGGTTCACCAAAAAAGGTTAACCACAGCTCAACCAAACTCAAAACCCAAAATGGCCCTAGTGGCTCAAAAAGCTTCTCCGAAGCTAAACAGGCTGAAAATGAGCTCCCATGGCTCTAAAACCTGTGCCATTCAATCCAAAATGCTGAGAACATATGAAATCAAAAACAATTTCATTCCAAAAGGTTGAATAATGAGAAATTTATGACCAAAACAACTTTGTCCCAATTTCCTCCACTAAATGTGGGGCAACTGCCAGTTAACTCCACTAAAAGTGGAAGTCCACCTAATTTTGGGAGCGCCTCCAGAATCTCCACCATATTAAACTCCACTTAACTAAAGATTAATTAAATATTTAACTTGATATTAGGCTCCTTGAGCACTCTTAACATTAAGCTCCCACAATGGTCATATGATGAGGTTCCATGGGAGGAGGGCTGGCCCCTCCGTGCTCCGCCGGACCCACTCCACTAAAAGTGCAATAAATTCTTCATACGGTGTCCATTTTCAGTTCCGTTCACAGCGTCAGGATCGTATCATCGAGGCCTATCTCTTTGCTCAGGTTCCAAATAAATTTTAGCACTTTAATTTTTGAGCTTTTTCCCAAGCTCAGATTTGAGCTCCTGATCACACCTCCCAAATGAGAGGCTTTTGGTCCCCAAAAGCTTACTGAAATGAAGAACTGAACTGTAGTACGACAAATGAGAGAATAAAAATCCTCTTCTCTTCAGCCCTTCAAAAAAAATTTCCTTGAAAAGCAAATGAAATTGAACCACACATGAAAAGAAATCGACATTTCCCTTTTTGAATGTGCTTGTCCACAACTGTCCACAACTGACTTTCTTGAACTCACACAGAAATTTCTGGCGAGAAATTTACAGAGTGAAACTTTACAACGCAGCCTTGATCAATGGTCTAAGGTGGCTCAAAACAAAAAATATATTACAACAAAATTCATGCATACATCCGAAATTTTCATATGTACAAAAGGAGTACGTCTTACTGTGTCAAGAATTCCATCCACTTCTCGCCAAGCCACTTCCATGGTGACTTTTGCTGCTGCAACTTTTCCTCATGTGAAACATCCCTTTCCACATTAATAATGGAATCTTAGGTTCCACTTTCGCCAATATTTTTTTCCTCTTGCTGCATGTGCATGGGACGACGAGTTGGATGCAACGTCCAACAATGAGAGACAACATGTCCCTTCTTTTGGAAAAAAGTGCAAAACATATGCACCTTCTTTGAAGGTAGTATTTGCTTCATCTGATTCTTGTGTGCCTTCTTCCTCATCCAGCATCTCGAAACATGATGGTTAAATCGACCACAATATGTACAAGAAATCCTCTTATGTTGCTTTGCATGCTTGCCATAAGCTGCATGTCTACCATCTTCTTGTTGCAATGATGGCTTAAAACAATGGTAAGGAAGATTTCCATCATGACATTGATGTAATTGAGAACTTGGGAGAAATGTTTTCTTCAAATTTGCATCACATTCTCGAATGCATGTGCTCAAAGCTTCGCCATTAAGTTGCTCATAGCCAAGACCAATATTCTTGGGACGCTCCATAACACAAATAGGCTCAACAATTCCTTGTGCATGCTTGCCCAAACCTTTTCCTTCTTGATAGCCCATTTTCAACATCAATTTGGACCCAATACCTCTTGTATGCCTTTCAAAAGAACCAACACAGTTTTCAATAGAGGAAACTGAACACAAATCAGAATGATTTACCTCGTGATTTACATCCTCAAGATGAGGTAGTTTCCTGGACAAAGCTTCTTGAGCTTGATGAAGCTGCAACTCCATATCATGTAGTCTTTGGAGAATTTCTTCCTTCTCATCCTTCATAGCCAACAATTGTGCATTAAGCTTAACACTTTCTCTTTGATCCTCAATGGGAATCTGCACCATGTCCTTCACCTTAAAGAACTCATTCTTCATGTCATCATTGAAGAATCTTGTGAAGGAGGAAACTTCACTTGTAGAAGAAGTTGACATTATGTAAATGGTCAAAACAACCAAAAGGAACTTCCAAAGAAAAGTCCTCAAAGCTTTCAATCAAACGAAAAGCTTTTAGCGAAATGTCAGTAAATAACCCTTCTCATTCAAGCAGCCATAAAACACAAACTATTGGAGTTTGTTTTCCAAAGATAATATTGAGGAAAATTGGGTAATGAAAATAGTCTTCAATCCTTTCCAAGACTCAACTAACAACAACTATCCTTCCAACTTAAGAAAACTCATACATGCAACCATTTTGCAACCAATAAAACAGTAAATCTCTTACACTGTTTTAAAACCTTTTTCACAATAACAAATGCTCAACCTGAACTCTGATACTATCTGATCTGAAAATGGAAGGTACTTGAAAAGGGTGCAAGGTATCGATTTTCAATTATGTAATTGAGTGCAAAAATACTCTAAGTTTAAATCTGAAAATGTGAGAACTTCATATTTCTAATATAGAGATAGACTGTATGGGAATTTACCGGATATTTCACCTTCAAAGAAAGGATGAATCTAGAGGCTACCTGGCCCTCTGACAGACTCTGCCTAAAGAAATAATAGAAGTAAACACTCATATTTAATTAAAATGATCTTGCTTTAAACTTGACGTTATGCAGAAATTTAGCTTGCAAATGGTGTATGTCTTTTCACTGTTTATGTATCTTAAGTGTAATTTTTTTTGCTGAAACTTAACGTGGGTATCAGAAACAATATTCAGCAATATAATATCAAAACACAACAGCAATATAATATAGGAGTTCACCTCAACTCTTGGGCTACATCTCCTGGATCAAGCCTCCCAAAATGGGCTTGTCCTCTTGTATTAAAAGTTCTCAAATGCAAT
Source organism: Pinus albicaulis (assembly GCA_034641835.2). Lineage (NCBI taxonomy): Eukaryota > Viridiplantae > Streptophyta > Pinopsida > Pinales > Pinaceae > Pinus > Pinus albicaulis. Next base: position 679,029,162 of record CM076582.1, on the reverse strand, counting down.
ACAAGAATATAAGTGTCTCAATAGACAAATATGAATATATAAACTGATTCAGAAGGCAGGAAAAATCTAACAATGCCTTTTCAAATTCACTAAACAGTGAAAGATTACCATAAACAGTGATTTCTTCATCAATGTCCTACTGGTGCTTTGAACTTCTCTGCAACTTTTCGGGTTCTAGAAGTCTTCAAATTCCTTTGAAAACACTTCCAATGGCCTCATAATGTCAAAATTATCTAAAATAGAGCTTTTTTTCACTTCAACCTGATAACGAAAACTCAAAACAACTCAAACCCCAAAATGGCCATGGTGGCCCTCAAAACACTCCTAAAGGTTTTCGGCCTCTGAAAATATTCAAACAGAGCTAAGACCTATTCCAATGGCTCTGTAATGCAGGAAATAGTTGAAAATGACTTTTTTTTCACCAAAAAAGGTTAACCATAGCTCAACCAAACTCAGAACCCAAAATGGCCCTAGTGGCTCAAAAATATTCTCTGAAGCTAACCAGGCTGAAAATGAGCTCCCATGGCTCTAAAACCTACACCATTTAGTCCACAATGCTGAGAAAATATGAAATAAAAAAAAAATTCATTCCAAAAGGTTGATTAATGAGAAAGTTATGACCAAAACAACTTTGCCCCAATTTCCTCCACTAAATGTGGGGCAACTGCCAGTTAACTCCACTAAAAGTGGAAGTCCACCTAAATTTGGGAGTGCCTCCAGAATATCCACCATTTTAAAATCCACTTAACTGAAGCTTAATTAAATATTTAACTTGATATTAGGCTCCTTAAACACTCTTAACATTAAGCTCCCACACTGGTCATATGATGAGGTTCCATGGGAGGAGGGATGGCCCCTCCATGCTCCGTCAGACCCACTCCACTAAAAGTGCAATAAATTCTTCATACGGTGTTCGTTTTCAGTGCCATTCATGGTTTTGGGATCATATCACCGAGGCCTATCCCGTCGCTCAGGTTCCAAATAAATTTGAGCACTTTAATTTTTGAGCTTTTTTCCAAGCTCAGATTTGAGCTCCTGATCACACCTCCCAAATGAGAGCCTTTTGGTCCCCAAAAGCTTACTGAAATGGAAAACTAAACTGTAGTAAAAATAATGAGAGAATGAAATTCCTCTTCTCTTCAGCCCTTAAAAAAAAATTTCCTTGAAAAGAAAATGAAATTGAACCACAAGTGAAAAGAAATCGACATTTCCCTTTTTGAATGCGCTTGTCCACAACTGTCCACAGCTGACCTTCTTGAACTCACACAGAAATTTCTAGCGAGAAATTTATAGAGTGAAACTTTACAACGCAGCCTTGATCAATGATCTAAGGTGTCTCAAAACAAAAAAGATATTACAACAAAATGCATGCATACATCTGAAATTTGCATATGTACAAAAGGAGTACGTCTTACTGTGTCGAGAAGTCCATCCACTTCTCGCCAAGCCACTTCCATGGCGACTTTTTCTACTGCAAATTTTCCTCATGTGAAACTTCCCTTTCCACATCAATAATGGAATCTGAGGTTCCACCTTCGCCAATATTTTTTTCCTCTTGCTGCATGTGCATGGGACGACGAGTTGGATGCAAAGTCCAACAATGAGAGACAACATGTCCCTTCCTTTGGCAAAAAGTGAAAATCATATGCACCTTCTTTGAAGGTAGTCTTTGCTTCATTTGCTTCTTGTGTGCCTTCTTCCTCATCCAGCATCTTGAAACATGATGGTTAAATCGACCACAATATGTAAAATAAATCCTCTTATGTTGCTTTGCATGCTTGCCATAAGCTGCATGTCTACCATCTTCTTGCTGCAATGATGGCTTAAAACAATGGTAAGGAAGATTGCCATCATGACATTGATGTAATTTAGAAATTGGGAGAAATGTTCTCTTCAAATTTGCATCACATTCTTGAATGCATGTGCTCAAAGCTTCGCCATTAAGTTGCTCATAGCCAAGACCAATATTCTTGGGACGCTCCACAACACAAATAGGCTCAAAAATGCCTTGTGCATGCTTGCCCAAACCTTTGCCTTCTTGATAGCCCATTTTCAACATCAATTTGGACCCAATACCTCTTGTATGCCTTTCAAAAGAACCAACACAGTTTTCAATAGAGGAAACTGAAGACAAATTAGAATGATTTACCTCATGATTTACATCCTGAAGATGAGGTATTTTCTTGGATAAAGCTTCTTGAGCTTGAAGAAGTTGCAACTCCATATCATGCAGTCTTTGGAGAATTTCTTCCTTGTCATCCTTCATAGCCAACAATTGTGCATGAAGCTTAACACTTTCTCTTTGATCCTCAATGAGAATCTGCAGCATGTCCTTCACGTTAAAAAACTCATTCTTCATGTCATCATTGAAGAATCTCGTGAAGGAGGAAACTTCACTTGTAGAAGAAGTTGACATTATGTAAATGGTCAAAACAACCAAAAGGAACTTCCGAAGAAAAGTCCTCAAAGCTTTCAATCAAACGACAAGCTTTTAGCCAAATGTCAGTAAAGACCCCTTATCATTCAAGCAGCCATAAAACACAAACTATTGGAGTTTGTTTTCCAAAGATAATCTTGAGGACAATTGGGTAAGGAAAATAGTCTTCAATCCTTTCCAAGACTCAGCTAACAACAATTATCCTTCCAACTTAAGAAAACTCATACATGCAACCATTTTGCAACCAATAAAACAGTAAATCTCTTACACTGTTTTAAAACCTTTTTCACAATAACAAATGCTCAACTCGAGCTCTGATACCATCTGATCTGAAAATGGAAGGTACTTGAAAAGGGTGCGAGGTATCCATTTTCAATTATGTAAATGAGTGCAAAAATACTCTAAGTTTAAATATGAAAATGTGAGAACTTCATATTTCTAATACAGAGATAGACTGTAGGGGCATTTACCAGATATTTCTCCTTTCACAGAAAGGATGAATCCAAAGGCTACCTGGCCCTCTTATAGACACTACCTAAAGAAATAATAGAAGTAAACACTCAGATTTAATTAAAATGATCTTGCTTTAAACTTGACGTTATGTGGAAATTTAGCTTGCAAATGGTGTATGTCTTTTCACTGTTTATGTATCTTAAGTGTAATTGTTTTTGGTGAAACTTAACATGGGTATCGGAAAAAATATTTAGCAATATAATATCAAAACACAACAGCAATATAATATAGGAGTTCACCCCAACTCTTGGGCTACATCTCCTGGATCAAGCCTCCCAAAATGGGCTTGTCCTCTTGTATTAAAAGCTCTCAAATGAAATACAAGATTATAAGTGTCTCAATAGAAAAATATGAATATATAAACTGATTCCTAAGGTAGGAAAAAGCTAATAATGCCTTTTCAAATTCACTAAACAGTGAAAGATTACCATAAACAGTGATTTCTTCATCAATGTCTTGCTGGTGATTTGAACTTCTCTGCAACTTTTCGGGCTATATAAGTCCTAAAATTCCTTTAAAACCACTTCCAATGGCTTCATAAGCTCGAAATTATCTGAAATAGAGCTTTGGTTCACCTCAAACTGATAACCACAACTCAAAACAACTCAAACCCGAAAATGGCCATGGTGGCCCTCAAAACTCTCCTAAAGGTTTTCGGCCTTTGAAAGTATTAAAATAGATATAATACCTATTCCAATGGCTTTGGAATGCAGGAAATAGTTGAAAATGACTTTTGGTTCACCAAAAAAGGTTAACCAAAGCTCAACCAAACTCAAAACCCAAAATGGCCCTAGTGGCTCAAAAAGCTTCTCCGAAGCTAAACAGGCTAAAAATGAGCTTCCATGGCTCTGAAACCTACGCCATTCAGTCCAAAATGCTGAGAACATATGAAATAAAAAAAAAAATCGTTCCAAAAGGTTGAGTAATGAGAAAGTTATGACCAAAACAACTTTGCCCCAATTTTCTCCACTAAATGTGGGGCAATTGCCAGTTAACTCCACTAAAAGTGGAAGTGCACCTAAATTTGGGAGCGCCTCCAGAATCTCTGCCATATTAAACTCCACTTAACTGAAGCTTAATTAAATATTTAACTTGATATTAGGCTCCTTAAGTGCTCTTAACATTAAGCTCCCACACTGGTCATATGATGAGGTTCCATGGGAGGAGGGATGGCTCCTCCATGCTCCGTCGGACCCACTCCACTAAAAGTGCAATAAATTCTTCATACGGTGTCTTTTTTCAGTTTCGTTTTATGGCATTGGGATCATATCACCAAGGCCTATCCCGTCGCACAGGTTTGAAATAAATTTGAGCACTTTAATTTTTGAGCTTTTTCCCAAGCTCAGATTTGAGCTCCTGATCAGTTTTTATCATGAAATGGGTATTTTTAATCCATTTGATGTTTTTCTGAACAAGAAATACAACTGACGAAGAGGATTAGTCATGCATATTTATTTCAAGAAAGACTTGACCACAAAGGATGCTTTTTCTCCTTATTTTTTGAGCTTTGTTAAAAACGAAAAAGGATTTGAAGCGCACTTTTATCTCTTTTTCGAGCTTCTATAACAACAAAAAAGGAATCCCTGGAGTCTTCTTTCAGCTCTTTTCGGACTCCAATAATGTGAAAATATTGTCGAGCACTTGTCATTTCGATCTTGTTAAATTAAATGAATTGATATCTACTCAGTATAAGTTTAACCCTTTTCCGGACTGAGATGGATTATTTACGAAAAAGGAATACCTTGGTTAAACATGACCAAAGAGGTTCTTTCAAATATCTTTTAAAACTTTTTCGGATCTGAGATACAAATTTACGAAAAAATACTTTTGGAGTCCTCTTTCATCCTCTTTTTCAGGCTCTCTAAACATGGAAAAGAGCTGGGCTATCACTGTCATTAAGCTCGTTAAAACATAAAATAGCGACAGTCTTGTCAATCATGGCAAGGATCGAGTTTCATTCATCGCTAGACTCATTAAATGTAGAAATTTGCTGAAATATGAAGATTTATCCACTGAGATTATCCTGATCACATATCAATTCGAATTCATATGCAACACATACTCTCTTCCACTCAGATCATCAAACATGCGGAAATAAAATCAAGCGATAACACATCAAATCATCATACACATTAACACAGTATGTATGGGGAAAGCTTATAGCTGAAAACCCCGCAGCTATTGTGTATATTATAATGGAGAAAACATGTAACAAACTCAGTACAATACTCCTCACAAGTACTCGGTACTATCTCATGAAGTTACACACAAACTAGCTTGGTTTTGAACAAGTCACAGGTTCAAAACACATCCACTAATTGCCTGCCTCTATTGCGCAATCAAGGCTGGTCTAATGAGAGATCCAAGGTTCGAATCTCCTTGGCTTGACAGCGCAATCCTCATGGGCAATTCCTCCAAGTGTGGTGCAAATCTCATGCACAACTGATAGCTATCTCAACCCTTTCATCTACCTCTTTCACTGGTCTCCACTGAACTGTCCATGCACTGTAGTGAACTGATGTGTTCTTGAGTTGAATAACGAGTTAATAATTAGTGAATTAAATAATATTTAATTCACTCCATTCATTACTAGTTGATTAGCTAGTTAAACTAATCTCAACTAGTTCAACTAAGTTAAACCGAACACAACTCCACCAACTGTCCCATCAACTCCACCAAACTTCTGCCACTGAAGTCCTAACTGAAGTCAACCATGCATGAGCTCACCAAACCCCTAGGAATAGCGTAATTCCTCTGTCAGATGCATGAGCCACTTCTGTAGCTCGAACTAAAGTGCTCCAAGAGAGTAAACTGAAGTTTAGAGTCCAAATATTATTAAGGGTAAATAATATTTGACTTCCCTATTTTTAGGATAGGCGGTCTAAAAATAGACTTCGACCTAAATGTCTAAAAAATAGAGGTCCATCTATTTTTACCAACATGACCAATACTCCAAGAATAACATACTGCAACCCCTGGACCATGCTCCATATGTCTAAAAATAGACATAGTCTAAAAATAGACTTTGCGCCAGAATTTGCCTGCGGGCCCACTTAGCGAAGGCGACTTCATTTCACTAAGCTCCATCATCTTGCTGCATTTTCAACACTCCCTCTCAGCAAGATATGGATTATCTGCAACCCCTATCCTGCCTCTGTGGAATTCAAACTTGCTCCTGGTGAGCGCCTTCGTCAGGATGTCGGCATCCTGATCCTCCGTGGGAACATATGAAAGCATCATGATTCTCCGCTGAACACAATCTTTGATATGATGGTACCTGATGTCGATGTGTTTGGATCTATCATGAAATACTGGATTAGCCGAGAGTTTAATGCAACTCTAGTTATCACAGTAAATCACTGTAGGCTCCAAATGCAACCCGAACAATCCAACGAGGATCTTCCTCATCCAAATAGCCTCGCATGCAACCAAGCTTGCTGCCATGTACTCGGCCTCTGCTGAACTGAGTGCCACAGATCTCTGCTTCCTGCTGTACCAGGAAACTGCTGTCGACCCAATGCTGAAAATACCTCCAGATGTGCTCTTACGGTCCGTTGGGCTCCCTGCCCAATCTGCATCAGTGAAGCCGGAAAGCTTCGCTCCATCCTCCTGTCTGTACCATAGACCATATCCCGATGTGCCACTAAGATAACGCAATACATGCTTGCCTGCCTTCCAGTAGAGCTTGGTAGGCTTAACCATAGCTTGCAAAAGCTGGTTAACAGCATAGCATATACTGGGTTGTGTATTGACCAGATACATAAGCGACCCCACCAACTATCGATAGATAGTGGCATCCACTACCTCTGCTGAAGTAGCATCCTCCTTCCTCCAACCACCAGGAAGAGGAGTGTCAACAGGCTTGTAGCCATGCATTTTGAACCTCTCCAGAATCTCCCAGGCATACTTGCCCTGAGAAACAAACAGTCCTCCACTGCGCTGCCAAATCTCCAATCCCAGGAAATAATGAAGGAGGTCCAAGTCCTTCATCCCGAACTCTCTAGCAAGGTCCTCCTTGCATGAAAGTATCAACAGCTGATCACCCGTCAAAATCAGATCATCTACATACAGTACAATGATCAGCAGCTTCCCCTCCACCACAATCTAGTACAGGTTAGGATCCGCCTCACTCTTGGAAAATCCAAGCCCAGTGAAATAACTGTCAATCCATGTGTACCAAGCACGAGGTGCTTTATTCAGCCCGTACAGTTCTCTCTTGAGTCGGCACACATGCGACTCACTGCTGAAGATCTCGAAACCTTCAGGCTGCTCTATGTACACCTCCTCCTCAATGACTCCGTTGAGGAATGTAGTCTTCACATCCATCCGATGGATGTGCCATCCCATCTGCGCTGAGAGAGCTAGGATCGTCCGTATGGAAGAGTACCTTGTGACAGGTGCAAAGGTCTCCTCATAATTGATCCCCTCGATCTGTGAGAAGCCACGGGTGACAAATCTCGCCTTGTACTTCTCCACACTCCCATCAGCCACCTGCTTCACTTTGTAGATCCATCGCGAACCCACCACTGATTTCCCCTCCGGTCTTGGGACAATCTCCCATGCACTGTTTCTAACGATTGAATCATATTCTTCGATCATGGAATCTACCCATGTGGGTTCCCCCACAGCTTCCTCAAAAGAGGATGACTCCATCATGACACATTGACTCACAAGAGCCATGTATCCAGTGTACCGATCCGGTGACTGCCTCTGTCTGTGATGTGCTGTAGGTGGTCCTACAACCTTCTCTGCATCTCGAGCCAATCGCTCAGCTTCTGTAGTGCGCTTGCGCCCTCTGATGGTTGGCGCTGCATGGGTGGTTTCTTCCACCTCCTAAACTTCCTCTTGTGGCTGATCCACATCCGGAAAGTCCTCCTTAGGAACTAACAGCTCCTCATCTGCACCTCTCAAGCGAACACTACATGGCTTTCTCCTCCTGGAACTTGATATCCCGGCGCACAACAGTCTTGCGACTGTCTGAAAAATACACCTGATAGTTGTGAGGTGTATCGGTGTACCCCACAAATATTCCAACCTCTGCGGTCGGATCCAGCTTCTTTCTGGCGTCCTTCGTCACATGCATGTAGACAGGTGAGCCAAAAATTCTTAGATGAGAAATATCAGGTCTCTTGCCAGAAAATGCCTCCTCTGATGTACTCATGCCAAGAACCTTGTGAGGACAACGGTTCTGCACATATACTGCTGTATTGCATGCCTCAGCCCACAAATGAAGGGGTAGGCCGTGATCATGCAACATCGCCCGTGCAACACCCACGATCGTTCTGTTCTTCCGCTCAGCCACCCCGTTCTGCTGTGGGTTATGGGGTGCGATGAGCTCTCTTCGAATCCCTTCTGCGCTGCAAAAGTCTTTGAATTCAGCCAAGATGAATTCACCATCATTGTTGCTCCTAAGAGCCTTCACATGCTTCCCCGATTCCTTCTCTACCAGTGCCTTGAATTCACAGAACTTTGAAAATGTCTCGCTCTTCTTCTGCATGAAGAAGATCCAGCACTTCCGAGAGAAATCATCAACAAATATCACGTAGTACTTGTGCTTTGCTGTCGAATCTATAGAGAAAGGAACACACACGTCTGTGTGAACTCTCTCAAGGATCATCGTGGCACGACTATCCTTCTCGTGAAAGGTGGCTTTCACATACTTCCCCAAGGTACACCCCTTGCACTAATCTGACTGCGCAAGAGTTCCCTTAGGAAGCCCAGTAGAAATCTGCTACAGTATCTTCAAAGCTCCATGGCGAAGGTGGCCCAATCTCCTGTGCCACAGTTCGCCCTCATCATCTCGGCTCACGACTTCTCCCGCCTTGCATGCCATTGCTGCGCAGCCATCTACTTGCAACTGATAAAGGTTCTTGACTCGAACCCCTATCTTCCGGGTCTCACCAGTAGTCTTACTGCGCAGGAAAGCTTTTCCTTCACTGAAGACTACATCATACCCTTTGTCTTCCAACATCGCCACAGAGATCAAGTTCTTCATAAATCCTAGAACATGCAAAAATTCCTTCAATATGAAAGGTTTACCAGACTCCCTCTCAAAGGAAATGGTACCGATACCAGTCGCACTGTATCTACCATCATCGCCCATCTCGATGTGCACTCCAAGATCTTTTTCCTCCAGATCTGAAAACAGATCTCGATCTCCGGTCATGTGAAATGACGCACCATTGTCCAAGAACCATACTGATCCCATCACACTTGAAACCAAGCATGCGATCAGTGAAAAATCCAGTTCGAATTGAGAAGCCAATGCCTCTCCCGCTGCAGATCCAGCAACCTTCTTATTTTTCTTCTTCTGCAGACAATTTGTGGCATAGTGTCCGTGTTGGTGACAGTGAAAACACTTCACCTTGGACATGTCTTGCTTCTTGCCTTTCGCACCAGACTGAGAAGCCTTCTTGCTCTTCCCCTTCTTTGCTTTGGCAGCCAAAGCGCAATTTTCTTCATCGGATACCTTTGATGAAGATCCGTCCCTGGTAGTCCTCCTTATCTCCTCTTGCATGAGATCCGCCCAAAGGCGCTCCCATCCCGGCAACTTCTCCCGACCATTGACACTATCTTGATATGAATTCCAAGCCTTCGAAAGACCAAGGAGAGCCAGGTCTACCATGTCCTCTTCTTCGACAGTCACCCCCACACTTCCCAGCTCATCTCTGCATTGAGTGAACTTCGTGAGGTACTTGGCGATACTGTCGCCTTTCTCCATCTTGATGTTTCTAAGATTATCCTTGAGAGCCAACTTCCTTTGGTTGCTCTTACTCTGGAATAGATCTTTCAATGCTTTCCACATTAAATATGGAGAAGATTTTCCATGCAGGCTGGATACAATGTGATCCTTCACGCCCTCCAACAGAATCCTTCGACATTTCGCCATCTTCTTTTGCCAAGCCTCCACTTCAGCAGGATCAGTGGGCTTTTGGACATCCATATCTATGAACTCCTTCAGTCCATTATCTTCTAATACTGCCTCCATGCGATCTTTCCATGCAACGTAATTCAAACTTCCTTCAAGAGCATATTCGAGTCGCAAACTGTTGAAAGACATTTTCAACTCCGGCACCAAGACAACAAACTACTGCAAAATTTGAATTCCAAGCTCAAAACTCCACCGCTCTTGATCTGTGAGAACAAATTATTTCTAGCACAGAGATCGACTGCAGAGGCATTTACTAGATGTATCACCTTTCAAAGGAAAGGATGGATCGAGAGGCTACCTGGCCCACATGCAGACTCTGTCTACCGAAATAAGTTTGTAATCACTGTGATGATCAATCTCTGCTACGATAGCTCCGATACCATGTAGAAATTTGCTGAATAATGAAGATTTATCCATCAAGATTATCCTGATCACATATTAATTCGAATTCATATGAAACACATACTCTCTTCCACTCAGATTATCACACATGCGGAAATAAAACAAGCGGTATGCGATCAAAAGATCATCAAAACATCACACACATTACACAGTATGTATGGGGAAAGCTTATAGCTGAAAACCCCTTAGCTATTTTGTATATTATAATATAGAGAACATGTAACAGTACATAGCACAATACTCCTCACAAGTACTGAGTACTATCTCATAAAGTTACACACGAACTAGCTTGGTTTTGAACAAGTCACAGGTTCAAAACTCATCCACTAATTGCCTGCCTCTATTGCTCATTCAAGGCTGGTCTAATGAGAGATTCAAGGTTCTAATATCCTTGGCTTGACAGTGCAATCCTCATGGGAAATTCCTCCAAGTGTGGTGAAAATCTCATGCACAAATGATGTCACAACTGATAGCTATCTCAACCCTTTCATCTACCTCTTTCACTGGTCTCCACTGAACTGTCCATGCATTGTAGTGAACTAATGCGTTATTGAGTTGAATAATGATTTAATAATTAGTGAATTAAATAATATTTAATTCACTCCACTCATTACTAGTTGATTAGCTAGTTAAACTAATCTCAACTAGTTCAACTAAGTTAAACCGAACACAACTCCACCAACTGTCTCATCAACTCCACCAAAATTCTGCCACTGAAGTCCTAACTGAAGTCAACCATGCATGGGCTCACCAAACCCTTAGGAATAGCTTAATTCCTCTGTCAGATGCATGAGCCACTTCTGTAGCTCGAACTGAAGTGCTCCAAGAGAGTAAACTGAAGTTTAGAGTCCAAATATTATTAAGGGTAAATAACATTTGACTTTTCTATTTTTAGGATAGGCAGTCTAAAAATAGACTTCGACCTAAATGTCTAAAAATATAGGTCCATCTATTTTTACCAACATGATCAATACTCCAAGACTAGCATACTGCAACTCCCAGACCATGCTACATATGTCTAAAAATAGACTTTGCGCCAAAAATAGCCTGCGGGCCCAATTAGTGAAGGCGACTTCATTTCACTAAGCTCCATCATCTTGCTGCATTTTCAACATTAAATTATTAAATAGAGATACTTTATTATTTGTTGGCTCGAAGGGTTTAATTATATATCAATCAAATGTTATCCTCCTCAAGATTGTTAAAAAATAAAGAGGTACTGGTTGACAAATGACCGGGGAAAATTTGGGAAAAGCAAGCAAAGTTTATTTTTGGTAGCAAGTCGCTCTTGAACATGACACTTCTTTCACTCCATGTATGTGACTGTTTGGGTTGGGTAATCATATTAACGGTTCATCATACCTTCACTTTTTTTTTGAGTCAATGCTACCAATTCATCACAGTGTCGCCGATATGTTCAAGAGAATTCATCCAGTGATTAAGAACTCATCCATCTAAAATACTCATAAACCTTCATTTTCATGACCGTCATCCCTGAAAATTGCTATATCAAGTCATACCCTTGTCTCCGAAATTAGTAAATCTAATTTTGAAATAAGGTGACTTCCTGTTGACTACAAATCAATATCCAGGAATTCCACATAGAAACATCAGATTCCAGTACCATGAGGTTTGTTACAGCATTGACAAGATCCTCTCTTCCGGACTTTTGACCGAAAGATTTTTTTTGGCATTCGACATAAAATCATGTATTCATGCCTTATGAAATGTACTGCAGTACCTTGAGGGCCATTGACATTAATTATGGTTCTCTCGCGTTTGTTAACAGCTCACATTATTGGCTGGTAATCAAACGATGTCTTTCCATGTTCGACAACAAATCATATATTCGCATGGCTAGACTTGCACCCGAATGATCTAGTGAACGAGATAAGAAGATGATGGATCTAGTTTCATCCATCCGAGATGTGATTTAAATATTGTTGTACACATCATCTGTATGGTGACCTTACATATAGATTTTCATCCAAAAATGGGCCTATATATGTAGGCATGTCTGCATCTGGGAAACATTCCAATGTAGACGAATTTCTGAACTATGTACATGTTATTAGATTTTTTTATGTGCTGACTTCGGGAATGCCTAACCTAAACAATTATTATCAATAGAGGATATATCATGATGTAATGTATTGTAATATTGATGCAGGTGACCATTCTGCTTTATTTCCAGGCTCATCACAGTGTAAAGCATCTCAATCAAATGTTCTTATTATTTGGATCTCATGCTTTATGGGGCAATTGTTATAGGTCAATTTGGGCATCATTCCTAATGATCTGGTTAACTGGGCATCATCTCCAAGACCGATGATCAAGGTTCTATCATTCCCTATCATCTTAGTTTCTATATTCCCTAAGATAGGAAACAACATGAATCAAAAAATACTTTCAACAAGAAAGGATTTTCCATGGTTTGAAGCTTATTATTAAACATGTGGGATCTCACCAACACAGGCTCTAAGGTGCCTAAGTGCATTTCATATGCAGGTATCCCCATTCAAGGATGCTTTGCAAAGCACTTCTCAACATTCAAAGGTGCGTTGGTCACATTGGGAGTGAAATTCTCATTGTTTCGGAATCTCCACTTGGTCAGTGTCTTCTAGAAGGGTTCACATTTGTCAAGCTTCAGATCCGAGTGTCCATTTGACATCTACATGAATGGAAACATGTCTTGCCTATTTTTGGAATGTTATTGATTACAAAACAACCTACAGTTCATCTCTAAATTGAGCACAGATCTAAGTGTTTGGGAGGAATAATTTGAGTAGGGAAATGCATGAGAATTTTTAATAGAGAGTTTGATTTGTGGAGATTCTGCTAGAGATATTTATGTTGTGATGAGACTTGGGAACTCTACTGGAAGGTCGCTTAAAATTAGTCACTAGATAGTAACCTCTCCTTCTATCATCAATAAAGAGTACTTCTTGTTTTTCCCTACATGAATCTATGTTTACTTTTATTTTCCATATTGCAAGATCTTGGTTGATGAATGTAGTTTATGCTTAACTGATTTATCTAACTAGCTTGAATAGATATCTATATTGTTGCATCTTATATTTTTTCGGTGTTATTTCTTGTAGGAAGCATTCAGCCATTTAAAACTGCTTGAATTTGAAGTTGTAGTGGAAGCGACAGAAAGGAGCCATTTGGAAGCGACTGAAACAGGTAAGCATCCAATCCTCTTTGTGTATATGTTATGAGTTAGGAGAAACAATAGTATAGTCTTTCACCTGTTGTTCTAGGATAACACCTACCTAGGGAAGCGTAATTTATCCGCAGATTACAATTCTGGCCCAACATTTAGGGTAAGGTTAAGGTTAAGCTTAGGTTAAGATTACGGTTAGGTTAGGGTTAAGCTTAAGGTTAAGGTAGGTTAAGGTTAGGTTAAGGTTAAGGTCAAGGTTAAACTTAATGTTAAGGTGAATGGTAAGTTTAGGTTAAGGTTCAGGTTTAGGTTAGCAAGGTTAAGGTTAAGGTTAAAGTCAAGGTTAGGTTAAGGTTAAGGTTAATGTTAAGGTTAATGTTCAAGTTAGTGTTAAGGTTAAGGTTAAGGTTAGGTTAAGGTTAAAGTTAGGTTAGGGTTAAGATTAAGGTTAAGGTGGTTAAGGTTAAGGTTAAGGTTAGGGTTAAGGTTAAAGTAGGTTAATGTTAGGTTAAGGTTAAGGTCAAGGTTAACCTTAATTTCAATGTGAATGGTAAGGTTAGGTTAAGGTTTAGGTTTAGGTTAGTAAGGTTAAAGTTAAGGTTAAGGTTAGGCTAAGGACAAGGTTAATTTAAGGTTAACCTTACCCCCTTAAACTTAAGCTTAAGTTTAACCTTAACCATAAGCTTAAACTTAACCTTAACCTAACCTTAACCTTAACTAAACCCTTAACCTTAACCATAACCTAACGAACCTTAACCTTAACCTAACTAAACCCTTACCCTTAACCTTAACCCTAACCTAACCTTAAGTTAAACCTTAAACTTAACCTTAACCTTATAAAGTCAGGTTTAGTTAAGGTTGTTAGGTCTCTATAGTTTGCAAGATTGGCAAGAACAAACGCTACAGAGCCTACATCAAAACCACTTTGGAATCCTAGGATCTAGCCCTCCTGGATTCAGAGAGAGATCTCTCTATATGAGTGTTTTCAAAGATATTTCTTTAAGGCTTATGATATGATATTAGGCTAGTTATGAAGTACAAGGGTTTTGTTTATTTTGGTTTGGATGGATATCATCAAAATGAAGGAATTATTTTTTAGAGGTAAAGGTGTGAGAAGGTTGAAATAATGGTTCATCTAATAGGATAGGTAAGAAACAATATCAATCCATTGGGCTATGGAGTCACAAAAGGATTTAATTTCACAACAAGTTTCAAGAGTGGTCTATGGGGCAAGTCATCTATGTCAAAATATATCTTTAAGTTGATTTATGGTATGGAAAATTAAAGTGTAGTGAAAGAAGCAAACATATAAGAAAAACAAAGGGCAGCTTAAGATCAAGTAAGGACTTTTAACCTAGCCTGCTTTCAGCATACTCAAAGGAAAACAAAGAATAGCTTAAGAACAAGTAAGAACTTTGAATCTACCTTGCTTTCATCATATTCATAAGGAAAACATTCAAGATAACATAAAAAGTAGCCTAAGATCAGGTAAGGACTTTGAACCTGTCCTGCTTTTGACATACTCTTAAGGGATCTTTCAAAGCAACTGTTGGAGATAAACTAGAGGACAGGGCTAACCATAAACTTCTATAATTCAAATTTAATTATCAGACTTTTAAAGAAATTTCAAAGACAATATCTCAAGTTGTACTCAGGAAAAATGGGCTCACCAACACTTCACTGGCTATACTTTATTGAATTATCCTTAAAACACAATCAGAAGAAAACATAAAGATAAAGATTTATCAGTGAGAAATAGGGTACTTTGCAGTAAATCCTAATTTATATTTGTTGTTTTTTATTAGAGAAAATGGACAGTATGGAAAACATGAGAAAAATAAAAATTACAGTAAGAAAAACATCACCATTGACATAGACCAAGATCCCATAAATCAAATTGTATATTTGATGTTCAAACCAGTTACAATATTCAAGTCCAGTGGGTCTTTATAGCTTCAAAAATCTCTTCTCATCCTATGTTTCTTCAATTACAAAATAGAGCTTCAAAACCCTCAATAGCTATTTACGTTCAACAAGTATTTAACCAACAATAATACTAGACTCCTCATATGATATATATATATATATATAAGTAAATTTGATGAGGTGGAGTGGAAAGAAGGTCCAAATAATCAATTAATACAGAGTAAATGCTTCTCGACCTTTGGGAGGCCTTATGGAGAAGATTTCAGATATTTAACTCTATTTTAATTAAATTTACATTAAATTTCATCAACTTCAGTCACTTTTGTTGACTTTAGAGGCTTTGGTAGGCTTGTAATTACTTTATGAGCTGTCTTTTCCAAATATCTCTAACTGTGCATTAACTTTGTATTCTTTTGAGGAAATAGGCTGTAGGTAGCATTTATGAGGATTAATTGCCTCAATGATGTGGCATTTGGAGGCTTTCTTGGTTGATTTGTGCTGATTTGGCACTTTAAACCCTGATTTAGGCCTTGATCTTGATTTTGGGCCTTTATAATCATCTTTGGGCTTTAAACCTTTTCTGCTAATTGTTTTATCCTTTAAACATTTTTCTGGTTTATTCACTGTGTCTTTATCCTTGTAAATCATTGGTTAAGTCTTTTAATCTTCGATCTTTTGACTTTAACCTTTGACTTTAAGCTTCACTATTTTTTCCCTTTTATTGTGGATAGGTGGTTTTCATCGATGCGGGAGGGTTTGATGATATGACCAATGCTCATAAAGCATTGATTAAAACCTAGATTTTACACCCCAAAATCTTCTTTTCTGCATTGATTAGGCTTTGAGGATTGCAATCCTTGGCCCAGTGCCACTGTTTCCTTGGCTATGAGACTGTTTTTATTGACTATTCCGCCTTTAAAAACTTGTAACCAAACACAAAATTTGTTAAGTAAAACCTACGAATTTTGGGGTTAAACTGGTACCAGAGGCTTAAAGGAGGCAGAAGGAGAAATGTGTGGAGGGAGGTGAAAATATGAAGAAAATGGGCTAAAAATTGAATTATGGCACGGAAATAGAATAATGGTTTTGCAAAAACCGTCGGCAGTTTTCACACAACATCCAAGCGGTAAGTGTTTTTGACGCGATCGAGCTCAATACCACACGTTGATCGCCATGTGTCCACCCTGAAACTGCCTTTTTCACATAGATTCAGGTTGTTAAACCTTGACAACAAAATCTATGCGAAATTGAATGTGGACTGTTGGATCTGGGGGTGTAGATCCAATGGCCATAGGGGAGCACGACAGGTGCAAGGTGCTTGAGTGAGGAGGGATGGTGGAGGCCAGGTGTCGATCAATGATTTTGGGATAGTTTCGCATGGTGGAAGGTGGGGCCAATAGGTGACATCGCCTATTTTGTCACGTAGCAGGTTTGGTTGATCAGCGGGGTTGGATGTCGGGAAGATTGGTGGCCGTCAGATCTTATAGATCAATGGTGGGGATGCATTGGCGACATGAATGGATATATATTAGTCAAGAGAATGGAGGGTGAGAGGGGAAGCATGGTGGCTGTTGATCTTTATAGATCTATGGTGGGGATTGCTTCATGGAGATGTAAGGAAGGGAAGAAAAAGGAATGAAGGAATGCAGCTAAGGGAAAAAAGGGAAGGTAGGGGTGATTTTGTGCCGTCGGAATAGATAGATCTACGACCAAGATTTATATAGGATTTGACAAGTGTGGCGGAGGAAATACAAAGAAAAATGCGTTTTACAAGGGGTGCAAGGGTAAATAAAAGGTAAGGGAAGGGGGCTTGGGATAAGGCAGAAGTGTGGTTCTTTGGAGAAAAAGGGACCAAGGGCAGAGGAAAAGGGGCTAGAGGGCTAGCACCTGGTCATGGGTGCAGGTCAGATGAAGAAAAAGGAGTGGAAGATTTAAGCCCTCACGGGCTTAAATCTTGTATATAAAAGGGCACATTTTTAGGCCAAAAGAGGGGTTTTTTAAGCCTAAAAAAGGTTCCGATAGGTAAAATAGGGTAATTCAAACCATAAAAGGTGTTTTTTATAGGTTTTAAAGGATTTTTAGAAGGTTTTTTAGGGAAATGAAGGGTAAATGGGAAGGTAAAAATGGGTTTTTTCAAAGGTGAATGGGGGATAAATGAGAGGAAAGGAGAGATTTTACAGAGGAGAATGGAGGGTATATAAAGGGAAAAATGAGTAAAACAGGCTTAGGAAATGATGGAAAATGGCCTAAAAAATAGTGATCTCTTGATATCTGCAGGGTCACTTGGTAGATTTTTTGAATGAAATAGTAGTGAAGATTACTCTTAAGTTAAAAGGCACCAGAAGGCTTCAAGAATGAGAATTTTTTTGTGAAAATAATCTCTTGAAGGCTCAAGACCTGTTTTAGCCATCATTTGCTGTGACAAAATTTACTGATGGCTAAGAGTGGCTCCACTTGGGGATGGAAGTTCCTTGGAGGTGTCAAGAACTTTAGAAATTGATCTCTGGAATGTAGACCTATGCCTTATCCATTGAAAACCTTTTCTTCCCTGATCGTGATTTGTATCAGAAAACAAATTTCTCCCAAACATTCTACCTACACTGCCTAATTTCCTAACATTTTTTCTTCATAATGTGCACTTGGACTTGTAAACCTTTGACATCAACATTTTATTCTTTTATTGAAAGTAGGAAACTAATCTAAATCTACCCTTATTTCTTCCATGAGTTCAGATTAAACATTTGAAGTCATTAATTCTCTACTGAAGCTACTATCTTCCAGGATTAAAATTTCTGGCATATTTTATTCTTTACATTCTTAAAAAAAAATTAAATACAAAAAAACCAAGATTAAGCTGTCTAATTTGTTGTAAGACTGGCATAAAAAAACTGCACATAGACTGAAATTTACAGAAATTTAAAACAAAATTGTGAAGGCTTAAGATCTGAAAAATAAAAACATCTTTCATTCTTTCTTTCAGCTCAAGTTTTGATCTTTTTGAGTTTTCTTCTTCTTTTCCTGGTTCAAGTTTTCAGCATGTCAGAGCCAGTTCTTTTTATTTTTCTTTGGCTCAGATCTTGGTCTGATTAGAGCCATTTCTTTCTATCCTAATCTATTCTACTGATAAGCCAAGATTACATAATTTGGAAAATCTGATTCACTAACCTATCAACAGTAAATTGAAATCTATCTAGTCATGATTAGGCTATATGACTAAATAGCAGTGCTCTCTTTTGGTAGTGGCATTTAAGCTTGCACACTTTCAGATTTTTCCTTTCTTTTTTGGTATGGGGCTGGACCTTTTTTCTTTTATTTATACCCTCTTTTTCTCCTTTTATATTATTTTTTTATTTTTTCTTTTTCAAATTCAAAAGAAGTTTTATATAAAATGAACAAAAGCTTTGAAACTAAAAATATCAGTTAACAAAAATAGTGTTTGAGAACCCTATCATTGACAGAACCTCCAAAATATTCAGCTCCATCCAATTCTTGTAGAAATAATGCATTGTTTCCAATAGCAGATTGAATAAGATAAGGTCCTTGCCATAAGTTATCAAATTTTCCATGTTTGCCCTTATCTTCTCTCCTTGAATCCCATTTTAATACTTTATCACCAATCTTAAAATAACTTTTCTTGGTTATTTTGTCAAGTAGCTTCTTGATGTTTTCTTGTAGTTGTTGTGCTTTGATGTAGACATACTCTCTGTTTTTTTGTAGATGTATAGTCTGGTTTATTCTTCTTGTCATATCATCATCTTCAGACTGTACTTCTTGGATCAACTTCATGACTAGCACTCCTAAATTGGTTGGAAATACTACATCAGTTCCATAAACTAGCTGGCAAGGAGACATCCCAAATGGCCTTTTAACTATCAATCTGTTTGCCCATAATGCATGTACTAGATTACCGTGCCATGATTTCTTGTTATCTTCCAACAAATTCTTGATTATGTTTACCAAAATTTTATTTGAGGATTCTACCAACCCATTACCTTGAGGGTAATAAGCTGTAGAATGACCCAATATAATCTGATATTTATGATAGAATTCCACCATATTTTTTGACCCAAATGCAACAGCATTGTCAGTTATGATCTTCCTAGGACAACCAAATCTAGATAGTATATGGTTTTCAAGGAATGAAATGATGACTGAGTCTATGGAATTTCTAGATGGGATGGCTTATATCCACTTGGTAAAATAGTTTGTTGCTGTGAGGATCCATCTATGTTGGGCATATGAGGTAGGATGGATTTCCCCAATGAATTCTAGACCCCATTGCTGAAAAGGAGCTTCAACAGTGATTGGTTGCAGAGGTAAGGGAAGAAACTTTCTTTTGCCTTCAAAGATTTGGCATTTGTGACAGGTAGTAATCATTTTGTCGACATCTTGAAAGAGCATGGGCCAGTAATAACCAACTCTAAGTATTTTGTTAGCAGTTTACTTCCAGTAGAGATGGCCTCCACATTCTCCTTCATAAAACTCGTGCTTGATCTTATTTGCATCATTCTCAGGCAAACATTTAAACAATAATCCAATAGCATTTTTCCAATATAAACATTTATCCAAAATGCAGTAATTTATAGCTTTCAACTTTAAGAACCTTGCCTTTGTTTTAGACAAACTAGGAGGGGCATTAAGATTGAGAAAAACATACAAAATATTAGCATACCAAGATGAGTTCAGAAAATGATTTTCAATAATTGGAGTTGTCAACTCCTCCTGTTCATCTAATGCATTAAACATGTTTATATCAAGAGCTTGAAAGTTGGATTCAGCCATAATTTTTTCTAGTCCTTGACCTTTTATGAGATTAGTGGGTTTGATTTCTAAGTCTTATTCTAAAATTACAACAATCCACTTTCCTCTTTTTCCATCTGGATCTTGGGTCAATATGTCATTTACAACTGAATGATGCACAAATGCTATGATGTGGGAGTGTAAAATGTAAAATTTGAAGTATTTTAAGGCTTTGACCAAGGCAAAGGATTTTTTTTCCATTATATTATACTTAAGAGGTGCATCGCTTAAGGAATTGCTGAAAAATGCAATTGGCAGCTCTTGTCCCTTCAAGTTTTTTTTGTAATAGGATAGTAGCTACTGTGTGTTCTGATGCAAATGAAAAAATGAAGAAATCCTTTGTAAAATCGGGACTGATAAGAATTGGTGTTTTGGTAAGTTCTTATTTTACCATCTCAAATGATTTCTTTGCTTCCAAGGTCCATTTAACTCCTTCCTCTTTTCTAAGCATATTTGTCATGGTTCTAAGGAGTTCAGCTAGATTGGGTATGAACCTTCTCAAGAAATTAATCTTCCCAGTGAAATATTGAAGTTCCTTTATTTTTCTAAGATGGTTGATTTGTAATATACCATCGATCCTCTTTGGTTCTATCCTTATTCCTTCTTCAGATATGATATGTCCAATAATTTTACCTTCTTGGAGACCAAACAATGTTTTCTTTAGATTTAAGGACAACCCATATTTTTTTCATTTCTCAAAGACTTTTCTCAAGTGTATTAGGTGTTTTTCATCTATTTTGAATAGACAGTGATATCATCTAAGTAAATCAATTTGAAGTAACCTATTTCTTCTGAGAATGCTATATCCATGGCTCTCTGAAATGTGGCACCAACATTCATTAAACCAAAGGGAATTTTCAAATACATGAAAGTACCCCAAGGAGTAGTAAAGGCTGTCTTAAGTTGATCATCAAGATGTACCAATATCTGATTGTAACCTGAGAAGCCATCTAGCAAAGAAATTCTTTTAGAACCAACTACCCTTTGTAAGATATGATCCATTTTGGGCAAGGGGTAGTTTTCCTTTAATGAGGCTTTGTTTAAGTTTCTAAAGTCAATGCAAAGCCTTATTTCTCATGTTTTCTTCCTAACAGATACAAAATTGGACACCCACTTTGAGTATCTAACAGGGACTATAATTCCAGCGTCATACATTTTTCTAATTTCTTTTTCTACCAGAGGTAATTGAATAGGGTTGATTCTGCGCAATTTTTGTTTAAAAGGCTTCTGGTTTTCTTTGAGGGGTATCTTATGCTGGATTATTTTTGTATCATATGATTTTATATCTTCATAGCTCCATGAAAATACATCAGAAAATTATTTAAACAACTCAATGCATTTTAGTTTAATTTGATCTGGCAGTGTCTTGGATAACTTGATCATTTTTGTCTTTTCCTCACTGCCTATGTTGCATTCTTCCACTTCAGTTTCAATAGGTTCTAGTTTTGGCTTTTTGGCAACATCATCCAAGTTAAACAATTCTTCTAATGCGACCAGTCCTTTTGGCAAGATTTGATATTTAGATTCTAACACTTCTAAGTCTTCATTTCCTAAATCTGTGCTATTTTCTGTTGTATGTTTGGGTTGATGGGTTAACAGATTTATATCAGCAATATCAAGAGACTTTTCTTCTTCAAAAATTGTGTTTTCTTCAATAGGACAGTCTTGTTCATACTCTGAATCTAAGTTTGGTATTTCAAATTCATTTTTGGACTGTAGGAAGTATTTTATTTGTTTATCTCCATCAAAAACTTTCCAGTATTTCTCATTATCCGGGATAGCTGGTCTATATTTGGCTTGGGTGGAGCATTTCTTGCTTTCATAAGGTTTTAGACAAGTTCTAGTAGCAAAGGCTAATCCATTGGCAAGAATGTTTTGGTTCCTTCGGACAAAGGTAAGTTGGAATCCAGCAAATGTTTTTAACAAGTCCATGGCATCATGTCTATAGGCTCTAAGTCTAGGATGTTTAGCAGTGTATTCCCCATTTACTTGCCTAATTATCAATTTTGAATCTCCATGAACTGTTATTCTTTTGGCCAGTAATTTCTTCAATAAATGTTGGCCTAAAAGGAGAGCTTAATACTATGCTATGTTATTCATACATTGGAAGTTTAATCTATAGGAATGACCCTCAACATGATTGTTTTTAGTGTTGTGCATCCATACTCCTGCTCCCGCACCAGTTTTAGAGCAAGACCCATCAAAACTGATACTCCAAAGAGGACTGTATTCAAATTTATCATTTATTTCATTGATGAACTCTCTATTTTGTTTGCCTAATCTGTCACTGTGTTGTTTCTGTAGGTCTGCACTATGTTGAATTTTGTTTTGTTCCTCCAGATTTTCGATGTTTTGAGGTTTTGTTCTTTGATTTTCATGATCTGCACTATACTTATGATTTTTTTGGACCTCAAGACCTTTAATCTGTTTGCTGTGATTTTTTGAATTAGAAAACTATCTCTTAGTTTTCTCCTTGTTCTCCTCTTCCTCTATAGTTGCCTCTATGTTTGGATGTGGAGTGAACACTATATTGGGTGATGTTTCATTGACTAACTCTTGCTCATTAGGAATCTCATCATTGTAAAGAATGAATGAGTCAATATTAGTATGTATAGAATAGAGAGGAGAGTTTTTTGGTATTTCTTGGTTACTCACCATGTATTTCATATGTGTTTCCCTATAGAGCCTTCTAGGTTGACTGAAGATAGGGATGGTGGCATAAGTCATATCCATCTGCATAGTACCTTGCAACTTAGCACCCCATGATCTTGAAAGAAGCATGTCATATTTGGGGGGTATATCAGCCACTACAATGTCTATTACTAAGCTGTTGGCTAGAATTTGAGCTAAGTTAACACATAGATCTTTTATAAGTCCTAGGCATCTTACTCTGCTTGAATCAAAGGAATATAAATCTTTGTATGGTCTGGTTACCTCTAAGCTTAATCTTTCCATTATTACTTTAGGCATGAGATTATGTGATGCCCCTAAATCAATCATGGCATTGTACAAAATATTATCATGGATGTTCAAACTAATGTAGAATGGAGGGGTAGTTCCTTCTTGAAATTTTCCTTCAATCTTGGGACCAAACAAAAGCTCTGGTGTATCATCATTTAAGTTAACAGTATCATGAATTTCTTCTATATTTAGAGCTTTCAAAAATTGACATCTATATACATTCTGAGTGACTAACTTAGTGAGTGGGACAGAGATTTTGATTTTGAAAATTTCACTCTATAGGTTAAAAGGAATATTATTTTTCAAAATGTTTGATTCAGCTTTCTTAGTCACTGATTCATCAGCAAAATCATCTTGATGATTTCTACTATTTACAGCAGTCAAAATGGTTTTTTTAGGAGCATTAGTTGAAATCCTAGTGTTGTTAGGGTCACCACTCTATTTTTCATTGATTTGTGTGTTTTTTCCCTTGTTTGAATCAGAAATTTCAGCCACTATTTTATGATTTTCTATTGTCTTTTTGGAGGTATTTAGAGGGCTTTTTTTGACAGAATTTTCAGAGGTTTTTTTCTTGGGAGTTTCTTGATTCTTTTTACTTCTTAGGTCATATTTTTTAGGTGATCCTATGATGGAATTTTCAAAGTATGGTTCTCAGTATTCAGTTTCTGGTCTTCTATCATCATAGGGTGTATATAGACCTTGTTTTCTTTCATATAGGAAATCAGAATCCTCATTGCTTACTCCTAACATGTTTATGTGATCATCCTCTGTTTGTTCATTTGTTTCTTCATCCTCATTGACATAATTTTCCTGAAAAGGAGGTCTGATCTCTTGATCAGCATCTCTTTGTTTGTTCTAAGGTTAATTTCTCCTAAAGTTCTGGTTCTGATTTTGAGATTGATTTATGTTTTGAGGAGTTGATTGATTTTCTCTAGATTGAGATCTCTCATATATGCTCATTCTCTCCATCATATTCTCCATCATTATTTCTAGTTTTGAGTCAGATGTGGAAGGTATAGCTTCATCCCTATATGTTACCCTCTTCTCATTCTTCATTCTATCTCTTTTCTCAATTAGATTGGTTTCCACACTAAGAGCTCCCTTTCTCTTAGCTGATAGGCCATTTCAGGATCAAATCCTTCAGCGAATTTGGCCAAAGTTGAGCCTTGTGGTGGTTTCAAATCTGGGGATAGTGCTTTATAAACACTATTAAATCTAGTGCAATAATCTTCAACACTTTCCCCAGTATTTCTCTTGAGGTTGTTGTAATCTAAAATTATTTTGAGATGGTTCTTCTGAACTTGCCATTTGTTTATGAATGTTTGATGGAAATATTGGATATCATTAATACTATTAGGCGTTAGGCTTTTGAACCATTTTCTTGCTTCTCCCCCTAAAATTTGAGCAAATAATCTGAGTTTAATGGTTTCATCATCTATTTCATTTCTATCAAAATAGTCATTCATCTTGTCCACATGTATTTGAGTAGTAATGGAACCACTAGCATCATATAATGGGATCTTAGACTAACAGTCCTGTGGAAAATTGGCTAAAGGTAAAGGAAGGACTAGAGGAGCATACCATGTTGCCATGATAGGAGGTTTTGGAAAAAAAGGGGTGTTTACAAGTGGAGGGTTTGTGAAAGGAGGAGGAGGATGGAATGGAGTAGTTTTAACAGTGGGTGTATGGATAACAGAAGTACTTGGACCAATAGAGGACTGTTGAGAAAATATAGGATGAGAAAAACCAAAGTTATGAATGAAATGAAGGTCAGGTGGAGTGGTTTCTCTACTATCAATCTGTTCACCACTATATTGGGGTGAGTGTGGAGACTCAAAGTCTATATAATCTATATCACCAAGTGACTTAGTTATGGATGGGTTTCTTAAGTCAACTTGTGTATTTTATAGAGCTGAGAGATTTTTAGGGACAAAGTTAGCTCTATGAATTGGTCTGACAACAGTTGAATTCTTGGATTTAGGATATTTCCTAAGGATACTTTCTGGATTATCAACTATCTCAGGAGGGTTTGGGTCAGGATAGGCTCTAGTATAAATCCTTCTAGAAGCCACTATGTGGTGTTTTTGGACCCAATGATGAGAAAATTTCAGCCAAGTATGATAGTCTTTTAAAGGCTAACTAATATTTTTCAAAGAAAACTCAATCCTCAAAGTCTTCTTAATTGGGTTTGAATAATGTTTGAAGGATAAAATGATTTCCCAGTGGAGTCTTAGGAAAAACCAGTGGGATTGACATGCCTAATGAATACCAATGGAGTCACTAGGTGAAGGAATTTTATTTGTTTTCAAGGTTTGGTTGTTGTTCACCATCAACAATCAATAATAACCAGTCTTGGTGACACTTGTTTCATTCAGAAATAGGGGTTCGTTGAGTTGTGAAGTTATCTATTACTCAATATTGTTTTTCCCCAATATGTTTGCCACTATGTTAGGTCTCCGTAGTTTGCAATATTGGAAAGAACAAACGCTGCAGAGCCTACATCAAAACCACTTTTGGATCTTAAGATCTAGCCCTCCTGGATTCAGAGAGGGATCTCTCTATATGAGTGTTTTCAAAGATATTTCTTTAAGGCTTATGATATGATATTAGGCTGGTTATGAAGTACAAGGGTTTTGTTTATTTTAGTTGGGATGGATATCATAAAAATTAAGGAAGTATTTTTTAGGGGTAAAGGTGTGAGCAGGTTGAAATAATGGTTCATCTGATAGGATAGGTAAGAAATATTATCAATCCATTAGGCTATGGAGTCACATAAGGATTTAATTGCACAACAAGTTTCAAGAGTGGTCTATGGGGCAAGTCATCTATGTCAAAATATCTCTTTAAGTTGATTTATGGTATGGAACATTAAAGTGTAGTGAAAGAAGCAAACATATAATAAAAACAAAGGGAAACTTAAAATAAAGTAAGGAATTTTAACCTAGCTTGCTTTCAGCATACTCAAAGGAAAACAAAGAATAGCTTAAGATCAAGTAATAACTTTGAATCTAGCTTGCTTTCAGCATATTCATAAGGAAAACATTCAAGATAACATTAAAGGTAACCTAAGATCAAGTAAGGACTTTGAACCTATCCTACTTTTGACATACTCTTAAGGGATCTTTCAAAGCAAATGTTGGAGATAAACTAGAGGACGGGGCTAACCATAAATTTATCTAATTCAACTTTAATTAGCAGATTTTTCAAGAAATTTAGAAGATAATATCTCAAGTTGTACTCAAGAAACACAGGCTAACCAACACTTCACTGGTTATACTCTACTGAATTATCCTTAAAACACAATTAGAAGAAAACATAAAGATAAATATTTATCAGTGAGAGATAGGGTACTTTGCAGTAAATCCTAATCTATATTTTTCGTTCTTTATCAGAGAAAATGGACAGTATGGAAAACATGAGAAAAATAAAAATTACAGTAAGAAAAACATCACCATTGACATAGACCAGGATCCCATAAATCAGCTTGTATATTTGATGTTCAAACCAGTTACAATATTCAAGTCCAGTGGGTCTTTACAGCTTCAAAACTCTCTTCTCATCCTATCTTTCTTCAATTATAAAACAGAGCTTCAACAACCTCAATAGCTATTTACATTCAACAAGTATTCAGCCAACAATAATAATAGACTCCTCATATGATATATATAGGTAAATTTGAGGAGGTGGAGCGGAAAGAAGGTCCAACTAATCATTTAATATAGAGTAAATGCTTCTCGACCTTTGGGAGGCCTTATGGAGAAGATTTCAGATATTTAACTCCGTTTTAATAAAATTTACGTTAAATTTCATCAACTTCAATCACTTTTGTTGATTTTGGAGGCTTTGGTAGGCTTGTAATTACTTTATGAGCTGTCTTTGGCAAATATCTTTGACTGTGCATTAACTTTGTATTCTTTTGAGAAAATAGGCCTGTAGACGGCATTACTGAGAATTAATTGCCTCAATGATGTGGCATTCGGAGGCTTTCTTGGTTGATTTGTGTTGATTTGGCACTTTAAACCCTGATTTAGGCCTTGATCTTGCTTTTGGGCCTTTATAATCATCGTCAGGCTTTAAACCTTTTCTGCTGAATGTTTTATCCTTTAAACATGTTTCTGCTTTAATCACTATGTCTTTATCCTTGTAAATCATTGGTTTAGTCTTTTAATATTTGGTATTTTGACTTTAAACTTTGACTTTAAGCTTCACTGTTTTTTCCCTTTTTCTGTGGACAGGTGGTTTTCATCGATGTAGGAGGGTTTGATTATATGACCAATGATCATAAAGCATTGATTAAAACCTAGATTTTACACCCCAAAAGCTTCTTTTCTGCATTGATTAGGCTTTGGGGATTGTGATCCTCAGCCCAGTGCCACTGTTTCCTTGGCTATGAGACTGTTTTTATTGAATAATCCACCTTTAAAAACCTGTAACCAAACACATAATTTGTTAAGTAAAACCTGCGAATTTTGGGGTTAAACTAGTAGCAGAGGCTTAAAGGAGGCGAAAGGAGCAGTGAGGCAAAAGGAGAAATGCATGGAGGGAGGCAAAAATATGAAGAAAATGGGTTAAAAATCAAATTATGACATAGAAATAGAACAGTGGTTTTGCGAAAACCATCGGCAGTTTTCACGTAGCATCCAAGTAGTAAGTGGTTTTGACGTGATCGAACATGATACCACATGTTGATCGCCACGTGTGCACCCCAAAATCATTTGTTTCATGTAGATTTAGGTTGTTAAACCCTGACAAAAAAATCTACGTGAAATTGAACATGGACCATTGGATCTGGGGGTGTATATCCAACGGCCACAGGGGAGCGCGACAGGTGGAAGGTTCTAGGGCAAGGAGGGATGGTGGAGGCCAGGTGTTGAGTGGTAGTTGTCGGATAGTTTTGTGTGGTGGAAGGTGGGGCTGGTAGGTGAAATCACCTATTTTTTTGTTTAGCGGGTTTGGTTGATCGACGGGGTTGGATGTTCGGAAGATTAGTGGTCGTCAGATCTTATAGATCAATGGTGGGGATGCATTTGAGAGGATGAATGGATATATATTAGTCGGGAGAATGGAGGGTGAGAGGAGAAGCATGGTGGCCATTGATATTTATAGATCTATGGTGGGGATCGCTTCGTGGAGTGGTAAGGCAGGGAAGAAAAAAGAATGAGGGAATGTGGCTAAAGGAAAAAAGGGAAGGTGGGGGTGATTTAGCACCGTCGGATCAGATAGATCTACGACAAATATTCATGCAGGATTTGACAAGTGTGGCGGGGGAAATGCAAATAAAAACGTGTTTTACAAGGGGCACGGGGGTAAATAAAAGGTAAGGGAAGGGGGCTTGGGATAAGGTAGAAGTGTGGTTCTGTGGAGAAAAAGGGACCAGGGGAGGAGGAAAAGGAGCTAGAGGGCTAGCACTTGGTCGTGGGTGCAGGTCATCTGAAGAAAGAGGAGCGGAAGATTTAATCCCTTAGGGGCTTCAAGCCTGTATATAAAAGGGTGCATTTTTAGGCCAAAAGAGGGGTTTTTTAAGTCTAAAAAAGGTTCTGATAGGTAAAATAGGTTAATTCAAACCATAAAAAGGTGTTTCTTATAGGTTTTAAGGATTTTTAGTAGGTTTTTTAGGGAAATGAAGGGTAAATGGGAACGTAAAAATGGGTTTTTTCAAAGGGGAATGGGGGATAAATGAGAGGAAGGGAGAGATTTTACTGAGGAAAATGGAGGGTATATAAAGGGAAAAATGAGTAAAACAGGCTTAGGAAATGATGGAAAATGGCCTAAAAAATAGTCATCTTTTGATATCAACAGGGTCACCTGGTGGATTTTTTGAATGAAACAACAGTGAAGATTACTCTTAAGTTAGAGAGCACCAAAAGGCTTCAAGAATGAGAAATTTTCTGTGAAAATAATCTCTTGAAGGCTCAAGACATGTTTTAGCCATCATTTGCTGTGAAAAAATTTACTAATGGCTAACAAAGGTTAAGGTTAACGGTAGGTTAATTTTAATTTTAAGGTTAAGGTTAAGGTTAAGGTTTTGTTAATGTTAGTTTAACGTTAAGTTAAGGTTAAGGTTAAGGCTAACACTGAGGTTAGGGTTAGGCTAGGGTTAGTTTAAGGTTAAGGTTAAGGGTTTAGTCAAGGTCAAGGTTATTCCTACCCTAAACCTTAACCGTAATTAAAACCCTAACCTAAACCTTAAGTAACATAACCTTAACCTTAACCTTAACCCTAACCTATAAGGTCAAGGTTAAGGTTAAGGTCAGGTTAAGGTTAAGGTTAAGGATAAGGTTAGGTTAATTTTAAGGTTAAGGTTTAGGTTAAGGTTAAGGTTAACGTTAATGTTAAGGTTAAGGTTAACACTGCGGTTAAGGTTAGGTTAACTTAAGTTTAAGGTTAAGGTTAAGGTTTGGTTAAGTTTAAGGTTAGGTTAAGGTTAAGGTTAGGCTAAGGTTATGGTAAACCTTATGGTTAGGTTAAGGTTAGGTTTAGGTTAAGGTTAAGGTTAATGTTAAGGTTAGGTTATGGTTAAGGTTAAGGTAAGGGTAAAGGTTTAGTTAAGGTTAAGATTAAGGTTAAGGTTAAGTGTAAGGTTAAGGTGAAGGTTAGGGTAAGGTTAAGGTTAAGGTTAGGTTAAGGTTGTGGTAAGGTTAAGGTTAAGGTTAGGCGAAGGTTAAGGTTAGGTTAGGGTTGTTTTAAGGTTAAGTTTAAGGTTCAGGTTAGGTTAAGGTTAAGTTCAACCTTAGGGTTAAGGTCAAAGTTAAGGTTAAGGTTAAGGTTATGGTCAAAGTTAAGATTAAGGTGAAGGTGGAGGTTAAAGTGAGGTTAAGGTTAATTTTAATGTTAACCCTAACCTTAAACTTAAGGTAACAGTACGGTTAAGGTTAATTTTAGGGTTAAGATTAAGGTTAAGGTCAAGGTTAAGGTCAAGGTTAATGTCAAGGTTAAGGTCAAGGTCAAGGTCAAGTTCAAGGTAAAGGTTAAGGTCTACGCTAAGGTTAAGATCAAGTTTAAGGTTAAGGTCACGGTTAAGTTTAGGTTAAGGTTAAGGTCAGGTTTAACCTTAACGTTAACCTTAATGTAACACTAAGGTTAAGGTTATTGTTAAGGTTAAGGATAAGGTTAAGGATAAGGTTAAGGTTAAGGTCAAGGTCAAGGTCAAGGTCAAGGTCAAGGTCAATGTTAAGGTTAAGGTTAAGGTTAGCTTAATTTTTATTTTAAGGTTAAGGATAATGGTTTAGTTAAGGTTAAGGTTAGGTTAAGGTTAATGTTTAGGTTAAGGTTAAGGTTAAGGTTAAGGTTAAGGTTAAGTTAAGTTTAAGGGAAATGTTAAGGTTAACCTTAACCTTCACATAACCTTCAACTAAACACAACCTTAACCTTAACATTAGCCTTAAACCTAACCTTAGGCTTAACCTTAACCTTAACTAAACCCTTTAATGTAACCTTAACCCTAACATAACTTTTAACCTTCACCTTAAGGTAACACTGACGTTAAGGTTAATGTTAAGGTTAAGGTTAGTGTTACCTTAAGGTTAAGGTTAAGGTCAGGTTAAGGTCAGATTAAGGTTAGGTAAGGTTAGGGTTAAGGTTGGGTTAAGGTTAGGGTTAAGGTTAGGGTAAGGTTAAGGTTAAGGTTAGGTTAAGGTTAATTTTAAGGTTAAGGTTAAGGGTAAGGTTAAGGTTAAGGTTAAGGTAAAGGTTAGGTTAGGTTAGGGTTAAGTTTAAGGTTAAGGTTAAAGTTAAGGTAAGGTTAAGGTTAATGTTAGGTTAAGGTAAAGGTTAGGTTAGGGCTAAGGTTAAGGTTAAGATTGTTAAGGTTTATGTGGAGGTTAAGGTTAGGTTAATTTTATGGTAGGTTAAGGTTAAGGTTAGTAAGTTTAAGGTTAAGGTTAAGGTTAAGGTTAGGTTAAGGATAAGGTTAAGGTCAGGTTAAGGATAAGGTTAAGGTAAGGTTAACCTTACCCTCTTCAACTTAATCTTAAGTTTAACCTTAACCCTAACCTTAACCTTAAACTTACATTAACCTAACCTTAACCTGACGTAACCTAACCTTAACCTTAACCTTACCCTAACCTTAACCTTAACCTTCACTTAACCTTAACCTTAACCTTAACCTTAAAATTGCCTTAACCTTAACCTTAACCTTAAACTAACCCTAACATCAATGTTAACCTCAAAGTTAACCACAACCTAACCTTAAGCTTGACCTTAACCTTACCCTAACCCTAACCTAACCTAAGCTTAACATTAACCTTACCCTACCCTTAACCTTGACCTTAACCTTACCCTAAAGTTGACATAACCTAACCTTAACCTTAACCTTTACGTTACCTTTTCCTAACCTTCACCTTGCCTTAACCTAACCTTAACCATAACCTAAACTTAACATTTAACTTAACCTTCACATTAAATAACTTAAACTTAACCTTAACCCTAATATTAACCTTAGCCTTAACCTTAGCCTTAACCATACCTTAACCTTAACACAACCTTAACCTTAACCTTAACCCTAACCTTAAACTTAACCTTAACCTTAACCTTAAGATTAACCTGACCCTTAACCTTAATATTAACCTTAACCTTAACACAACCTTAACCTTAACCTTAACCTTCACACAACCTTAACCTTAACCTTAACCTTACCCTTACCCTTAACCTTAACTAATCCCTTAACCTTAACCTTAACCTTACCCTTAACCTTAACAATAACCTAATCTTAACCTAACCTTAGCCTTACCCTTGACCTTAACCTCAACATTAACATTAACACAACCTTAACCTTAATCTTACCCTTAACCTTAGCCTTAAACTCAATATTAACGTTAACTGAACTCTTAACCTTAACCTTCACCTTACCCTTAACCATAACCTAACCTTAACCTTCACCTCCACCTTGATACAACCTTATCCTTAACCTTAACACAACCTTAACCTTAACCTTACCCTTAACCTTAACATTAACATTAACCTTACCCTTAACCTTAACATTAACTTCATCCTTAACCTTAACCTTAACCTTAACATTAACCTTACCTTTAACCTTAACATTATCCTTACCCTTAACCTTAACCTTATCCTTAACTTTAACTAAACCCTTAACCTTAACCTTAACATTAACATTAATCTTACCCTAACCTAACCTAACCTTAACGTTAACCTTACCCCTAACCTTAACCTAACCCTTAACATTAACCTTAACCTTAACCATAACCTAAGTAAACCTAACCTTAACCTTAAGCTTAGCCTTAGCCTTAAGGTAACGCTAACGTTAAGCTTAACCTTAACCTTAACCTTAAGGTAACACTAAGGTTAACCTTAACGTTAACCTTAACTAAACCTTAACCTTAAGGTAACACTAAGGTTAACCTTAACATTAACCTTAACTAAACCTTAACCTTAAACTTAACGTTAACCCTAACCTAACCTTGACCTTGACCTTAACCTTAAGCTTAACCTAACCTTATCCTTAACCTTAACCCTAACCTAACCTTAACCTTGACTTTAACCTTAACCTTATGATCCAGATTTATACAGGAATGCAACAGAATATAGAAATAAACATAAACATATAAATACAATAGAAATAAGGCTTCATTTCATTAATATAAAATCACAGAAATATGCTTACAAACATGATGGAAATAAAATAGCTAGGGTGTTGGTAGTGAATCTCTAAGAAGAGATGTGGCAACTACAGACCTCTAAATTGTGTTACAATGAGGCTCAAGGGCCTATTTATTATGGATAACCGATGGAGAACTCTAAAATTCCAAAAACCTAACCCGAGGAGATGAAGCGCCAAAACTATGAGCCCCGTTTAGGTAAATTGGTGCTTCAATTTCCCGGGGATGTAACTTCAGCATACTATCTCCCTTTGGGCCCTGAAAATGGCTCCGGAAGTTTAGGACCTGAAAAACTGCTAAAAATAGTAAGTTATGAAAAAAACTGAAAGAGACAATGGTGGGGCCCCATGTGGAATCAGCAGGTGGCCACCAATATCCACCTGGATCATTCCTCCCCCCTTAGGAAGAAATGGTCCCCATTGTGTTGAGTTCCTCCATGAGATGAGGAAACTTCAATTGAAATTGGTCCCTCATGAACCACTTGCCTTGGTGCAGGAGGTAGCTAGCTTTGATAACCCGATATAGTTGGATCTTTTGTCGGCGAGTGTTCTTGATTTGCATGTCCATGATACAGTCTCAGGTGGCCTGTTCCATGTAGTTTGGGTTTAAATATTTTGGTGTGAGTTATTTTGCAATGTCAGAGGTGTCCAATAGAGGTGGGAAGTAGGGAAGAAGGTGGCCTACATTGAATATTGGGTACAGACCAAGGAATGGTGGAATACTAAGCTTGAAGGAATTATTCCCCATAGCCTTGTTGATGGTGTACGGCCCATATGGGAGTGGGTGAATCTTGCGGTGGGGTTGAGTGAGGCGCTCCTCTTGCAAATGTAGCCACACTTTTTCGCCCACTTGGAAGTTGTGTAGCACCTGATGTTGATCATGTTGTTGCATGTACTTAGCATTGGCTCTATCCAATATGTCATGAACCTATTGGCGAATGTGCTGAATGCGCTCAATGAAGTTGTTGGCTTTGTCAGCTTCAGACTGGACATGATCCGAATTGGCCTGAGTAGTTGCAAATGGCATGGCTACGTCAATGGGACATAGTGGCTGGAATCCCAAGCCCACCAGAAAGGGGTTATGGCCAGTTGAGCTATGGAGAGCCCAATTATAATTGTGTTGTACATAGGGAAGGCTCTCATCCGATGTGCATGATTTGCTTTGAATTGTACATGCGCAGAATGTGTACAATCATCCTATTGACGACCTCTGTCTGGCCATCATTTTGGGGATGGAAAGTTGTGGACTTGGTGAGCTTGGTGTCCAACATTGACCAGATTCTGGACCAAAATGTGCTGAGGAACCTGTTGTCGCGATATGATATGATAGACTGTAGAATCCCAAAGTGCACCCACACTCATTCAAAGAAGAGTTTAGCAGTGGCTTCTAATATGATATTCTTCTTGCAAGATCACCAAGTATACCACTACAAATGAGTTCGTGAATGGACGCAATATGTCATCCATCAACCTCATGAAGTTTGTGGGAGCATTTGTCAATCCGAAAGGCATGACGATCCATTCGAAAAGGCCCTCCTTGGATTTGAAGGTAGTCTTCCACACATCAGAGGGTTCGATTGGTACTTGGTGATACCCAAACTTCAAGTCGATCTTGCTGAAATATTTTTCCCCTTTAAGTTGGTCCATAAGGTCATCAATCCATGGGATCGGGTACCTATTCTGGACAGTGATCTTGTTCAACACTCGATAGTCAATACAGAGTCTCCAAGCCCCATCCTTCTTCTATACCAACACAACTGGGCTCCCACAGGGTGATGAACTTGGTCGGATGTGACCTTTCTACAACAGCTCCTGAATCTGCCTCTTGATTTCATCATTCTCTAGAAAAAAGCACATATAGATCGGTCCATTGGGTAGCGGCACACCTAGGGTCAAGTCAATGGCATGCTTGACCTGAAAATGTAGAGGCACCCCTGTGGGAGAGGTGAAGATGTCCCCGTACTCTTCCACAACCTTGTCCATTTGTTGTTGTCATGTAGAGGAGCCATGTCTGGAGGTCGTGGCCACAATCTTCTTCTTTCCCTAGGGGTGGATCATCAGGAAAAAAAATTTCCTGGTTTGGGAAATGAGCTTACTTGATTGTTTTTCAATAACCAAAGAGATATTGGGAGGCGGTGATACCTCTGGTATTCTGTACAATTTAATTCCCAAAGTAATAATAATAGTGTGAGGCTGGGACTCATACACAGCATGTCGCTTCCACAAGTATGGTTGGCCTAATAATACATCAAAAACATTAATATGAGCAATGTCACACAATACCTCATCCATGAAGGACTTGATGTTATAGGGAAGGAGGCACTACTGGCTGATGCAGAGATCCCGTCCTTGGTGAAGCCACTCGATGGTGTATGGTTGTGGGTGCGATGTGGTCGGAAAGACCAATTGCTTCACAACATCTGCTGAAATGAGGTTCTTTTGGCTCCCATTGTTGATAATGAACCGTAGCGGGGAACCCTTTACCCACACCTGGGAGTGGAACAGACGATATGCCTCCTCTGGATCTTCGTAGTGGCAATAGTGGCATTGTGCTCTGCATCAATAATCGGCTTCCCTTTGTCATTCTCCTTTTCAGGTTCTGATTCAGAGTCGGAGCATGCATCTAATTCAAACGCCCTCATATTAGCTACCAGTGACTGCTTGGCCCAACACTCACTTGTGTTGTGAGTGGAGCTCTTATGAAACTCACACCACTTACCCGTGTCCTTCTTTTGCTTCAAGGTGTTGTTCTTTGCTGGTGTCTTTGGCAGGTTGTCTTGGGCCACCATGCCTTGGATTTTTCCTTTGTTCCACGGTTTGGGGGCACCTTTCCCTTGCTTTTGATTCGCAGATCCAAAGTCTCACTTCTTCTGTTTGAATTTCTGCGCAATCTTGGAAGCATACCGGTATCCCGTACCAAGAGAGGAGATGTCGAGGAACTCCATTTCCTCCTGAATGTATCTATGTAGATAACTGCGATACTTTAGCACCAAATTTTGCTCTAAATATTTGATACCCAAATTTTTGTGAAGGGTATGGAGTAGATTCATTAGCTCATGCACATCTTGATCCCTTTATTGCTGCAGCGTGTTCCATTGTATGTACTTGTCCTCATATCTCCCCATGGGATAGTATTGTTCCTTGATGACATCTCAGAAATAATTCCAAGTGGGTACAGTTGAGAGCAAAGAGGGTTCTATCTCGTCCTTTTTCTCACAGTAGGTTTCCCACTAGTCCTTGACATGGGGGGTAGCTTTGAGGAGTGAAAAAATAATCTTCTCCTATTCAGAAAAGTCATGAATAGATAAACATCCTTCTAATAGATTCAACCATCTATCTATGACACCTATGGAACCCTGTTGGAGGAGACCGCAATGTCAAAGCTTGGTTGTAATCTTCCTTTTGTTTAGTAATATACTCAACTATGGTGTTGATTCCATCATTGTGTTATGTTGATTTTCTGATGCAATTGATTTAGTCCTCTTCGACTGACTAATAGTTACGAATGTGAATTAGTATGCTATTTATCGTCATTGTTTCTTGTGTGTGTGCATGTGTCCGAGCGTGAAAGCGAGCAGATCATGATCTGTCAAACCAAGAGCAAGAGGTAGCCACTCTTTCCAATGACAACAACAATGTAGGAGCTCTGGTAAATCATCTATCGAATCTCTGTCCATTCGTTAACTAGGAATCGATATTATAGCTTATCTTGTTTGTGGCTAGACCCACTCTAGGGCTAGTGGGATCGCCTCTGTCCACAGAGGGGATTTACCTCACCAAAAAATTGGCGACTCCATATGATCGCCATGGTTTTAATTCAAGATGATGACGACTGTAATGAGCATGTCATTTACTACTTGTCTTGAAACCTTCTTGACCCTGAAATGTGTTATGCACATGTTGAGAAGTTAGCGTTGGTTGTAGTCTAGGTCGTCCAAGGTTTTCATCATTATATCCTTTTACGCATAGTGACAGTGATTTCTGATTGTAACCCCATGACCTATATTCTGTCTCGATAGTTGCCGCGGGGAAAATACTAGAAGCGGATCGTTATCCTCCAAGAGTTTGATTTGGAATTTTCTACTGCCAAATCGAATAAATCACTCGTTTTCGCTAATTTGATTTGTTCTCTCCCCGTCGACTCTACTCCTTATTCTGAGGATCACATTCTAGACTAAATTCTTTTCTTGATTATCACCCTCGATCCATGGTATGGTGATATCATCGTGTATCTCCAGACTTCTACTTTTAGGTCTGAGTTAACGAAAGATGCCCGACGCCGCATTCGGCATTAGTCGCAACCTTATCGTATTATTGGAGATACCCATTATCGTGTTGGAGTTGGTTCCATACTCCGCTAATTTCTTACCCTCGAGGAAGATGAGAAAGTTTTAAACAACTGTCACATTGGTGCATGTGGTGGTCACATGTCTGGTTATGCCACTGCACAGAAGATCCTTCGTGCTGGCTATTTCTGGTCGTCCATTTTTAAAGATTACATTGTTGCAGTACGCAAATGTCATGCATGCCAAATATATCAATGCAAGATGCATGCACCACCTGTTCCACTACACCCTGTCATTACCATTGGTCCTTTTTCCAAATGGGGTATCCATTTTCTGACATGTAAGCCTCCTTCGGCGGGGGGCATGCCTATATTATCGTCGTATTCGATTATTTTACAAAATGGGCTGAAGCAATGCCTACACTAGCTATGGACAGTAAGACAGCAACACAATTCATATTCAATCATGTTATTACTCGGTTTGGTGTCCCTCAAGCCATTGGTACCAATCATGGGTCTCATTTTCAAGACTATATGATGGCGGAGCTGACGTCTAAGTTGGGTCTGCGTCATGACAACTCAACGCGTTATTACCCTCAAGCTAATGGCCAATTTGAAGCCATAAACAAAGTTCTTGTTACAATGCTTAAATGAACAATTGGGATCCATAAATCAAATTGGCATCTCATGTTGTTTTTAGCTCTATGGGCTTACCGAACTTCGATTAAGAGTGCAACCGGATTCACCCCATTTCAGTTGGTGTACGGTCTGGAAACTACTCTTCTGATTGAATGTGAAATCCCTTCACTAAAATGAGTTGTGGAATTACTGCCTAATACTTCACCTGAGGAAGAGTGTCTCCTCTACTTAGAGATATTGGATGAAACTCGTTGCTTAGCCACCTTGGTCATTGAAGCACAAAAGAAGCGAGTCAAAGCTCACTCTGACCAAACAGTTTCCCCTCGTTCTTTTATCGAAGGTGACCTCGTTCTCTTGTACGACCAAGCTCATGACAAGCTAGGGGTAGGTAAATTCAAACCCATGTGGCATGGGCCCTACATCGTCAAACGTGTGTTACAGAATGGGGCTTATGAGCTGATTGATTATGAAGGTTTATCCCTTATCATAGCACAGAAATGGGTTATACATGAAAAAGTATTATGCTTAAGTCATTCATGCATGATATGTGTACATAGGTGATTTTTTTATTTTTGTGCATGCTTTGGTTTGATGTGCTTTGTAAGCTTTTTTCTTCTTATTGGGTCTTGTTTGTTATACAGATGTCTATTGTGTAACCAGCTCCAAAAATAGAAGAAAAAAGATATCAACGCCTTAGAAATAAGCCACTTCGAGGGGGCAACCTCCAATACATTAGATAAATGAAAAATTCTTGGATGCTACAAATGAACAAAACCTCCTTCTATACATAGGAGTCCATGGGGCCATAATATAATCCTAGTGGGGCCACAATGTAATCCTAGCCAACCTACCAATAATAATTTAAGGGCACAATAATAACAATATGGGGGTTACAGGGGTACAATAATAACAATAAGGGGGCCTACACTAACATAATAAGGGGCTACACTATTAATATAGGGACTTAACATGCCCCTCTCCTTCAAACAAGTGTTTTCCTCAACGCTTGATTATTTCTTGATGCTTCTATATAAAATTCCCATCCTCCCATGTGAAATATTCTACAGGAAAGTTCTTCCACTTGCTAAGATACTCTGAAATTGATCGTACTTGTCGAGTTCTTGTTTCTATGACTACTTCATAACTTCTTTCGATGTGATGTTGATCTTCCTATTGTTTCATTAGATTCTGCACCAAAGTTGGGTTATCCTTTGAGAGTTGGAGAACTTGTTGTTGATGCTCGCTGTGATATTCCACTAATTTGTCATCCATATTAGCTATTATTTGATGCTTCAAACCATCCAAATTAGCCTCCATTTTTTCTTTTAAACCATTTATTTCATCTTCGATTTCTCTTCGTAAGATCGAAACTTGTTGCACTTGGTACCGTAATTTTGATATCTCATACTGCAACTCTTCCTCTTCATGCATCATTGTATAGATTTCTGAGGGCTTAATGGGTATGGAATTCTTTTTAGGTGCCATTTTAGAATCAAATATTGATACCTATTCTACAATATTCCCTTGGAATCAATTCAACTTGATTCTTCAAACAAGACTTATGCAATTCGGAAAAAAAATACACACCTTTTACTTGCTTTGAGGAGCTTGATATTGAAATTGAATTATCTCTGTAATTGAAAATCGTCAATCTCTAAAATTTAGCCCTGTAGTAGCCCTCTGAAGCTTCTTTCAAATGCCACAGGTCTGATCTAATTTGGATTCCCCAAGACAAAGTTGTGTCCAATCTCCCACAATGACCTAATTTTGGACTGGTTCAGTAGAACAAACTTGTAGGACTTGCCACGTGTCACTGTTTCATCCTTTGTCTCTGAAATTGATAGCCAAGAAACTACAGTCAATTTAATTGCGACCACTTTTTACGGCACTCAAATCCACTGCCCAGAGAGAGAGTTATTCAAATTTTCCCACGATCACCTCTTTGAGATGAAATTCAGGAGCCTGAAAAAGCACTACCTTCCACAGATCATATCTCCAACAATATTGCGAAAATAGCTCTGAAATTTTTTGATGAATTTCCTCAGGGTTTCAGCTTTTCACCATACAAATTTCAGATTCTGAACCTTCGTAGAAAAAATTGTATAGCCAAAATACCACGATGACCTGTTTAGGAGCTTGAAAAAAGACCTAACTTCCACAGATGATATCTCCGAAAATGTTGCGAACCAAGCTCTGAAATTTTTAGACAATATTCCTCAGGCTTTCAGCTTCACACCCTAAACATTTTAGCTTCTGAAACTTTGTAGAAACAAATTTATAGCAAAAATTTGACGATGACCTGTTTGGAGCAGCGAAACCCTAGAAACAGGTCATCGTGGCATTTCCCCTTATGTCGATTTCGTGGATGGTGCTTCCTGCAGTACCCGGAACTTGTCTTTGGCAACCTGGGTAATTTATGATACTGTTAGTGAGTTGATTAACCTACAAGGTATTTGTCTAGGACCAACTACAAACAATGTCGCTAAATATAGTGTCGTTTTGGAACTATTAACCGAGGCAGTTAAACTCGGAATACGCACATTACTTGTGAATCTAGATTCACAACTTGTTGTTCTTCAACTTAATGGTCATTATTCGGTTTGAAAACCATGAATTTTATATTGTATTTTCTTATTCATTTACTTGAAAGACATTTTTATTTCATCACATATCAACATATACCAAGATGAATGAATACATTAATTGATGCAACAGCTAACATTGTGCTAGATAGAAATTTGCGCAATTTATAAAACATCATCATATGTAAATAGACCCATGTAGAAAATATATGTATATATATCGATTGTTTGCAACGTGTACATAATAAAAACCCAAAAAATATATATGCATGTTTCAGTTACATCTCGAGACAACATGTCTCTCAAAATGTGCGGAAATAAAAGCCTATGTGCCTAATCAAGGTGGTGCTCATGATAACAAGTCACCGCCTGTACCAACCACCTCAAAAAGCGGTGGATACGACTCGGCACCCCCACAGTGTGCCTCTGATAGGGTCGATGAAAATCATCAAAATAAGCATAGTCCAGAATCCCACAGGAAATCCCCTTCAGATTTTGTACTATCTCTTCATCACTTCCCTCACCATAAGGATCGAAATCACAAGGAGTTCGCCTCGCTATCGGCAACATACCTATAGGATGCTCTAGGTAAAAATATGCATACGCATAAGATTAACTGTTAGAACATGCATGTATACCAAAAAATCATAAACTCATGAAAATAAAAAATGAGTCTCACCTAGCTCTTCGTCCCAATCCTCTCCCTCCAAGAGCGGGAGGTCTGGATCACTTGAGAAGTTTGTACGAGAATACTTCCAGTCCTCCATGAAAATCAGTTGTCATCTGAGCCAATTGAAGAATTCTGGCCTCCAAGACATCTGTAGGCCGCTCCCTGCTCTGGGCATCAGCGGAGCCCATTGATCCATCTGTGGTTCTCTAGGTGGTGCAATCAGAGCAATGACCTCTTGATGCTAGAATATCGGTAGTCATTCCAAGAAGAACAATACCAAGATTGATCCATACCCAAACTTTTTTAGTTTTTTATTCTTGCACTTGGTCAATTTTCACTTCATGTTAATGGTCACGACCTCTGCCCAGTTATAGAGAGTTAGGGTCAGGAAATCCACAACAAGAAGCATTTGTGTCTTTGTGGCCTCATGCAGTGCTTGCGATCCTGCAGCCCACGTGATAGTGTGTAGAACTACTTTTAGTGCTAGATTTGGGATCGTTTGAATGTCAACCTTTCCACTCCCTGATCCTTTTCATTCCCCTCGGCACACCCTGTCAATCATTATCCCCATTCTCTCCATGGTAGGACGGGTATCGATCATGATAGGGACTGCACCCCTGCGTGAAAATCCTGTGATAAAATAGACATCAGAAACTTCAATTTCAAGTTCATGATCCAAAAGCATGAAATTATCTTGGTCCTCATCCCATATGCTTATCAAATACCAGAGCAATTCTAGTTGACCCCGAAGGCATGGTGTCAAGAAGAATTTCTTTAGCCCACAATCTCTGAGGGCATCCATGCATCGGTCATTCTCCATGGAAAGTTCATCTCCCTCACTATGTTCTCTCTCTTTCCACTCAATCACCATTCTTTCTTCTTGGTACCTACACACATTGTTCATATGAGCATTGTTATTCTACTTGGGCATCGAAATTTGCAAACAAATGGTTGCATTTTCCTCAAATTAATGCAGATTTTTTGGTTGCGTGGTTGGCATGACTGTTTTGCTAACATTCACACCAATGGGTGCACCCCCTGTGTAAAAAGTGTGCGATTAGTGTGGGTACATGCCTGAAACCCATGCCAACCGTGATGCCCTAG
The DNA here is from genome assembly GCA_034641835.2 of Pinus albicaulis. Classification (NCBI taxonomy): domain Eukaryota; kingdom Viridiplantae; phylum Streptophyta; class Pinopsida; order Pinales; family Pinaceae; genus Pinus; species Pinus albicaulis. Next base: position 678,987,133 of record CM076582.1, on the reverse strand, counting down.
ATTTCGATAATCCCCCTCCTAGGAAATCAAAATCGCATGTGCAGAGAATAAAATTTAGCTTAAAATATGGGAAATGGTTTCGGCTCTTACCTGAAACTGATGGAATCAATATCGGTTCACTGGATCACTCGCAATGGTCACCATAAAATCTCAAAGTACACCGGATCACTGTTGCTCCACAAAGAGGTAAAAGTGAAAATTAAATAATTTTTACCACTTATGGCATTTTATAACTTTTCAAGGTCTTGAATTAGTTTTTAAAACATATTTTTCAATTATTTTATCATATTATTTTCGAGAAATGGTTTTTACACGTGTCCCTTATGAAACAACAGGTCTTTCACATGGTTATGACTAAGTAACGATTTATATTTTATATTTTTTCGGACTCGGTAAAAACATGAAAAAGTCACTAGTGGAGTCATATTTCAACTCTTTTCTAACTCTCTAAAATTGAAAAGATTTCTGAGATGCTTATCGTTTTGAACTCGTTAAATTGGCTGTGAAACGATATCTAACCAGTATATGTTTACCCCTTTTTCGGGCTGGGATAGATTAATTACAAAAAAGGAATACCTTAGCCTATCGTGACTAAGAGGTTCTCTTAGACACAGTTTTATACCATTTCGTATTTCTGAGACTATTTATGAAAAGGGTCTTGCTGGAGTTTTCTTTTCCACTTTCTTTTCAAACTCTCTAAACATGAAAATATGTCGAGTTCTCCCTTTGTCAGGCTCGTTAAAAACTGATGACATCGGACTCCATCGTTATGAAGTTACTCGAGTTCCTCCTTCCTAGGGCTCGTAAAATGTACTAGGTTGGATTTGTCCGAATTAAAAACTTACATCACAAGCATATGCTATCCCCTTGAAACTTGTTTTCAAAAATAATTGGGGTACTCACTAGAAATGGTGGGGGAAAATGGAACCAGATTGTAGTTGTGTTGGCAGTATGTTGCTCTTGAACATGGCACTTGTCTGCATTCGTGTGGGGTTGGGGAAATCTCACTTCATCATTTGTTAGCCTCCATGGATTTGGGTGATCTCTTTTGACCACTCATTTGCTCTTTGCCACGTCACCATGACCTCAAACCCTTGATGTAAAATAATTCCAAATCCAGTGTCATGCTGTCGATATGTTCAAGAGAATTTTTCCTCTGAAGTTTTCAACCTCCCTCTAATTATCTATTTGTCTTGATTCACAAACATCATATTCCTCTGTCTCATGTTGATGATGTGTGAAACATTATGGCCCACTTTCGATTAGGTCACTTTCTATTGACTTCAGCTCATTATCTAGGAAGCTGATCTAGAGACTACCTTCAAGTACCTTGGAGCCTGCATGCCTCAATGGCAGGTTCTTCGCATTCGACACAAGGTCCACATTATTGGCCTTCGATCGACTAACTTTGCAGGTGTTCGACGTCAGATCACTGTTCACATTCTGTGGATTGTATCTTTGGTACCTTGAGATCCATTTTCATTATTGGTGGTTTCTCTTGTGTCTGTTAATGGATTTCATCAATGGCTGGTAATCAGATGATTTTCTTGCACGTTCGACTTCAGTTCACATATTCGCATGCTTTAATTTTTACTTTTCTCAGGACAAGATGGAGCGCAAGACCCTGGGTTTTGTCTAATGAAATCCAGGTTACAGGTTCTTTGTAGATTACTATGACTTATTACATGACTCTTATGATTGGATGGCTACGACCATACCTGAGTCCATTTGTTGATCCTTATTGTCAGATGGCTGTGACCATATCTCGGATCTCACTGTTTATGTACTCTATTATGGATGGGTGCACCCATGCCACATGTCATGTATCATATATATCAATTGTATTTGTACTTTCAGGTTTTATCACAACATTTTTTGGGTCGAATGTGTTCTCATAAAGCATTTCACCCCTCCATCTCTCTCGGACCTCGTGCTTTAGGGGGCATCTGTTACACATCATTTTTTCACCATCCCTGTAATCCATCACCCCACATATTGGAGGGTCTTTCCCATGACCTGTGACAAGTGTCATACTTAACACCTTATTTTCATCCTTCTGCATAAGGGCATCATTTCTCCTGTTCAACATTTCTTCAAAATGCACACAAAAACCTATGTTTTGGCCTTGGCGCGGGTAGCCAGTTCAGCCCTCGCGCCAATATGGTAAATTTACACTAGAGCCCACGCCACCTGGTGCTATGTCTCAGTGTAATGCCTGTGCTAGCTATTTTAGGAATGTTTTTTAACAAATAGAGGTGGAAGTTTCCTTCTAACCACATCAGGGATGAGTCACAGGAAGTGGTTAAGTTGATCAGCCACGGATCTCCCTCTTTAGGTAGTGGTTTCCACTTCCCATGGAAGACTCCTTGAATATAGGTCTCCCTTCCATGATTATAGGGATCCTAACCTCTCCCTCTCCCTCTATATAAATAGGCCTTCTCCCTTTATCAAAGCTAGTTGAACATATAGCCAAAGAGCTGAACTTATAGCTGAGTAATTGCTATCGAGAAGGTAGAACCAGGGAGAATCCTGTAGAGAGAGCCTCGTCTGAATTCCCGATGAGCCTTTGTGAGATGTGCTTCGCTGGAACCCTGTTGGAGGAGACCGCAACATCGAAGCTTGGTTGTACTCTTCCTTTTGTTTATTAATATACTCAACTATGGTGTTGATTCCATCATTGTGTTATGTTGATTATCTGATGCAATTAATTTAGTCCTCTTCGACTGACTAATAGTTACGAATGTGAATTAGTATGTTGTGTAACATCGTTGTTTCTTGTGTGTGTGCAGGTGTACGAGTGTGAAAGCGAGTGGATCATGATTTTTCAAACCAGGAGTGATAGGCAGCCACTCTTTTCGACGACAAAAACACCGTAGGACCTCCAGTAAGTCATCTATCGCATCTTCGTCCATTTGTTAACTAGGAATCGATATTATAGCTTGTCTCATTTGTGGCTAGACCCACTCTAGGGCTAGTGGGATCACCTCTGTCCACAGAGGGGATTTACCTCACCAATAGAGGCTAATATTGCAAAGGTTCCACCAGATCGAGCCCTAACTCCTTATACCTCAACCTCGTTGGGGACATGCAAATAAGGATCGAGAAAAAGCAGATCGCTTTGATACCACTGATCTATATTTATGCAGGAATGCAACATAATATAGAAATAACCATAAACATAGAGATATAGTGGAAATAGGGCTTCATTTCATTAATATCAAATCACAGAAATATTCTTACAAACATGATGGAAATAAAATAGCTAGGGTGATAGTAGCGAATCTCTGAGAAGAGATGTGGTGACTACAAACCTCTAAACTATGTTATAATGAGGCTTGAGGGCCTATTTATTATGGAGAAACAATGGAGAACTCTAAACATCCAAAAAAATAACCCTAGGAGATGAAGCGCCAAAACTATGGGCCCCGTTTGGGTAAATTGGTGTTTCAACTTCCCGGGGACATAACTTCGGCATACTATCTCCGTTTGTGACCTCAAAATGGCTCCAGAAGTTCAGGACCCAAAAAATGGCTAAAAATAGTAAGTTGTGAAAAAAAATGAAAGAGACAATGGTGGGGCCCCAAGTGGAATAGGCAGGTGGCCACCAGTATCCACCTGGATCACCTTAACCTAACCTTAACCTTGATCTTAACATTAACCTTAACATTAACCTTACCCTAAAGTTAACCTAAACCTTAACCTTAACCTTAACCTTTAGGTTAAGATTAAGGTAATGGTTAAGGTTAATGATAGGGTTAAGTATAGGTTAGGTTGGGTTAGGGTTAAGGTTAAGGTTAAGGTTAATTTTAAGGTTAGGGTTTAGGGTTTGGGGTTTAAGGTTAAGGTTAAGGGTTAAGGTTAAGGTTAAGGCAAGGTTAAGGTTAAGATTATGTTAGGTCCCTATATTACTAGTATAGTCCCTTATTGTTGTTAGTGTAACCCCCTTATTGTTATTATTGTACCCTTGTAACCCCCATTTTGTTATTATTGTGCCCTTAAATTATTATTGTTAGGTGGGCTAGGATTACATTGTGGCCCACTAGGATTACATTATGGCCCCATGGACTCCTATATATAGAAAGGAGGTTTTGTAAATTGTATCATCCAAGAATTGTTCATTTAAGTAATGTATTGAAGGTTTCCCCCTCGAAGTGGCTCATTTCTAAGACGTTGATATCTCTTTTCTTCTATTTTTGGAGCTGGTTACACAACATTTGGTATCAGAGCTTTGGATTCTAGGGTTTCGCTGCTCCAAACAGGTCATCGTGGCATTTTCGCTATAACTTTTTTTCTACGAAGTTTCAGAAGCTGAAATTTTTAGGGTGCGAAGCCGAAATCCTGTGGAAGCTTGTCTAAACATTTCAGAGCTTGGTTCGCAATATTTTTGGAGATATCATCTGTGGAAGTTAGGTCTTTTTTCAAGCTCCTAAACAAGTCATCGTGGAATTTTCGCTATAACTGTTTTTCTACGAAGGCTCAGAATCGGAAATTCATATGGTGCGAAGCTAAAATCCTGAGGAAATTCGTCAAAAAATTTTAGAGCTTTGTTCGCAATATTTTTGGAGATATGATCTGTGGAAGGTAGTGCTTTTTCAGGCTCCTGAATTATATCTCAAAGTGGTGATCGTGGGAAAAGTTCAATAACTCTCTCTCTGGGCATCAGATTGGAGTGCCATAAAAAGTGGTCGCAATTACACAGAATGTAGTTTATTGGCTATCAATTTCAGAGACAAAGGATGAAACGGTGACACGTGGAAAGTCGTACAAGTTCGCTCTACTGAACCAGTCCATAATTAGGTCATTGTGGGAGATTGGACACAACTTTGTCTGGGAGAATCCAAATTAGGTCATACCTGTGGAATTCAAAAGAAAATTCAGAGGGCTACTACAGTGCTGAATTTCAGATATTGAATATCTGAAATCACATAGATAATACAATTTCAATATCGAGCTCCTCAAAGCAAGAAAAAGGTGTGTATTTTTTTCAAATTGCACAAGTCTTGTTTGAATAATCAAGTTAAATTGATCCCAAGGGCATATTGTAGAATAGATATCAGTATTGGATTCCAAAATGGCCCCTAAAAAGAATTCAACACCCATTAAGCCTTTAGAAGGCTCTACTATAACTCATGAAGATGAAGAATGGCAACATGACATATCAAAATTACAAGAGCAAATTTCGCTCTCGCAAAGAACAACAAAAAATGAAATGGAAGTTTTGAAGAAAGGCGTGGAAACTAAGATGGATGGCGTGGAAGCTAAGATGATTGGTTTGGAAGCTAAGATGGATGGCATGGAAGTGGGCATGGAAGCTAAGATTGATGACATGGAAGCTAAGATCGATGAGAAAATGGAAAACATGAAGAATTTTCTAAACGCAGACATGGAAGGTTTGACAAAGTTTATACAAGAAAGGTTTCCTAATGGTGAAAAGATAGTAGAAGAACCTCATGATGAGAACAAAATAAATGTTAATTGTGATTTCATAAACTCTAATGTTGGCGGGAAGAACCACCATATTCCAAAGATGGATATGAGGAAGTTTTATGGAAAGGATCCTGTAACATGGATACTACGGATGGAGCAATATTTTGATCTCCATAACGTGCAAAACACACAAAAGGTACGCATTGCAACTTTACATTTAGAACAAAATACATTTGTATGGTATCGATGGCTTTTCTCCAGTAAAAAAATTGTCACTTGGTCAATTTTTACGGAGGAAATGATAGCACATTATGAGGATACAAAGAGCAACACCTTCTTTAGCCAATTGATAAATCTCGAACAAAAGGGTTTAGTGGGGGAGCACATTGAGGACTTCCAAAAATTGAATATAAGGGTAACTGATATTCCAGAGGAACACAGGATTGATCTCTTCATAGGCACTTTAAAGGATAGCATCCAACATGAAGTTCGCGTTCTGGAACCTGATTCATTGGAGAAGGCATTCGGGTTGGCAAGAAAAGTTGAATGTAAAATTATGGCGACAAGGAAGCCTACCACTCAATTCTATAAAGAAGGAAGTGTTGCTACGTCTAGATTTCCACAACCTAAAAGGTTGACACCACAACAATTGGAAGAAAAAAGAGCAAAAGGGCTTTGCTACAGTTGTGATAGCAAATACACTAAAGGTCATAAGTGTGTTGAGAAGAAATTATTTTACATAGATTGTGAAGAGAAAGAAGAAAATGAACAAGAAGAGGATATACACCAGGAACCAACCCTAGAAGAGGAAGAAATGAATCTGACCATATCGTGTAATGCACTGGCAGGAATTACCACTCCTCAAACTCTCAAGATACAAGGACAAATCAAGAAGAAAAAGGTAATAGTGTTGATTGATTCGGGTAGCACCCATAATTTTATTCATTGTAAGGTAGCCAAGGAATTAAATTGTTTCCTATACCCAGCACCAGAATGTCAAGTGATGGTTGCAAATGGAGGAACTATAAATTGCTCCGGAAAATGCCATAATATCAAGCTAACCATGGGGGAATATGTGTTGACTAGTCCAATGCTTTCCATTCCTATGGGAGGTGCTGATGTTGTACTAGGAGTACAATGGTTACAATCTTTGGGGACGGTAGCTTTTAATTTTTCAAGAACTTTTCTTGAAATTTTTTTCAGAAGGAAAGGAAGTCGAATTACGGGGTATTGAAGGGAAGCCAGGAAGGATAATAAGCTCTAATTTCATGAAAAAGCTTCTAAAGAAAGAACAACGAGGCGTAATTGCACAATTATGCTCACTAGAAGTTCCAACATCAAAATCATCTATTTCTGCAGATCTCCAACAAGTCTTGGACAATCATTCCAAGGTGTTGAAACTCCCAAAGGACTCCCACCTATTCGTGATCATGATCATGCTATTCATTTGATTCCAGGAAGTGTTCCTCCAAACATCAGGCCTTATAGATATCCTTACTTCCAAAGAGCGAAATTGAACGTATGATTGCAGAAATGTTAGAGGCGGGTATAATTCAACCCAGTCAAAGTTCTTTCTCTGCTCCTGTAGTATTGGTACACATGAAGGATGGATCATGGCGAATGTGTCCGGATTATAGGGAGCTCAATAAGCTCACCATTAAAGACAAATTTCCCATTCCTGTGATTGATGAATTATTGGATGAATTACATGGAGCAATTTATTTTACCAAGTTGGATCTTCATTCAGGATATCATGAAATTAGAATGAAGACTGAAGATATTCCAAAAACAACATTTCGAACTCATGAGGGTCATTATGAATTTTTGGTCATGCCTTTTGGCCTTACCGATGCACCTTCTACATTTCAAGGGTTGATGAATTCCATTTTCAAACCCTTCCTTAGAAAATTTGTGCTAGTATTTTTTGATGATATACTAATCTACAGCAGGTCTTGGAAGGATCATGTTGAACATGTTGACGGGGTGCTCAAACTATTGCAGGAGAAACAATTATATGCAAAAACATCCAAATGTTTCTTTGGAGTACAAGAGGTGGAATATCTGGGTCATATTATATCTCACGAGAGTGTTAAAGTAGACCCTAACAAAATTAAAGCCATTAAGGAATGGAAAGTCCCCACGACCATAAAGCAGTTGCGAGGATTTCTCGGGTTAACAGGGTATTATCGCAAGTTTGTTAAGAATTATGGGAGAATAGCGGCACCTCTAACAACATTATTGAAGAAAGATGCATTTTCATGGACTCCTGAAGCAACTAAGGCCTTTGAACGTCTTAAAGAGGCAATGTGCCTAGCACCGGTCTTAGCTACACCAGACTTCACAAAAACCATTATTGTGGAATGTGATGCCTCAGGAAATGGAATTGGTGCAGTTTTAATGCAGGAAGGAAGACCCATTGCTTTTGAAAGTCGTCCAATCAAAGGAAAATATTTACAAAAACCTATTTATGAGAAGGAAATGTTAGCAATACTGCATGCACTAAAGAAATGGCGAACTTACCTAATGGGAAGACACTTCAAGGTAAAAACTGATCATGATAGTCTTAAACACTTTTTGGAACAAAGACTATCTTCAGAAGAGCAGCAAAAATGGGTCACAAAGATGTTGGGTTATGAATTTGAAATAATCTACAAAAAAGGAAAGCTTAATGTTGTTTCAGATGCACTCTCAAGAAAGAATGAAGAGGTGGAAGCATTGCTTTGTGCCATTTCTATTATCCAACCAGATTGGATAACCGAAGCAAAAGATGAATGGAAGAAGGAAAAAGATGTATGGACACTCATTCAAAAGTTGCAGCAAGATCCTAGTACATATGATACATTTAGTTGGAAAAATGATTCCTTATGGTACAAAGATCGCTTATATCTTTGTAAGAATTCCCAGCTAAAACAAAAGATTCTTCTGGAATTGCACACTTCTCCTTTAGGAGGACACTCAGGATTTTTAAAAACTTACCACAGGGTGAAGAAAGAATTTTTTTGGGATGGCCTTAAATCTGATATTCAAAAGTTTGTGGCGGAATGTTTGGTTTGCCAGCAGAATAAAGTGGAGACAATTAAGACCCGGGACTTCTACAACCTTTATCCATTCCAAGTCAGCGTTGGGAGGAGATTTCAATGGATTTTATCACAGGTTTACCTAAGTCTGAAGGAAAGAATTTCATCATGGTGGTAGTTGATAGACTTACCAAGTATGCACACTTTTGTGCATTATCTCATCCATTTAAAGCAAGTACAGTTGCTACTACATTTATGGACAGAATTCAAAAGCTACATGGAAGCCCCAGGGTTATTGTGAGCGACAGAGATCCCATTTTTACTGGAAATTTTTGGACGGAGTTATTTTCTTGTTTGGGTACTCAATTAGCTCATAGCTCATCTTATCATCCTCAATCCGATGGTCGAACTGAGATAGTAAATAAATGTTTGGAAGGATATCTTCGTTGTTTTGTATCTGATAAACAAACACAATGGGTCAAGTGGTTACCTCTCGCTGAATGGTGGTATAACACTTCCTTCCATACTGCAGCAAAAATGACCCCATTTATGGCACTTTATGGATATCATCCACCATCGATTACATCATATTTAAGGGAAAATTTGAAGGTTCAAGCAGTCGAAGATCACATCGAGCATCAGCAAGAAGTTCTCCAACTCTTAAAGGATAACCTTAATTTGGCACAAAATCGAATGAAACAACAGGCAGATCAACATCGCAGCGAGAGAAGTTTTGATATAGGAGATTGGGTATTTTTACGGCTACAACCATATAAACAAATGTCCCTCAAGCAAGCTAAGAAGGATAAAAAATTATCGCCAAAGTACTATGGTCCTTACAAGGTGTTGCAAAAGATTGGTACTATGGCATACAAATTGGAGCTTCCTGCTTCTTCGCGAGTACATCCAGTTTTCCATGTTTCATGCTTAAAGAAGGTTATAGGAGAAAATCTTCGAGTTCAAACAATATTGCCAGAACTTGATGAGGAAGGAAAAATCATATTGGAACCAGAAGCGGTCATGGAAACAAGAACTCGACAACTACGGAATCGATCAATTTCAGAGTATCTCATCGAGTGGAAGAACTTACCCACTGAAGATTCTACATGGGAGGATGAGAATTTTATAAAAAAGCACCCAGAGTTACTCAAGCGTTGAGGACAACACTTTTTTTGAAGGAGAGGGGCATGTTAGGTCCCTATATTACTAGTATAGTCCCTTATTGTTGTTAGTGTAACCCCCTTATTGTTATTATTGTACCCTTGTAACCCCCATTTGTTATTATTGTGCCCTTAAATTATTATTGTTAGGTCGGCTAGGATTACATTGTGGCCCACTAGGATTACATTATGGCCCCATGGACTCCTATATATAGAAAGGAGGTTTTGTAAATTGTATCATCGAAGAATTGTGCATTTATGTAATGTATTGGAGGTTTCCCCCTCGAATTGGCTTATTTCTAAGGCGTTGATATCTCTTTTCTTCTCTTTTTGGAGCTGGTTACACAACAGATTAAGATTAATGTAAGGGTTAAGGTTAAGTTAATGTTAGGGTTAAGGTTAAGGTTAAGGTTAGGTTAAGGGTAACAATGAGGTCAAGGTTAGGTTATGGTCAAAGGTAAGTTTAATGTTAAGGTTAAGGTCAAGGTCAAGGTCAAGGTCAAGATCAAGGTCAAGGTCAAGGTTAAGGTTAAGGTTAAGGTTAACCTTACCCCCTTAATCTTAACCTTAACCTTAACTAAACCTTGAACCCTGACCTAACCAACCTTAACCTTGACCATAACCTAACCTTAAACTTATCCTTAACCTTATCCCAAGGTTAACGCTAAGGTTAGGTTAGGTTAAGGTTACCTTTTGGGTTAAGGTCAAGCTTAGGTAAGGCTAGGATTAAGGTTGAGGTTAAGGTGAAGGTTAGGTGAAGGTTAAGGTTAAGGTTAAGGTCAAGGTTAGGTTAGGTTAGGGTTAAGGTTAAGGTTAAGGTTAAGGTCAAGATTAAGGTTAGTTTAGGTTAAGGTTAAGTTTAAGGTCAAGGTCAAGGTTAGGTTAAGGTAAGGTTAAGGTTAAGGTTAAGGTCAAGGTTAGGTTAGGTTAGGATTAAGGTTAAGGTTAAGGTTATGATAAGGTTAAGGTTATGGGTAAGGTTAATTTTAAGGGTAATGTGAAGGTTAACGGCAAGGTTAAGGTTAAAGTTAGGGTAAGGTTACGATTACGATAAGGTTAAAGTTATTGTTAATAATAAGGTTTACGTTAAGGTTAGGGTTAGGTTATGGTTATGGTAAAGGTTAAGGTTAAGGTTAAGCTTAGGTTAGGGTTACCAAAGGGTAAGGTTAACACTAAGGTAAGGTTAAGGCCTTACCCTAGGTTAAGGTTAAGCTTAAGGTTAGCCTTACCTGACCTTGACCTTAACCTTAACCTTAAACTTACCCTTAACCATCACCTAACCCTAACCTTAACCTTAACCTTAACCTTAACCTTAACCTAACCTTAACCTTAACCTTAACCATAACCTAACCCTAATCTTAACCTTAACCTAAACGTAACCTTAAACTTACCCTTAACCTTGACCTTAACCTTATCCTTAACCTTAAGCTAACCTTAACCTTAAAATTAACCTTGACATTAACCTAAACTTTAAACTTAACACTAAGGGAATGTTAAGGCATTAACCTAGGTTAAGGTTAAGGTTAAGGTTAGCCTTACCTGACCTTAACATTAACCTTAACCTTAACCTTAACCCTAACCGTACCCTTAACTTTAACCATAACCTAACCCTAACCTTAACCTTAACCTTAACCGTAACCTTAACCGTAACCTTACCCTAACCTTAACCTTAACCTTAACCTTATCCTTAACCTTGCCTTAACCTTAACTATTACCTTAACATTAAACCTAACCTTAACCTTAACCTTATCCTTAATCTTAACCTTAACTTACCCTCAACCTTAACATTAATCTTAACCTTAACCTTAACCTTAACCTTAACACAACCTTAACCTTAACCTTAACATTAACTATCATAACCTTAGCTGAACCTTAACCTTAACCTTAACTTTAACCTTAACCTTAACCCTAACCTTAACCTTAATCTGAACCTTAACCTTACCCTTAACCTTAACCTATCGTTAACTTTAAGCTTACACTTAACCTTAACCTTAACCTTCAGCTAACCTTAACCTTAACTATTACCTTAACCTTAGCCCTAACCTTAACCTTAACCTTATCCTTAACCTTAACCTAACCTTAACTTTAACCTTAACCTTAAATAAACCTTAACCTTAACCTTAACCTAACCTTAACTTTAACCTTAACCTTAAATAAACCTTAACCTTAACACAACCTTAACCTTAACCTTAACCTAACCTTAACCATAAATAAACCCTTAACCTTAAACTTACCGTTAACCTTAACCTTGCCCTTAACCCTAACCTAACGTTAAACTTGACCTCAACCTTAACCATGACCTTAACCTTAACCTTAACATTACCCTTACCCTTACCCTTAACCTTAAACCTTAACCGTAACCTTAACCTTAAGGTAACACTAATGTTAACCTCAACCTTAAGCTTAATGTTCTCTTACCTTAATTTTAACCTTAACCTTAACCTTAATGTAACACTAAGGTTAACCTTAATGTTAACCCTGAACTTAACCCTAACCTAACCTTAACCTTGACCTTAACATTAAGGTAACAGTAAGGTTAACCTTAACATTATCCTTACTATTAACCTTAACCTTATCCTTAATCTTAACCTTAACCTAACCTTACCCTTAACCTTAACCTAACCTTACCCTTAACCTTAATCTTAAACTTAACCTAACCTTAACCTTAACCTTAACCTTAACCTTAACCTTAAGGTAACACTAAGGTTAAATTTAACATTATCCTTACTATTAACCTTAACCTTATCCTTAATCTTAACCTTAACCTAACCTTACCCTTAACCTTAATCTTAAACTTAACCTAACCTTAACCTTAACCTTAACCTTAACCTAACTTTAAGTTTAACCTTGACCTTAACCTTAACATTTACCTTAACCTTAAACTTATCCCTCAACCTTAATCTTAAACTTAACCTTAACCTTAGTGTTAAACTTACCCTTAGGTAAGGCCTTAACCTTACCTTAGTGTTAAACTTACCCTTAGGTAACCGTAACCTAACATTAACATTAACGTTAACCTTAACCCTAACCTAACCTTAACCTTAGCCTTAACCTTTACCCTAACCTTACCCTTAACCTTAACCATAACTAAACCCTAACCTTCACCTTAACCTAACATTAACCTTGACCTTAACCTTAACCTTAACCGTAACCTTAACCTTAACCTTAACCTAACCTTAACATTAACCTTAGCATAAACCTTAACATTACCCTAAACTTACCCTTACCCTTAACTTTAACCTTAACCTTAACCCCTTAACCTTACCCTTAACTTTAACCTTAAGGTAACACTAATGTTAACTTTAACATTAAGGTTAAGGTTAAGGTTAAGGTTAAGGGTAAGGTTAAAGTTAAGCGTAAGGATAAGGTTAAGGTAATGTTAAGGTTTATCCTAAGGTTAATGTTAAGGTTCGGTTAAGGTTAAGGTTACAGTTAAGATAAGGTTAAGTTCAAGGGTTTAGTTAAGGTTAAGGTCAAGGTCAAGGTTAAGGTTAGGTTAAGGTTAAGGTTAGGGTTTAGTTATTGTTAAGGTTAAGGGTAAGGTTACGGTTAAGGTTAAGGTTAATGTTAAGGTCAGGTTAGGATTAAGGTTAAGGTTAAGGTTAAGGTTATGTTAAGGTTAAGCTTAATGTTAAGGTATGGTTAATGTTAAGGTTAAGGTTATGGTTCAGTTAAGGTTAAGGTTATCCGAAGGTTAGGGTTAAGGTTGTGTTAAGGTTAAGGTCAAGGTTAAGGTTAGGGTAAGGTTTAGGTTAAGGTTAATGTTGTGTTAACGTTACGTCAAGGTTGTGTTAAGGTTAGGTTTAGGTTAGGTTAAGGTCAAGGTTAAGGTTTAGTTAAGCTTAAGCTTAAGCTCAAGGTTAAGGTTAGGTTAAGATTAAGGAAAGGTTAAGGTTAAGGTTAAGGTTAACACTAAGGTTGGTGTTAGGTTAGGTTAAGGTCAATGTTAAGGGGGCAATGTTAAGGTCAAGCTTAAGGTTAGGTTAGGGTAAAGGTTAATGTTAAGGTTAAGCTTAGGTTAAGGTTAAGGTTAGGGTTAAGTTTATGGTTAAGGTTAAGGTTAATGTTAAGGTTAAGATTAGGGTTAAGGTTAGGGTTAAGGTTAGGGTTAGGGTCAGGTTAGGTTTAGGTTAAGGTTAGGTTAAGGATAAGGATAAGCTTAGGTTAAGGTTAATCTTAAGCTTAAGCTTAAGCTTAAGGCTTCAGTTAAGGTTAAAGTTAAATTTAAGGTTAAGGGTAAGGTTGAGGTTAAGGTTAAGGTTAAGGGTAAGGTTAATGTTAAGGGTAAGGTTAATGTTAAGGTTAAGGTTAAGTTTAAGTTTAATGTTAAGGTTAAGGGTAAGGTTAAGGTTAAAATTAAGGTTAAAGTTATGTTTGGTTAGTTTAGAGTTAAGCTTAATGTTAAGGTTAAGGTTAATGTTATGGTTAGGTTAAGTTTAATGTTTAAGTTAAGGTTAAGGGTAGGTTAAGGTTAAGGTAAATGTGAAGGTTAAGGTTAAGGTCAAGGTTAAGGGTAAGGTGAATGTTAAGGTTAGGTTAATGTTAAGGTTAAGGTTAGGGTTAGGTTATGCTTAAGGTTAAGGGTAAGGTTAGGGTTAAGGTTGAGGTTAAGGTTAAGGTTAACGTTAAGTTTAAGGTTAGGGTTAGGTTATGGTTAGCGTTAAAGGTAAAGTTATTTTTAAGGTTAGGTTAAGGTTAAGGTTAAGGTTAAAGTTAAGGTCAAGGTCAAGGTTGAGGTCAAGGTTAAGGTTAGGTTAGGGTTAAGGGTAAAGTTAAGGTTAAGGTTAAGGTTAAGGTCAAGGGTAAGGTTAATGTTAAGGGTTTAGTTATGGTTAAGGTTAAGGTTAAGGTTTACTTAAGGTTAAGGTTAAGGTTAAGGTTAAGCTAATTTTAAGGATAAGTTTAAGGTTAAGGTTAGGGTTAAGGTTAAGGTAATAGTTATAGTTAAGCTTAGGTTAAGGTTAAGGTTAATGTTAGGGTTAAGGTTAGTTTAATGTTAAGGTTAAGGTTAAGGTTAAGGTTAAGATTAAGGTTAAGTTAAGGTTAAGGTTAGGGATAAGTTTAAGGTTAAGGTTAATGTTAAGGTTAAGGTTATGTTAAAATTAATGTTAAGGTTAAGGTTATGGTTAAGATCAGGTTAAGGTTAATGTTAAGGTTTAGTTAAGGATATGGTTAGGTTAGAGTTAAGGATAGGTTAGGGTTAAGGTTAAGTTAGGTTAAGGTTAAGCTTAAGGTTAAGGATAACACTGAGGTTAGGGTTAAGGTTAAGGTTGGTGTTAAGGTCAAGGGTAAGGTCAAGGTTAAGGTTAGGGTAAGGTTAAGGTTAAGGTTAAGGTTGTGTTAATGTTAAGGTTAAGGTTAACGTTTAACTTAGGTTAGGTTAAGGGTAACACTGAGGTTAGGGTTGGGTTATGGTTAAGCTTAAGGGTAAGGTTAAGGTCAAGGATAACATTAAGTTTAATGTTATGTTAAGGTTAAGGTTAAGGCTAGGTTAAGGTTAAGGTTAAGGTTAGGTTAGGGTTAGGGTTAAGGTTAAGGTTAAGGTTAGCTTAAGGTTAAGGTTAAACCTAAGGTTAAGGTTAAGGTTGTGTTAAGGTTATGGTTAAGGGTAAGGTCAATTTTAAGGTTAGGGTAAGGTTTAGGTTAAGGTTAAGGCTGTGTTAACGTTAGGTCAAGGTTAAGGTTAACGTTGTGTTAAGGTTAGGTTTAGGTTAGGTTAAGGTTTAGTTAAGTTTAAGGTTAAGGTTAAGGTCAAGGTTAAGGTTAGGTTAAGGTTAAGGAAATGTTAAGGTTAAGGTTAAGGTTAAGGTTAACACTGAGGTTAGTGTTAGTTTATGTTTAGGTTATGTTAAGGTCAACGTTAAGGGGGTAATGTTAAGGTTAGGTTAAGGCTAAGGTTAAGTTTTAGATTCAGGTTAGGGATAGGTTAGGTTTAGCTTAAGGTTAAGGTTAAGGTTAGGTTAAGGAAAAGCTTAGGTTAAGGATAAGCTTAGGTTATGGTTAATGTTAAAGTTAAGGTTAAGGTTAAGTTTAATGTTATGGTTAAGGTTAAGGTTAAGGGTTTAGTTAAGGTTAATGTTAAATTTAAGGTTAAGGGTAAGGTTGAGGTAAAGGTTAAGGGTACAGTTAATGTTAAGGTTAAGGGTAAGGTTAATGTTAAGGTTAAGCTTCAGCTTAAGTTTAATTTTAATGTTAAGGGTAAGGTGAAGGTTAAAATTAAGGTTAAGGTTATGTTAGGTTAGTTTAGGGTTAAGCTTAATGTTAAGGTTAAGGTTAAGGTTAAGGTTAGGCTAAGGTTATGGTCAAGGTTAAGGGTAAGGTGAATGTTAAGGTTAGGTTAAGATTAATATTAAGGTTAGGGTTAGGTTATGCTTGAGGTTAAGGGTAAGGTTAGGGTTAAGCTTAAGGTTAAGGTTAAGGTTAGGTTAAGGTTAAGGTTAAGTTTAAAGTTAGGGTTAGGTTATGGTTAACGGTAAGGGTAAGCTTATGGTTAAGGTTAAGGTTAAGGTAAAGAGTTTAGTTAAGGTTAAGGTTAGGTTAAGGTTAACGTTAAGGTTAAGTTTAAGGTCAATGTTAAGGTTGAGGTCAAGGTTAAGGTTAGGTTAGTGTTAAGGGTAAAGTTAAGGTTAAGGTTAAGGTCAAGGTCAAGGGTAAGGTTAAGGCTAAGGGTTTAGTTATGGTTAAGGTTAAGGTTAGGTTAATGTTATGTTAGTTAATGAAAAGTTTAAGATTAATTTTTTGTTCAGGTTAAGGTTAAGGTTTACTTAAGGTTAAGGTTAAGGTTAAGGTTAGGTTAAGGTTAAGGATAAGGTTAAGGTTAAGGTAATAATTAAAGTTAAGGTTAAGTTAAGGTTAATGTTAAGGTTAGGTTAAGGTTAAGGTTAAGGTTAGGATAAGATTAAGGTTAGGGTTAATGTTAAATTTAAGGTTAATATTAAGGTTAAGGTGAAGGTTAAGGTTAGGTTAAAGTTAATGTTAAGGTTAAGGTTAAGGTTAAGGTCAGGTTAGGGTTAAGGTTTAGTTAAGGTTAGGGTTAGGTTAGAGTTAAGGTTAGGTTAGGGTTAAGGTTAAGGTTAGGGTAAGGTTAAGGTTAAGGATAACACTCAGGTTAGGGTTAAGGTTAAGATTAATGTTAAGGTTAAGGGTAAGGTGAAGGTTAAGGTTAGGGTAAGGTTAAGGTTAAGGTTAAGGTTATTAAGGTTAAGGTTAAGGGTAAGGTCAAGTTTAAGGTTAGGGTAATGTTTCAGTTAAGGTTAAGGTTGTGTTAAGGTTAGGTCAAGGTTAAGGTTAAGGATGTGTTAAGGTTAGGTTTACGTTAGGTTAAGGTCAAGGTTAAGTTTTAGTTAAAGTTAAGGTTAAGCTTAAGGTTAAGGTCAAGGTTAAGGTTAGGTTAAGGTTAAGGAAAGGTTAAGGTTAAGTTTAAGGTTAACAGTAAGGTTAGTGTTAGGTTAATTTTAGGTTAGGTTAAAGTCAAGGATAAGGTGGTAATTTTAAGGTCAATATTAAGGTTAGGTTAAGGTTAAGGTTAGTTTAAGTTTAAGGTTAAGGTCAACTTTAATCTTAAGCATAAGCTTAAGCTTAAGGTTAAGGTTAAGGTTAAGGTTAAGGTTAATCTTAGGTTAAGGTTAAGGTTAAGGTTAAGGATAAGACTCATGTTAGAGTTAAGGTTAAGGTTAATGTTAAGGTTAAGGGAAAGGTCAAGGTTAACGTTAGAGTAAGGTTAAGGTTAAGGTTAACGTTATTAAGGTTAATGTTAAGGTTGTGGTAACGTTAAGGTTAAGGTTAAGGTTTAACTTAGGTTAGGTTAAGGGTAACACTGAGGTTATGGTTAGGTTATGGTTAATCTTAAGATTAAGGTTAAGGTCAAGGATAATGTTAAGGTTAATGTTACGTTAAGGTTAAGGTTAAGGTTAAGGCTAGGTTAAGGTTAAGGTTAAGGTTCGGTTAGGGTTAAGGTTAAGGTTAAGGTTAGGTTAGGGTTAAGGTTAAGGTTAGTTTAAGGTAAAGGTAAGGTTAGGTAAGTTTAAGGTTAAGGTTAGGGTAAGGATAATGTTAGGGTTAAGGTTAGGTTAGGTTAAGGTTAAGGTCAAGTTCAAGGTAAAGGTTAAGGTTAAGGTTAATGTTAGGGTAAGGTTAAGATTAAGGTAAAGGTTAATGTTAAGGTTAACATTGAGGTTAGGGTTAAGGTTAATTTTAATGTTAAGGTTAGGGTAAGTTTAAGGTTAAGGTTGTGTTAAGGTTAAGGTTATGTTAAGGTTAAGGTTAAGGGTAAGGTCAAGTTTAAGGTTAGGGTAAGGTTTCGGTTAAGGTTAAGCTTGTGTTAAGGTTAGGTCAAGGTTAAGGCTAAGGATGTGTTAAGGTTAGGTTTACGTTAATTTAAGGTCAAGGTTAAGGTTTCGTTAAAGTTAAGGTTAAGGTTAAGGTTAAGGTTAAGGAAAGGTTAAGGATAAGGTTAAGGTTAAGGTTAGGTTAAGGATAAGGTTAAGGTCAGGTTAAGGATAAGGTTAAGGTAAGATTAAACTTACCCTCTTAAACTTAACCTTAAGTTTAACCTTAACCCTAACCTTCACCTTAACCTTACATTAACCTAACCTTAACCTGAACTAACCTAACCTTAACCTTAACCTTACCCTAACCTTAACCTTAACCTTCGCTTAACCTTAACCTTAACCTTAACATTGCCTTAACCTTAACCTTAACCTTAACCTAACCCTAACCTCAGTTTTAACCTCAAACTTAACCTTAACCTAACCTTAAGGTTGACCTTAACCTTACCCTAACCCTGATCTAACCTAACCTTAACATTAACCTTACCCTACCCTTAACCTTATCCTAAAGCTAACCTAGCCTAACCTTAACCTTAACCTTACCATAACCTTAAAATTTACGTTATCTTTTCCTGTCCTTCACCTTACTTTAACCTAACCTTAACCATAACCTAACTTTAACCTTTAAATTAACCTTAACATTAATTAACTTAACCTTAACCTTAACCCTAATATTAACCTTACCCTTAACCTTATCCTTAACCATACCTTAACCTTAACACAACCTTAACCTTAACCCTAATATTAACCTTACCGTTAACCTTAGCCTTAACCATGCGTTAACATTAAAACAGCCTTAACCT
Organism: Pinus albicaulis; assembly: GCA_034641835.2. NCBI lineage: Eukaryota > Viridiplantae > Streptophyta > Pinopsida > Pinales > Pinaceae > Pinus > Pinus albicaulis. Next base: position 678,968,399 of record CM076582.1, on the reverse strand, counting down.
TAACCTTAACCCTAACCTTAAACTTAACCTTAACCTTACCCATAACCTTAATATTAATCTTAACCTTAACACAACCTTAACCTTAACCTTAACCTTAACCTTAACACAACCTTAACCTTAACCTTAACCTTAAAATTAACCTTAACCTTACCCTTACCCTTAACCTTAACTAATCCCTTAACCTTAACCTTAACCTTACGCTTAACCTTAACCATAACTGAATCTTAACCTAACCTTAACCTTACCCTTAACATTAACTTTAACCTAACCTTAACCTTAACCTTAACTTTACCTTAACCTTCAATTTACCATTAACCTTGACATTACCCTTATCGTAACCTTAACCTTGACTCTACCCTAAAGCTTGACCTTACCTTAACCTTAACCTTGAATTTACCCTTAAGTTAACCTTAACCTTCACTATAACATAACCCTAACCGTTACCAAACCGTTAACCTTAATCTTAACCTGACTAAACTCGTAACCTTAACCTTAACCTTACCCTTAACCTTCACCTTAACCTTAACTTCACACTTAACCTAACCTTAACCTGAACCTTGACCTTGACCTTAACCTTATCCTTACCCTTACTCTTAACCTTAACTTTACCCTTAACCTAACCTTACCCTTAAACTTAACTCTAACCTTAACCTTAACCTTATCTTAACCTTAACTATAACCTAACCCTAACCTTGACCATACCTTAACCTTAACCTTAACTTCACCCTTAACCTAACCTTAAACTTAACCTTAACCTTGGTTAGGGTTAAGTTAACGTTAAGTTTAAGGATAAGGTTAAGGTTAGAATAAGGATTTCGTCAAGGTCAAGGTTAAGATTAGGTTAAGGGTAAGGTTATGGGTAAAGTTAAGGTTAAGGGTAGGGTTAAAGTGAAGATTAGGGGAAGGTTAAGGTTAAGGTTAGGTTAATGTAAGGTTAAGGTTATGGGTTTAGTCAGGTTAAGGTTAAGGTTAAGGTTAAGGTTAAAGTTAGGTTAATGTAAGGTTAAGGTTATGGGTTTAGTCAGGTTAAGGTTAAGGTTAAGGTTAAGGTTAGGGTAAGATTGAGGTTAAGATAAGGTTAAGGTTAAGGTTAATATTAGGTTAAGGGTAAATTTAAGGTTAGGGTTAGGTTAAGGTTAAGGTTAGGTTAAGGGTAAAGTTAAGGATAGGGCTAGGTTAAGGTTATGGTTAGGCTAAGGTTAAGGTTAAGGTTAAGGTTAGGTTAAGGTTATGGCTAGGTTAAGATTAATATTAGGTTAAGGTTATGATTAAGGTTTGGTCAAGGTTAGGGTTAGGTTATAGTTAAGGTCAAGGTTGAGGGTAGATTAAGGGTAAAGTCAAGCTTAAGGTTAGGTTAAGGTTAAGATTAGTTTAAGGGTAAAGTTAAGGTTAAGGTGAAGGTTAAGGGTAAAGTTAAGGTCAAGGTTAGGTTATAGTTAAGTTTAAGGGTTTGTTCAAGGTTAGGGTTAGGTTAAGGTTAAGGTTAAGGTTAGGTTAGGATAAGGTCAAGGTTAAGGTTAGGTTAAGGTTAAGGTTATGGGTTTAGTTAGGTTACGGTTAAGGTTACAGTTAAGGTTAAATTCAAGGTTAAGGGTTTGGTTAAGGTTAAGGTTAAGGTTAGGTTAATTTAAGGTTAAATTTAAGGTTAAGGTTAGGTTAAGGGTAAAGTTAAGGTTAAGGTTAAGGTTAGGTTAATTTAAGGTTAAATTTAAGGTTAAGGTTAGGTTAAGGGTAAAGTTAAGGTTAAGGTTAGGGATAAGGTTAGGGTTAGGGTTAAGGTTAAGGTTAAGGTTAAGGTTAGGTTAATGTGAGGGTTATCTTATAGTTAAGGTTAAGGTTAGGTTAAGGGTAAGATAAGGTTAAGGTTAAGGTCAAGGTTAAGGTCAAGGTTAAGGTTAAGGTTAAGGTTAAGGTAAGGTTATGGTTAAGATTAAGGGTTTGGTTACGGTTAGGTTAAGGTTAAGGTTAAGGTTAAGTGTTTGGTCAAGGTTAGGGTTATGGGTAAGGTTAGGGTAAGGTTAGGGTTAAGGTTAGGGGAAGGTTAAGGTTAAAGTTAGGTTAAGGCAAGGTTAATTTTAAGGTAACGTAAAGGTTAAGGATAGATGTTTAGTAAGTTTAAGGTTAATGTTAAGGGTTTGGTCAAGTTTAGGGTTTGGTTATAGTTAAGGTTAAGGTAAGGTTAAGGGTAAAGTTAAGGTTAAGGGTTTGGTCAAGGTTAGGGTTAGGTTATAGTTAAAGTTAAGGTTGAGGTTAAGGTTAGGGTAAAGGTTCCGGTTAAGTTTAAGGTTAAGAATTTGGTCAAGGTTAGGGTTAGGGTTAAGGTTAAGGTTAAGAAGGTAAGTTAAGGTTAAGGGTTAAGGTTAAGGTTAAGGTTAGTGTTAAGTTTAGGAGAATGTCAAGGTTAAGGTTAAGGGTTTGGTCAAGGTTAAGGTTAAGGGTTTGGTCAAGGTTAGGGTTAGGTTATAGTTAAGGTTAAGGTTAAGGTTATGGGTTTTGTAAGATTAAGGTTAAGGGTACGGTTAGGGTTAATGTTAAGGGTTTGGTCAAGGTAAGGGTTAGGTTATAGTGAAGGTTAAGGTTAAGTTAAGGGTAAAGTTAAGGTTAAGGGTAAAGGCAAGGTCAAGGTTAAGGTTAGAGGTCCTAACCTTAACCTTCACTATAACCTAACCCTATCCTTAACTTTAACCTGAACCGTAACCTTAAGCTTAACTTTAACTAAAACCTAACTTAACCTTAACCTTAAATATAACCTGACCATAATCTTTACCAAACCCTTAACCTTAACCTTAACCTTAACTTTAACCTTAACCTTAGCCTTCCCATAACCATAACCTTAACCTTAAGCTTAACCTAACCTTAACCTTAACTATAACATAACCCTAACCTTACCCTAACCATAACCTTAACTATAACCTAACCCTAACCTTAACCTTACCCTTAACCTAACCTTAACCTTAACCTTGACCTTGACCTTGACCTTAACCTTAACTTAACCTTAACCATGACCTTAACCTTAACTTAACCTTAACCATGACCTTAACCTTAACTTTAACTATAACCTAACCTAACCTTAACCTTAACTATAACATAACCCTAACCTTAACCTTCCCATAATCATAACCTTAAACTTTACCTTCACCTTAACCTTTACCTTGACTTTACCCTTAACTTAACCTTAACCCCTTAACCTTAACCTTAACCTTCCCATAACCATAACATTAACCTTAACCCTTACCTAACCTTAACCTTAACCTAACCTTCACCTTAACTATAACCTAACCCTAACCATGACCAAACCTTAAACTTAACCTTAAATTAATCTTAACCTTAACCTTAACCTTAACCTTCCCCTAACCTTAACCTTAACCTTAAACTTCCCCTAACCTTAACCTTGACCTTAACCTTCCCATAACCATAACCTTAAACTTAACCTTGACCTCACCCTTACCCTTAACCTTAAACTTAACCTTGAACTTGACCTTAATGTTACCTTTAAACTTATGTTAACCTTAACCTAACCTTAACCTTAACTTTACACTTAACCTTACCTTAACCTAACCTTAACCTTAACCTTACCCTTAACCTTATCTTAACCTTACATTAGCCATAACATTAACCATAACCTTATCCTAACCTTAACCTTGACTTTACCTTTAACATAACCTTGTCTTTACCCTAAACTTTAACCTTAACCTTAACCATAGCCTTAACCTTAACCTTAACCTTAACCTTAATCTTAACTTAACTATAACCTTATCCTTCACGTTAACCTTAACCTTAACCTTAACCTTAAACTTGACTTTACCTTAACCTAACCTTAACCACTTAACCTTAACCTTAACTTTATCCTTAATCTTAACCTTTACCTTAACCTTAACCAAACCCCTAACATTAACCTTAACTTAACCTTAACCTTAACCAAACCTTAACCTTAACCTAAACTATAACTTAACCCTAACCTTGGCCAAACCTTACCCTTAAGGTTAGGTTAAGGTTAAGGTTATGGTTAATGTTAGGTAAAGGTTAAGGTTATGGTAATGGGAAGGTTAAGGTTAAGGTTAAGGTTAGGTTAAGGGTTTGGTAAAGGTTAGGGTTAGGCTATAGTTAAGGTTAAGTTTAAGTTAAAGGAAAAGTCAAGGCGTAACCCTCAACCTTAACCTTACCCTTAACCTTCACCTTAACCTTAACCTTGACTTTACCTTTAACCTAACCTTAAAATTAACTATAACGTAACCCTAACCTTGACCTTAACTTTACCCTTAACCTTGACCTTAACCTTAGCGTTAACTTTGAGCTTGACCTTAACCTAACCTTAACCTTAACATTATCTAACCCTTAACCTTAACCTTCCCAAACCCTTAACCTTAAGCTAACCTTAACCTTAACCTTAAACTTAACCTTAACCTAACTAAACCCGTAACCTTAACCTTAACCTTGACCTAATCGTAACCTTATCTTAACCTTAAGGGTAAGATAAGGTTAAGGTTAAGGTTAAGTTTAAGGTTAAGGTTAGGTTAACATCAAGGTCAAGGTTAAGGTTAAGGTTAAGTCAAGGTTAAGGGTAAAGTTAAGGTCAAGGTTAGGGTTAGGTCATAGTTAAGGTTAAGTTTAGGTTAAGGGTAATGTCAAGGTTAAGGTTAGGTTAAGGTTCATGTTAAGGTTAAGGTTAAGGTTAAGGGTTTCGTTAAGGTTAGGTTAAGGTTAAAGTTAAGGTTATGGTTAGGGTAAGGTTAGGGTAAGGTTAAAGTTATGGTTAGGGTAAGGTTAGGGTTAATGTTAATGTTAAGGTTAAGGGTTTAGTTAAGGTTAAGGTAAGGTTAAGGCTAATGTTAAGGGTTTGGTCAAGGTTAGGGTTATGTTATAGTTAAGGTCAAGGTTAAGGTTATGGTTAAGGTAAGGTTAAGATAAGGTTAAGGGTAAGGTTAAGGTTAGGTTAAGGTTATGGTTAAGGTAAGGTTAAGGTTAACCTTAAGGTTAAGATTAGATTAAGTTTAAGTTTAGGTTAAGGTTAAGGTTTAAGGTTACGGGTCTTAACCTTTGCCTTCACTATAAACTAAACTCAACATTAAGCTTAAGCTTAACCTAACCTTAACCTTAACCTTGACCTTAACTATAACATTAACCTTAACCAAACCCTTAACATTAACCATAACTTAACCTTAACCTTAACCTTACCCTAGCCTTAACCTTGACCTTAATTATAACCTAACCGTAACCTTGAACAAACCCTTAACCTTAACTTTAACCTTAATCTAACCTTAACCTTGACTTTACCCTTAACCCTAACCTTAACCATAACATTTACCTTAACATAACCTTAACATTAACCTTTACCTTAACGTAACCTTAACCTAACTAAACCTGTAACTTGAACCTTAACCTAACCTGAGCCTTCACTTTACCCTTAAACCTAACCTTAACCATAACCTTTAGCTTAACGTAACCTTAACCTTACCCTTACCTTAACCTTACCCTTAACTTTAACCTTTACCTTAGCCTTGACTTTACCCTTAACCTAACCTTAACCTTAACCTTAACCTTATCTTAACCTTAACCTAACCTTAACGTTAACCTAACCATAACCTTACCTTAACCTTGACCTTGACGTTAACCTTGACTTTAAATTTACCCTAACCTTAAGGGTTTAGTCAGGTTAAGGTTAGTCAGATTAAGGTTAAGGTTAAGGTTAGGTTATAGTTAAAGTCAAGGTTAAGATAAAATTAAGGTTAAGGTTAGGTTAAGGGTAAAGTCAAGGTTAAGGTGAAGGTTATGCTTAAGTTTAAGGTTACGATTAGACTAAGGGTCAAGCTAAGGTTATGGTTAAAGTTGAGTTTAGGTTAAGGTTAAGGTTAAGGTTAGGTTAAGGGTAAGATAAGGTTAAGTTTAAAGTTAGGTTAAGGTCAAGGTCAAGGTTAAGGTCAAGGTTAAGGGTAAAGTTAAGGTCAAGGTTAGGGTAAGGTTATAGTTAAGGTTAAGGTTAGGTTAAGGGTAAAGTCAAGGTTAAGATTAAGGTGAATTTTAAGGGTAAGGTTAAGGTTTAGGGCTACAGGTTGAGTCAGGTTAAGATTAAGGTTAAGGTGAAGGTTAAGGGTAAGGTTCAAATTAAGGTTAAGGTCAAGGTCAACGTTAAGGTTAAGTAGGGTTAAGGGTAAAGTTATAGTTAGTTTAAGGTTAAGGTTAAAGTTAGATTCAGGTTAAGGTTAAGGTTACGGGTTTAGTCAGGTTAAGGTTAAGGTTAAGGTTAAAGTTAAGGTTAGGGTAAGGTTAAGGTTAAGGTTAGGTTATAGCGAAGGTTAAGTTGAAGATAAGGTTAAGGTTAGGGTTAGGTTATAGTTAAAGTTATGGTTAGGGTAAGGTTAGGGTTAGGTTATAGTTAAGGTTAAGGTTAAGGTTGAGGTCAAGGTTAAGGTTATGTTAGGTTAAGGTTAAGGTTAGGTTAGGGTTAAGGTTAAGGTTAGGTTAAGGGTAATGTCAAGGTTAAGGTTAGGTTAATGTTAAGATTAGGGTAAGGTTAAGGTTATAGGTTTAGTCATGTTAAGGTTAAGGGTAAGGTTAAGGTTAAGGTTTTGGTCAAGGTTAGGGTTAGGTTAATTGTAAAGTTAAGGTTAAGGTGAGATTAAGGTTACGATTATGGTTAAGGTTAGGTTAAGGTTAAGGTTAAAGTTAAGGTTAGGTTAAGGGTAAAGTTAAGGTTAGGGTTAGGTTAAGGTTAAGGTTAAGGCTATGGTTAGGCTAAGGTTAAGGGTAAGGTTAAGGGTAAGGTTAAGGTTAAGGTAAGGTTAAGGTTAGTGTAAGGTTAGGGTAAGGTTGAGGTTAGGGTTAGGTTAAGGTTAAGATAAAGGTTAAGGTTAACATAAGGTTAAGTAAAGGTTAAGGTTAAGATAAGGTTAAGGGTACGGGTTTAGTAAGTTTAAAGTTAAGGTTAAGTTTACTTTAAGGGAAAAGTCAAGGTTAAGGTTAGGTTAAAGGTAAGGTTAAGGTTAGGTTAAGGTTAGGTTAAGGGTAAGGTTAAGGGTAAGGTTAAGGTTAGGTTAAGGTTATGGTTAAGGTAAGGTTAGGTTAGGGGTTAAGGTTAATATTAGGTTAAGGTTAAGATAAGGTTAAGGGTAAGGTTAACTTAACTTTACCCCTAAGGTTAAGGTTACCTTAAGGGTAAAGTCAAGGTGAAGGTTAGGTTAAGGTTAAGATAAGGTTAAGGTTAAGGTTAAGGATAAGGTTAGGTTAAGGGTAATGTTAAGGTTAAGGTTATGGTTATGGGAAGGTTAAGGTTAAGGTTAGGTTATCGTTAAGGTTAAGGTTAAGGTTAAGGTTAAGGTTATGGTTAAGATAAGGTTAAGGTTAGGGTTAAAGTTAGGTTAGGCTAAGGTTAAGGTTAGATTAAGGGTTTTGTCAAGGTAAAGGTTAAGATTAGGTTAAGGGTAAGGTTAAGGTTATGGGTAAAGTTAAGGTTAAGGTTAGGGTAATGTTAGGGTAAGGTTAAGGTTAGGGTAAGGTTAAGGTTAAAGTTAGGTTAAGGTAAAGGTTATGGGAAGATTAGGTTACGGTTAAGGTAAAGGTAAGGTTAAGGTTAAGGTCAAGGTTAGGTTATAGTTAAGGTCAAGGTTAAGGTTAAGGTTAGGTTATAGTGAAGGTTAAGGTTAAGGTTAAGGTTAAGGGTGAAGGTTAAGGGTAAGGTTAAGGTTAAGACCTGTAACCTTAACCTTCGCCCTTAACCTTAACCTAACCTTAACCTTACTAAACGCGTAACCTTAACCTTAACATTAACCTTTCCTTTACCCTTAACCTAACCTTAACCGTAAATATAACCTAACCCTAACCTTGACCTTAACCTTACCCTTAACCTTAACCTTAACCATAACCTTACTCTAAACTTAACCTAACCATAACTGTAACCTTAACCTTACCTTAACCTAACTTAAACTTAACCTTGACCTTGACCTTAACCTTATCCTTAACCTTAGTCTTACCCATAAACTTAACCTTAACATTACCCTTAACCTAACCTTAACCTTAACCTTACCCCTAACCATATCTTAAACTTAACTTTAACCTTAAAATTAACCTTCACCTTAACCTTTACTTTACCCTTAACCTTAACTTTACCACTAACCTTAACCTTAACCTTAACCTTAACCTGACTAAACACGTAACCCTAAACTTAACCTAACCTTAACCTTCCCATAACCTTAACCTTAACCTTAACTATAACTTAACATTAACCTTGACCTTAACTATAACCTAACCCTCACCTTTACCAAACCCTTAATGTTAAACTTAACATATACCTTAACCTTAACCTTACCGTTAACCGTAAACTTAACCTTGACCTTAACTATAACCTAACCCTAACCTTAACCTAACCCTAACCATGACCAAACCCTTAACATAACCTTAACCTTGACTTTACCCTAACATAACCTTAACCTTGACCTTGACCTTATTCTTAGCATTATCCTTAACCTTAACCTTAATGTTGTGAAGCCATCTCCAAAAATAGAAGAAAAGAGATATCAATGCCTTAGAAATAAGCCACTTCCAGGGGGCAACCTCCAATACATTACATGAATGAAAAATTATTGGATGATACAAATTACAAAACCTCCTTTCTATATATAGGAGTCCAAGGGGATACAATGTAATCCTAGTGGGGTCATAATGTAATCCTAGCCGACCTAACAATAATAATTTAAGGGCACAATAATAACAATATGGGGGTTACAAGGGTACAATAATAACAATAAGGTTGTTACACTAACAAAAATAAGGGACTATACTAGTAATATCATGACCTAACATGCCCCTCTCCTTCAAAAAAGTGTTGTCCTCAATGCTTGAGTAGCTTTGGGTGCTTTTTTATAAAATTCTCATCCTCCCATGTAGAATCTTCAGTGGGTAAGTTCTTCCACTTGATGAGAAACTCTGAGATTGATCGATTCCGTAGCTGTCAAATTCTTGTTTCCGTGACCGCTTCAGGTTCCAATATTATTTTTCCTTCCTCATCAAGTTCTGGAAATATTGTTTGAACTGGAATATTTTCAGCTATAACCTTCTTTAAGCATGAAACATGAAAAACTGGATGCACTTGTGAAGAAGCAGGAAGCTCCAATTTGTATGCCATAGTACCAATATTTTGCAACACCTTGTAAGGACCATAGTACTTTGACGATAATTTATTATCCTTCTTAGCTTGCTTGAGGGACATTTGTTTGTTTGGTTGTAGCCATAAAAATACCCAGTCTCCTACATCAAAACTTCTCTCGTTGCGATGTTGATCTGCCTATTGTTTCATTCAATTTTGTGCCAAATTCAGGTTATCATTTAAGAGTTGGAGAACTTGTTGATGCTCAATGTGATCTTCCACTACTTGAACCTTAAAATTTTCTCTTAAAGATGATGTGATGGATGGTGGATGATATCCATAAAGTGCCATAAATGGGGTCATTTTTGCTGCAGTATGGAAGGAAGTGTTATAATACCATCCAGCGAGAGATAACCACTTGAACCATTATGTTTGTTTATCAGATACAAAAAAATGAAGATATCCTTCCAAACATTTATTTACTATCTCAGTTTTACCATTAGATTGAGGATGATAATATGAGCTATGAGCTAATTGAGTACCCAAACAAGAAAATAACTCCATCCAAAAATTTCCAGTAAAAATGGGATCTCTGTCACTCACAATAACCCTTGGGTTTCCATGTAGCTTCTGAATTGTGTCCATAAATGTAGTAGCAACTGTACTTTCTTTAAATGGATGAGATAATGCACAAAAGTGTGCATACTTGGTAAGTCTATCAACTACCACCATGATGACACTCTTTCCTTCGGACTTAGGTAAACCTGTGATAAAATCCATTGAAATCTCCTCCAAACATTGAATTGAAATGGATAAAGGTTGTAGAAGTCCCGAGGTCTTAATTGTCTCAACTTTATTCTACTGACAAGCCAAACATTCTGCCACAAAATTTTGAATGTCATATTTAAGGCCATCCCAAAAAAATGATTTCTTCACCCTGTGGTAAGTTTTTAAAAATCCTGAGTGCCCTCCTAAAGGAGAAGTGTGCAATTCCAAAAGAATATTTTGTCTTAGTTTGGAATTCTTGCAAATATATAAGCGATCTTTGTACCATAAAGAATCATTTTTCCAGCTAAATGTATCAAATGTACTAGGATCTTGCTGCAAATTTTGAATGAGTGGCCATACTTCTTTGTATTTATTCCATTCATCTCTTGCTTCAGTTATCTAATCTGGTTGGATAATAGAAATGGCACAAAGCAATGCTTCCACCTCTTCATTCTTTCTTGAGAGTACATCTGCAACAACATTGAGCTTCCCTTTTTTGTAGATTATTTCAAAGTCATAACCCAACATCTTTGTGACCCATTTTTGCTACTCTTCAAAAGATAGTCTTTGTTCCAAAAGTGTTTAAGACTATCATGATTGATTTTTACCTTGAAGTGTCTTCCCATTAGGTAAGTTTTCCATTTCTTTAGTGCATGAAATATTGCTAACATTTCCTTCTCATAAATAGGTTTCTGTAAATAATTTCCTTTGATTGGACGACGTTCAAAAGAAATGGGTCTTCCTTCCTACATTAAAACAACACCAATTCCATTTCCTGAGGCATCACATTCCACAATAATGGTTTTTGTGAAGTCTGGCGTAGCTAAGACCGGTGCTAGGCCCATTGCCTCTTTAAGATGTTCAAAGGCCTTATTTTCTTCAGGATTCCATGAAAATTCATCTTTCTTCAATAATGTTGTTAAAGGTGCTACTATTCTCTCATAATTCTTAAAAAACTTGTGATAATACCCTGTTAACCCGAGAAATCCTCGCAACTGCTTTATGGTTGTGGGGACTTTCCATTCCTTAATGGCTTTAATTTTGTTAGGGTCTACCTTAACACCCTCGTGAGATACAATATGACCCAGATATTCCACCTCTTGTACTCCAAAGAAACATTTGTATGTTTTTGCATATAATTGTTTCTCCTGCAATAGTTTGAGCACCCTGTCAACATGTTCAACATGATCCTTCCAAGACCTGCTGTAGATTAGTATATCATAAAAAAATACTAGCACAAATTTTCTAAGGAAGGGTTTGAAAAATGGAATTCATCAACCCTTGAAATGTAGAAGGTGCATTGGTAAGGCCAAAAGGCATGACCAAAAATTCATAATGACCCTCATGAGTTCGAAATGCTGTTTTTGGAATATCTTCAGTCTTCATTCTAATTTGATGATATCCTGAACCAAGATCCAACTTGGTAAAATAAATTGCTCCATGTAATTCATCCAATAATTCATCAATCACAGGAATGGGAAATTTATCTTTAATGGTGAGCTTATTGAGCTCCCTATAATCCGAACACATGCACCATGATCCATCCTTCTTGTGTACCAATACTACAGGAGCAGAGAAAGAACTTTGACTAGGTTGAATTATACCCGCCTCTAACATTTCGGCAATCATACGTTCAATTTCGCTCTTTTGGACATAAGGATATCTATAAGGCCTGATGTTTGGAGGAACACTTCCTGGAATCAAATGAATAGCATGATCATGATCACGAATAGGTGGGAGTCCTTTGGGGGTTTCAAACACCTTGGAATGATTGTCCAAGACTTGTTGGAGATCTGCAGAAATAGATGATTTTGATGTTGGAACTTCTAGTGAGCATAATTGTGCAATTACGCCTCGTTGTTATTTATTTAGAAGCTTTTTCATGACATTAGAGCTTATTATCCTTCCTGGCTTCCCTTCAATACCCCGTAATTCGACTTCCTTTCCTTCTGAAAAAAATTTCAAGAAAAATTCTTGAAAATTAAAAGCTATTGTCCCCAAAGATTGTAACCATTGTACTCCTAGTACAACATCAGCACCTCCCATAGGAATGGAAAGCATTGGACTATTCAATACATATTCCCCCATGGTTAACTTGATATTATGGCATTTTCCAGAGCAATTTATAGTTCCTCCATTTTCAACCATCACTTGACATTCTGGTGCTGGGTATAGGAAACAATTTAATTCCTTGGCTACCTTACAATGAATAAAATTATGGGTGCTACCCGAATCAATCAACACTATTACCTTTTTCTTCTTGATTTGTCCTTTTATCTTGAGATGCAGGAGCACCTTTCAAAGTCAAATGCAATACACAATATGGTTTCCAATTCATTTCTTCCTCTTCACAAATGTCTCTTCAGGTATATCCTCTTCTTGTTCATTTTCTTCTTCCTCTTCACAATCTGTGTAAAATAATTTCTTCTCAGCACACTTATGACCTTTAGTGTATTTGCTATCACAACTGTAGCAAAGCCCTTTTTCTCTTTTTTCTTACCATTGTTGTGGTGTCAACCTTGTAGGTTGTGGAAATCTAGGCGTAGAAACACTTCCTTCTTTATAGAAGTGAGTAGTAGGCTTCCTTGTCGCCATAATTTGACATTCAATTTTTCTTTCCAACCTGAATGCCTTCTCCAATGAATCAGGTTCAAAAATGTGAACTTCATGTTGGATGTTATCCTTTAAAGTACCTATGAAGAGATCAATCCTGTGTTCCTCTGGAATATCATTTACCCTTATATTAAATTTTTGGATGTCCTCAATGTGCTCCCCCACTAAACCCTTTTTTTTTAGATTTATTAATTGGCTAAATAAGGTGTTTCTATTTGTATTCTCATAATGTGCTATCATTTCCTCCATAAAAATTGACCAAGTGAAATTTTTTTATGGGATCAAAGCCATCGATACCATACAAATGTATTTTGTTCTAAATGTAAAGTTGCAATGCGTACTGGTTGGGCTTCAAAATGTCATACAAATATCACTCATTACCATACATTTTTCACCTATGCTTCCATTATATCACTCATTATTCACTACCATGTAATTTCATTTTCCTTATTATTCATCATTAATGGGTCTCATTTATATTTTCCAAATATTATTTATTTTAAAGCATTTTTGAGATAAATTCTTGATTAAATATTAGAAAATAATATATTTTACTTCATATATGGAAAGTGGATTGTTTTTGTGAAATGTGTAGGTTCCAAGGAAGCTTCCAAGACACCTTTATGTGGCCTTGAATGATGAAATTCGAATTTTATAAGATAAGAGATCATGATCTCATGGAGAAGATCAAGGACAAAAGAGGGTTATGTGTCTAGATGGTTGAGAGATATATGGAACTAAAGAGAGATTAGTGGATCATCGTTATGAGTTTGTTATCTCATCCCATTCTATAAATAGGATCACAATCTTCTCCATTGGTAATATTTTTCCATTTGTAATTTTAGAATCTTAGAATTTAGAGATTTGTAATCTTAGAGTCGGTTTTGTACATCATGATGAAGATTTTGGAATAAAGAATCATAATTTGATTTTGTTGCTTCTAAATTTGAGTCTCCTCTGAAGAAGTGTGCTTGTGGAGTTATGGAGGGCCCCCATGGCCTCACTTGCATGCTTATTTTAGGTATAATTTAATTTATGTTTTTATTTCATTTCAGCTTTCAAGTTTTTGTTAAATGTTCTAATATGGGAGTAGATCTTACAATTCATGTGTTCTTGTAAGAGAACTGTAAGATCTTAGACAATTATTAGGTTTAGGATTGTTTCATTTTAGCTTTTAAGGTTTGATTAGATGTTCTGATATTGGAGGAGATCCTAAAATTCAGGTGTTCTTGTAAGAGAACCTTAGGATCTTGACAATTGTTAGATCTAGGTTTGTTTAATTGTTGGAAGAGATCTTGATGAATGTGTTATTGTAAGGGAAATTTAAGATCTTGGACAAATTAGGAATATTAGTTGTTGGAAGAGATCTTGATGAATGTGTTCTTGTAAGAGAACCAAAAGATCTCAGACAAATTAGAAATTTTTCTAGATCTATGTATTTTAGATAAGCACTTCTAAGTTTACCTTCCCGGGTTGACATTAAATTGAACTCTAATTGACATCATCAATTAGAACTAAACACGTACCTTTTTTGTGTTTTGTACATTATGGAGATCAAGATATTGCTCCATCTGTAGTATCCATGTTACAGGATCCTTTCCATCAAACTTCCTCATATCCATTTTTGGAATATGGTGGTTCTTCCTACCAACATTAGAGTTTATGAAGTCACGATTAACATTTATTTTGTTCTCATCATAAGTTTCCTCTACTATGTTTTCACCATTAGGAAAATTTTCTTGTATCAACATTTTCAAACTTGCCATGTCTTCTTTTAGATCATTCTTCATGTTTTCCATGTTGTCTTTCATTTTTTCATCGACCTTAGCTTCCATGTCATCCATCTTAGATTGCATGCCAGCTTCCATGCCATCAATCTTAGATTTCACGCCTTTCTTCAAACCATCCATAATATTCTTCAAACCATCCATCTTCGATTCCATGCCTTTCTTCAAAACTTCCATTTCATTTTTTGTTTCTCTTTGCGAGAGCGAAATTTGGTGCACTTGCTCTTGTAATTTTGATAGATCATGTTGCAATTCTTCATCTTCATGAGTCATAGTAGAGCCTTTTGAAGGCTTAATGGGTGTTGAATTATTTTTATGAGGCATTTTTTAGAACCCAATACTAATATCTATTCCACAATATTCCCTTGGAATAATTTCTAAATTATTCTTCAAACAAGACTTATGCAATTCGAAGAAAAAAAATACACAACTTTTTCTTACTTTTGAGGAGCTCGATATTGAAATTGGATTATCTTTGTGATTGCAGCTCTTCAATATCTAAAATTTGGCACTGAGGTAGCCTTTTGAATTATCTTTCAAATGCCACAGGTCTGACATGATTTGGATTCTCCAAGGAAAAGTTATATCCAATCTCCCACAATGACCTAACTATGGACGGGTTCAGTAGAGAAAACTTGTACGACTTGCCACGTGTCATTGTTTTGTCTTTTAGCTGAGAAATTGATATTAAATAAACTACCCTCTGTGTACTTGCGACCACTTTTTACAAAACTCCAATATGATGCATAGAGAGAGAGTTATGAATATTTTCCCACGATCACCTCTTTGAGATGAAATTCAGGAGCCTGAAAAAGCACTACCTTCCACAGATCATATCTCTAGAAATATTGCAAACCAAGCTCTAAAAATTTGCGACGCGTTTCCTCATGATTTCAGCTTTGCGCCCTAAAAATTTCAGATTCTGAACCGTCGTAGAAAAAACGTTATAGCGCAAATTCCACGATGACCTGTTTATATTAAATTGAGGAGCCTACAAAAAGACCTAACTTCCACAGATCGTATCTCTGAAAATATTGTGAACCAAGATCTAAAATTTTGTGATGATGTTCCTCAGGATTTCAAATTCGCAACCTAAAAATTTCCGCTGATGAAACTTAGTAGAAAAAAAAGTATAGCGAAAATTCCACAATGACCTGTTTGGAGTAGAGAAACCATAGAATGCAAAGCTCTGATAAAAAATGTTGTGAAGCCAGCTCCAAAAATAGAAGAAAAGAGATATCAACGCCTTATAAATAAGCCACTTCAAGGGGGGAACCTCCAATAAGTTACATGAATGAACAATTCTTGGATGATAAAAATTACAAAACCTTCTTTCTATATATAGGAGTCCATGGGGCCACAATGTAATCCTAGTGGGGTCACAATGTAATCCTAGCCGACCTAACAATAATAATTTAAGGGCACAATAATAACAATATGGGCGTTACAGGGGTACAATAATAACAATAAGGGGGTTACACTAACAACAATAAGGGACTATACTAGTAATAGGGGGGCCTAACACTTAACCTGACTAAACATGTCACCTAACCTTAACATTAACCTTACCCTTAACCTTAAGCTTAACCTTGACCTTAACTATAACCTAACCCTAACCTAACCGCAACCTTAACTTTAACTTAATCTTAGGGTTAATGTTAGGTTATAGTGAAGGTTAAGGGTAAAGTCAAGGTTAAGGGTAAAGTTAAGGTTAAGGTTAAGGTTAAGGTGAGATTAAGGATAAAATTAAGGTTAGGGTTAGGTTAAGGTTAAGGTTAAGGTTATGGTTAGGCTAAGGTTAAGGTTAACGTTAAGGTTGCAGTTAAGTTAAGGTTAAGGTTAAGGTTAAGTTCAAGGTTAAGGTTAAGGTTACGGTTAGGTTAAGGGTAAAGTTATAGGTTAAGGTTAAAGTTAGGTTATAGTGAAGGTTAAGGGTAAGGTCAAGGTTAACGGTAAAGTTAAGGTTAAGGTTAAGTTTAGGGTTAAGGTTAAGGAAATGGTAAGGTTAACGTTAACCTTAACCTTAACCTAACCTTAACCTTGACTTTACCTTAACCTAACCTTAACCCCTTAACCTTAACCTTAAAATATAACCTTAACCTTAACCATACTAAACCCGTAACCTTAACTTTACCCTTAACCTTGAGCTTACCCTTAACCTTCACCTTAACCTTAACCTTATCTTAACCTTAACATAACCTTAACCTTAAACTTAACCTTAACCTAACTATAACCTTACCCTTAACCGAACTTAACCTTAACCTTGACATTGACCTTAACCTTAACCTTACCCTTAACCTTGAGCTTAACCTTAACCTTAGCCTGACTAAACCTGTAACCCTTAACCTTAACCTTACCCTTAACCTTCACCTTAACCTTAACCTTGACTTGACCCTTAACCTAACCTTAACCTTAACTATAACCTAACCAAAACCTTGACCTTAACTTTACCCTTAACCATGACCTTAACCTTGACATTATCTTACCCTTAACCTAAACTTAGCCTTAAATATAATCTAACCCTCACCTTAACCTTGACCTTAACCTTAACCTAACCTTAACCCTAACCTTAACCCTAACATTAACCTTAACTTTACCCTTAACCTAACCTTGACCTTAACTTTAAACTTAACTTAACCTAACCTTAACCTTAACCTTAACGAAACCCTTAACCTTGACTTTGACCTTAACCTAACTAAACCCGTAATCTTAACCTTAACCTTGACCTTATCCTAACCTGACCTTAACCTTAACCTTAACCTAACCCTAACCTTGTCCAAACCCTCAACCTTAACTATAACCTAACTCTAACCTTGACCTTAACTTTACCCTTAACCTTGACCTTAACCTTAACCTAACTTTGACCTGAACTTTACCCTTAACCTAACCTTAACCATAAACTTAACCTTAACCTAACCTTAACCTTACCGTTAACCTTAAACTTACCTTTAACCTAACATTAACCTTGACTTTACCCTTAACGTAACCTTAACCTTGAATTTACCCTTAACCTTAACTATAACCTAACTTTAACATTAACCTAACCTTAACCTTAACCTTAACCTAACCCTAACCTTGACCAAACCTTAACCTAAACTTCACCTAACCTTAACCTTAACCCTAACCTTAACCTTGACCTTAACCTAACCTTAAGGGTTTGGGGAGGTTAAAGTTAAGGTTAAGGTTAAGATAAGGTTAACGGTAAGGTTAAGGTTAATGTTTAGGTTAAGTTAAGGGTAAGGTCAAGGTTAAGGGTAAGGTTAAGGTTCAAATTAAGGTTAAGGTTAAGGGTTTGGTTAAGGTTAGGGTTACGTTAAGGGTAAAGTTAAGGTTAAGGTTAGGTTAAGGGTATAGTTAAGGTTGGGTTTAGGTTAAGGTTAAGATTAAGGTTAGGGTTAAGGTTAAGGGTAAGTTGAAGGTAAGGGTAAGGTTAACCTTAACCTTAACCTTGACCTTAACCTGACCAAACCTGAACCTTAACCTTAACTTTAACCTTAACCTAACCTTAACCTTGACTTTACCTTAACCTAACCTTAACCTTAACTTTACCTAAGGTTAGGATTAAGGTTAGGGGAAGTTTAGGTTAAGTTTAACCTTCACCTTCACCTTAAACTGAACTATAACCTAACCCTAACCTTGACTAAACCCTTGACCTTAACCTAAATTTAACCGAACCCTTAACCTTAACCTTAACCTGAATAAACCCTTGAGGTTAGGTTAAGGATAAGGTTAAGGTTAAGGTTAAGGTTAAGGTTAAGGTCAAGGTTAAGGTTTAAGGTTAAGGTTAAGGGTAAATTTAAGGTTAAGGTTAATGTTAAGGTCAAGGTTAAGGTTACGTTAAGCGTAAATTCAAGGTTAAGGTTACGTTAAGGGTTTGGTCAAGGTTAAGGTTAGGTTACAGTTAAGGTCAAGGTTAAGGTCAGGTTAAGGTTAAGGTTAGGGTTAGGTTATAGTTAAGGTCAAGTTTAGGTTAAGGTTAAGGTTAGTTAAAGGTAAAGGTTAAGGTTAAGGTTAATATTAGGTTAAGGTTGAGGTCAAGGTAAGGTTAAGGTTAAGGTTTAGGTTAAGGGTTAGGTTAAGGTTAAGGTTAAGGTTAAGTTTAAGGTTACGTTAAGGGTAAAGTCAAGATTAAGGTTAGGTTAACGTTAAGATAAGGTTAGGGTAAAGGTTCAGGTTAGGATTAAGGTTAATGGTTTGGTCAAGGTTAGGGTTTGGTTATAGTTAAGGTCAAGGTAAGGTTGAGGTTAAGGTTAAGGTAAGGTTAAGGTTAAGGTTACATTAAGGGTAAAGTCAAGGTTAATGTTAGGTTAAGGTTAAGATAAGGTTAAGCTTAAGGTTAGGTTAAGGGTAAAGTTAAGGTTAGTGTTAGGTTAAGGTTAAGGTTAAGGTTAGGTTAAGGGTAAAGTTAAGGTTAGGGTTAGGTTAAGGCGAAGATTAAGGTTATGGTTAGGCTAAGGTTAAGGTTAAGGTTAGGTTAAGGTTACACTTAAGATTAGGTTAAGGTTAAGGTTAAGGTTAATGTTAAGGGTAAAGTTAAGGATAGGGTTAAGGTTAAGGTTAAGGTTAAGGTTAAGGTTAGGTTAAGGGTAAATTTAAGGTTAGGGTTAGGTTAAGGTTAAGGTTAAGGCTATGGTTAGGCTAAGGTTAAGGTTAAGATTAAGGTTAGGTTAAGGTTACGGTTATGTTAAGGTTAAGATTAGGTTAAGGTTAAGGTTAAGGTTAAGGTTAATGTTAATGTTAAGAGTTTGGTCAAGGTTAGGGTTAGGTTAAGGTTAATGTTAAGGGTTTGGTCAAGGTGTGGGTTAGGTTATAGTTAAGGTTAAGGGTAAGGTTATAGTTAGGTTAAGGTTAAGGTTAAGCTCATGTTAAGGTTAAGATAAGGTTAAGATTAAGGGTTTGGTCAAGGTTAGGGTTAGGTTATTGTTAAGGTTAAGGTTAAGGTCAAGGTTAAGGGTAAGGTTAAGGTTAGGTTAAGGTTAAGATTAAGGGTTTCGTTAAGGTTAATGGTAAGGCTAATGTTAAGGTTAAGGTAAAGGTAAGGTTAAGCTTAAGGAGAAGGTTAGGTTATAGTTAAGGTCAAGGTTAAGGGTAGGTTATAGTGAAGGTTAAGGTTAAGGTTAAGGGTGAAGTTTAAGGTTAAGGTTAAGGTTAAGACCTGTAACCTTAACCTTTACCCTTGACCTTAACCTTAACCTTAACCCTAACCTTAAACTTAACATTCCCCTAAACCTAACCTTAACGTTAACCTAAACCTTAACCCTAACCTTAACCTTGAATTTTCCCTTAACCGTAACCTTAACCTGACTAAACCCGTAACCTTAACCATAACAATAACCTAACCTTAACCTTGATGTTAACTATAACATAAACCTAACCTTAACCAAACCCTTAACCATAACCTTAAACTTAACCTTCCCACAACCATAACCTTAACCTTATCCTTGACCTTACCAAGGTTAGCGTTAGCTTAAAGTGAAGGTCAAGGTTAGGTTAAGGTTAAGGTTAGGTAAAGGTTCAAGTTAGGTTAAGGTTAAGGTAAGGTTAAGTATGAAGGTTAAGTTTAAGGTCAAGGTTAAGGTTAAGGTTAGGTTAAGGTTAAGGTTAAGGTTAAGGTAAGGTTAAGGTTAAGGGTTTGGTCAATGTTAGTCTTAGGTTATAGTTAAGGTTAAGGTTAGGGTTAAGGTTAGTGTAAAGGTTTAGGTTAAGGTAAAGGTTAACGGTTTGGTCAAGGTTAAGGTTAAGGTTAAGAGGGTAAGGCTAATGTTGATGTTTAAGGTTAAGGTTAAGGTTAGGGTTAAGGTTAGGGGAAGGTTAAAGTTAAGGTTAAGGTCAAGGTTAAGGTTCAGGGTTTGGTCAAGGTTAGGGTTAGGTTATAGTTAAGGTTAAGGTTAAGGTTATGGTTACGCGTTTAGTTAATTTAAGGTTAAGGTTAAGAGTTTCATCAATTTTAAGGTTAAGGTTTTTTTTAAGGTTAGGGTTAGGTTATAGCTAAGGATAGGGTTAAGGTTAAGGTTATGGGTTTAGTAAGGTTAAGGTTAAGGTTTTGGTCAAGGTTATGGTTAGGTTATAGTGAAGGTTAAGGTTAAGTTAAGGCTAAAGTCAAGGTTAGGGTTAAATTTGAGGTTAAGGTTAAGGATAAGGTCAAGGTTAAGGTTACGGGTCTTAACCTTAACCTTATCCTGAACCTTAACCTTAACCTTAACTTTAACTATAACCTGACCTAAAATTAACCTTAACTATAACCTAACCCTAACCTTTACCAAACCCTTAAGCTTAACCTTAAGCTTAACCTTAAGTTTAACCTTAACATTAACCTAACCTTAACCTTAACCTTAACGTTAACCTTAACCTTAACCCTAACCCTAACCTTAACCTTAATCTAACCTTAAACTTAACTATAACCTAACCCTACCTTTACCCTAACCATAATATTGAATATAACCTAACTGTAACCTTAATATTACCCTTAAACTAACCTTAACCTTAACATTGACGTTGGCCTTAACCTTAACCTTAACTTAACCTTAACCTTGACCTTCACCTTAACTTTAACTATAACCTAACCTAAACTTGACCTTAGATATAACCTAACCCTAACCTTAACCTTAACCATAACCTTAACCTTGACTTTACCCTTAACCTAACCTTAACCTTAACCATAACCTTAACATTGACTTTACCCTTAACCTAACCTTAACCTTAACCCTAACCTAACCCTAAACTTGACCAAACATTAACCTTAACCTTAACCTTAACATTCCCCTGACCTTAACCCTAACCTTAACCTTATCCTTAACCTTAACCTTCCCCTAACCATAACCTTAACGTTAACCTTCCCATAACCATAACCTTAACCTTAACCTTGACCTTACCCTTGAACTTATCTTAACCTTAACCTAACCTTAACCTTAACTTTACCCTAAACCTTACCTTAACCTAACCTTACCCTTAACCTTATCTTAACCTTACCTTAACCATAACCTTAACCTTAACCTTATCCTAACCTTAACCTTGACTTTACCCTTAACGTAACCTTAACCATAACCTTATCTTTACCCTTAACCTTAACCTTAACCATAACCTTAACCATAACCTTAACCTTAACATTAACCTTAACCTTAACTTAACTATAACCTTAACTGTAATATTCCTACTTAGCCTAAGCTAAGAGGAATATTCATTTTTGTTTTACTTTCTGTTGCATGAATAAATGAATAAAGGAGGACATGTAAAACTCCTAAAAAGACTGAATAAATCAATTCCCATGTGAACAAAGATAAATCAGGGCCATGTAAATAAATCACTTGCAGGTGTGAAAGGGGTTTGAGCTATGAGACTGGGTCAACCTTGACCAAATCTACAGTGCTGTCTAGGTTCAATGTATCTCATGAAGGGACAACACAGTTCTAGAAGGAGGCCCCTCATGTGAAAGGAGCTAACTCATCAAGGTGATTTAGGATTTGCAAAGACTTTAATCTTATAAAAGGAAGGGGAGGGCAACAAGAGAAGGTTGTTGATTGATTATATCTCTAAGTATCTTGTCTGCTTAGTCAAATACTATTCTCTTCTGTTTAGTAGAGAATTGTGCTTCTTAGCACTTGGAGTTCCTATGCAGGGATTTCACCTCTTCCTTTGAGGATTATTGGAGGGGTATTTTATGATTTGATCCACTATAAGACTTGGGGCCAAGCTCTACTTCAAATTGCAGTGCAGATTCAGTGAGGGTTTTCTGGCTCTTGTAACCTGCAGCAAGTGGGATTCTAGATCTGTAGAGATCTAGCTTGTATTGGAGCCTCTTCTCATGCAGTGTGTCTTTTAACCTCCTAGAAGAGTGCATCCACTATTTTTTGCCTCAGATCTATATCTTGGCAGCTAACCATCAATTTTATTCAAGCTACAACGTAGTTTTCATTGAGGAACTATGTTATTTCTATTAGAGGTTCTGCAGGGTGTTTTGACCCCATTTTTTATGAGAGATATCTGTTTCTGGGCTTTGCCTTCCACTTTGGTGATCCATGGATTAGATTGCTAATATATGTTCTATTTAGATCTGATATATTGTAATGTAAAATAATCTTCAGAAATTTCTGTAGCATTTTACAGATCTGTAACTTAAAACTCAGATCTACTCTTGTTTATGCATGATTTTTTCAAAACCCTAAGGGGATTTTGTAAATAAGACTATCTAGTTTCCAAATCTAAAAAAGATCTGATGTTTTGTCCATAGATCTTTCCTATATTTGAGTTGTAATATTAATCTGTTTTAGCTCCTCAAAATAACGTTGTTAAGCCATTTTGGTAGTTTATATATGTGTTGCAGCCTTCTTTTCTGAAGATTTCTTGCTCTATTGTCTCATGCATTCTACTGTATATTGAAAGAGCTTCATTGTAATTCTGATTTGTTGTTGTATACTTATAATTTAATCATATTTGATGGAATCCTTCTCATACTGTCCAAGACTCTGTTATTTCTGACGCATTTTTTTGTGCATAGCTACAGCCCCTCTTGTAGGGTGTTTTTCAGCTAGACTAGGTGGTGGGAGATCTGTTTACCACACCTAGTTTGATTTTTTTTTCTCCCCTTTTGGATCTAGACTCCAGATTTGCTGATCTAATGAATATAAGGGCTATAAAATCATTTCTATACATCAATCTCCCAGGAGTGCATTATTTCAGCAAGCTTGTTGTGCTATTCCATATTTGGAATATTACAGTGGTATCAGAGCTCCTTTCTTGGCACAGCCTATGATTTCCTTGGAGCATCACAGCCATGTTGCATTCAAGAGAAGATGAACCTCTTAGTGAGAGGGAGAAGAGGTATAGTCACAAAAATTATGATTATACTACTGATGATGAAGACAAGCGTAAATCCCCTGAGACTGAAAGTCACAAAGAAGGGGAAGAATTTGCAAGAACTCTTTTGGTGGCCATGCAAGATCTTGCCAAAGAGATCAAAGAGATGATGATGGACAATATGAGGGAATCTCCTAGGAGATTTCATCCAGGGGAAATCTCTGACATGTCTCATCACTGGACTGGTCAACCAGTGAGCCAGCCACAAGTCCCACAAGCTTCACAACGCTCCATTATGCCTACCTTCTTGGATGTGGAGAATGAAGGGCCACAAGAGCAAGCTTCCATTAAATATTACTTTGTGGATTATGATTCTTAGAGTCAGAGATTCAAGGATCACTTGAGTTTCCAAGATTTTTTTCACCTCAATGATAGGAGGAGACCAAGGCAGTAGTATAGAGATGGTGGGTTCTTTCATAATCAGGATAGACACAACTCTATGGGCAGATTTGTTTTGCCCAAATTTGATGGATCATCCTCCAATTATTCCAAGGCACGGGTAGAAAAGCTGGATATTTACTTTCAGTTGAACAAAGTCCCTAAGATTGAAGCCATCAAAATTGTAGCGCTGCACTTTGAAGGTGAAGCACACAATTGGTGGTTCCATGGGTTGTCTACATTGGGACACATCAATGTGACTACCTATACTGAGTTTAATAGAATATTGGTGGAGAGTTTTGACAGGAAGGATCCTGAAGCACCCTTCATAAGCCTTTCAAAGCTGAAGCAATCAGGAGATGCAAAGACTTATATCTCTGAGTTTATGAGATTATCAGTCATGGTCCTTGATCTATCTATAGCCAGGAGGGTCTACATGTTCATCGATGGCCTAGAGGAACCTTTGCATGGGTTGGTTAAGTCTACCAAGCCCATCACTTTACATGATGTCATTGAGAGGGCTAAAGACCTCCAAGATGCCTTGCCAAAAGAAAAGGCAACTTTCCAGAGCAAGGCCCCTCACTTTTCTAAGGGGAAGGAAGGAAAATCTGCTCCTCCCAAGGAGAGCACTTTGAAGAAACCTCTTGACATTGAACTCAGGAGGGAGTTGAGGAATAAAAGGTTATGTTTCACCTACCAAGAGTCATGGGTAGTGGGACATAGATGTGCTTCTAGGAAAGCACACTGCATAGAAGTCTTCTTAGATTTTGAGGAGGAATATGGGGATGATGAACCTAGGAGGGGTCACAGCGCTGATGATGATGAGGAAGATAAAACACCATCCAGAGATGGGAAGGGATCCTTTTCTCTAATGAGTGGGACTCTTGAATCTTTGAGAGGAGTACCTAAGTACTTGACTCTAAGAGCACAAGGTTTAGTCATGAATCAGAGAGTATCTGTCCTGATTGATAGTGGGGCAACCAACAACTTTATTGATGCTCATCTTGTGCAAAGGAGAGCAATCCCCACTGATACGTTTGAGGGATTTTTTTTTTGATCCCAAGAGATAGGACCATGCAATGCATGCAATATGTTCCCTCACTCTCTGTCACTATGGGATCCTAAACTCTGGTGGATCACTTCTTTGTAGTTGACATACTAGACACCAACATCATTTTGGGTGTCCAATGGTTGATTACCTTGGGGAAGGTAACCACTGATTAGAAAGATTTTTAGATGGAGTGGGTGGACTTGAAGAGTGGGAAACCACAAATGATTCAAGGCATGCACACTTATCCTTCACCTAGTACGTCCACACAAACAACAAAGATGGATTTGCGCAGTGGAAGCAGGGATCTCATAGTCCCTTCTCTCATGTTCATGAGGATGTTGCAAGGGACATTATTATCTACTGGAAAGACACCTGGAATGCCATTAGATTTATATATTGTGGGGAAAGCCTCACAAAGTGCTGCTCCAAATTTATATCCAGGAAGGATTGGGGCAATGAGAGACCAAGTTACCGTGCTGGGGGGCTTGGGACAGCCCAGGAATGAGGGGGATCTTCTTCCTGCATCACTACCACCCTCTCACTTTTCTGAATCTGTGTCGTGGGAGGAGAATAATGGGGGGATCAGCCTTCCAACAAAAAAATTTGGCATGATAAATGTCAAAAAGGAGATCAAAAACATGACAAGTTCTTCCATGGATGTATCAACAGTGCTGTCATTGTTGAGCAGTGTGGATCTTTATTGGAAATCTCAACTACTTGTAAAGTATTACAAATATCTCCACACAGGTATGATACTAGATGGCATGCAACAAGAAGAGGGCTACTTAGTCCAAGGAGATGTCATCTATTATTATGGTAAGGTCTTCTTGGCTAGAGCTTCCAAGCTCATGCAGAAGATCCTACAAGGAGCACATGAGGCATTCTTCCTTAGCCATATGAATTCAATGAAGATCTATACCCTGATCATGAGGAGTTTTGATTGGGAAGGCATGAGAGAGGAATTGTATTAGCACTTTCAAGAGTGCAATAGCTATGGAGGATTTGGGTAGCCAATGGACTCTTTGCAAGAGTCATCTCAGCCAGCTCTTCTTTTGCTTGAGAGGAGAGGAATTCTCATGCACAAATCCATGTGTATGAAGGACTATGATGGTAAAGGATCTCATCATGCCAAGCAAGTTGTATTTTATAATTTATTACATTCCTTTGCCATCTTTTTTTAGGATATGACTCCTAATGGGAGTGAGAGATCATGTGGTTCTCATGGGTTTTGGAGGGCCAATGGAGATGCTAAACTTGGCCACTCCCTTATTGTGTAAAGGGAGATTCCTTCTCATGATGGGTGTTTCCAAAAGGCACCAAACTTACCTATCATCTTCAGCCATGTTAAGGTGACTCATGCAGAAATTTTGTGGTTGCAATACCACTTACCACACCTTGATCTCATGTAGGCAGGTGATGCACTGTGTTGGCATCACATGTGGGATTTTGACCCACCTCCTCAAGTTCAAATTTTGGTTTTCATATATTTAGTCTTGCTTCCATACTTGGATGATATAGTTGTATTTTTTATGGGGTTGTATGGAAAGAGGATGGGGAGTGTGTATGTACCACAAGGTTTGGAACTTCTACTTGTACTTCATGATACATGTTTTAGATGCAGCATTGCTTCAACCATGTTTATTTCTATTGAGTTTTTCACTCCTGGTGGGATGGACTATGCACATATTATGCTAACCTTGGAGGAAAAATTCATGATGTATTGGCTTGATGAGCACTTGGCTTATGCTGAGGACTTGATCCTTGATGATGACATCAATGGAGGAGGAGAAGTGCTACAGCTCTTACCCTATTAGTTTCTTGAGGACAAGCAACATTTTGGAGCGGAGGACTATAATATTCCTACTTAGCCTATGCTAAGAGGAATATTCATTTTTGTTTTACTTTCTATTGACTCCCTGTAATTTATGAGAGTGGCAAGAATAAATGCTGCAGGGGCCACATCAAAACCACTTTGAAATCCTAGGATCAAGCCTTCCTAGATTCATAGAGGGATCTCTCTATATAAGTGTTTTCAAAGGATATATATTTATGCTTTGTTTATGATATTAGGCTAGTTAAGAAGCTCAAAGGAACTTGTTATTTTGATTGATTGGTTGGGATGGATATCAGGAAAGGAAAAAGTCACTAAAAGGGTGAAGGTGGGAGTAGGTTGAAAAATGTTTGAGCTGATAGGATAAGTCAAAAGACGGTATCAATTCATTGGGATATGGATTCACAAAAGGATTTAATTTTACAACAGTTCTATAAGGGTTTCCATGGGGCAAGTCATCTATATCAAAGGATCTCTTTAGATAGATTTGTGACATGAAACATGAAACTGTTGTGAAAGAAGCAAAGCTAACAACCAATTAAGATCTATTAACTTTACTAAACAAGAAAAGCCTTTCAAAGTAGCTTTTTGAAGTAAGCCAAAGGACAGGGCATACCATAGACTTCTTTGGACAAACCTTTATTAAATAACACTTTTCAGACAAAAATCCAGTAATCTAAAAGACTACTTTCACAAAGGAGAAAACATATAAGAAAACGAAGGGTAGCTTAAGATCAGGTAAGAGCTTTGAATCTATCCTGATTTTGGAATACTCTAAAGGGAAATTTTCAAAACAACTATTAAATACAAGACTAGAGGATAGGGCTAACCATAGACTTCCCTGGTTTAGACTTCTACTTAGCATGCAATGAAAATATCATTCAAGAACAATGTCTCAAGTTTTACACAGCAAGACATGGGCTTACCAACATTCCTTGACTAGTTATACTCTATTGAATCATTCCCAAATTAACAATTAGAAGAAAACATAGAGATAAAGATTTCAGACAGAAATAGGGTACTTTGCAGTAAATCCTACTCTAAATTTTTTGTTCTTTATTAGAGAAAATGCACAGCATGAAAAACCTAAGGGAAAATAAATACAGTGAGGAATAACATCACCATTAACATATACCAAGATCCCATGAATCAACTTGTACTATTGATGTTCAAACCAGTTACATTCTTTAGGTCTAATAGATCTTTACAGCTCTAACTTCTCTTCTCAGCCTAGTATTCTTCAACTACTCAACAACACTTCAGCAGCTTCAGCAAATATTTACACTTGATAATAATTCATCTAACAACCAACCAACCCTTTACAATGTGCTCCTAATGGAGTATTTATAGATGAATGAGGAGGTGGAGTGAAAGAAAGGGTTCTAATTTTTTCATTTAAGACAGAGTAAATGCTTCTCAACCTTAGGGAATTTACATAACCCAAGATAAAGAATATCTTATGTTTTAACTCTGTTAATTGAATGTTTTATCAACTTTTGAGCTACTTAGTCACTTTTGTTGACTTTTTAAGCATATTTGGTAGCCTGGCAATAACTTCTGAGCTATCTATGTAAAATATCTCTAACTATGTATTCAATTTGTATGCTTTTGAATTAAACAGGACTGTAGGTGGAATTTTTGGGTTTTGGGGGATTAATTACTTTGCTGATGTGTCATTTGAAGCATTTTCTTTGTTGATATGTGTTGATTTGGCACTTTAAACTTCAATTAGGCCTTTGATATGCTTTTTAGGCCTCTCTTAATCATCTTTTTGTCTTTTTTCCTTTCTGACTGTTTTAACTTTGATTTGATTTCTCCTTTAACTATGCTTTATCCATAATCTTCTTGATAAAGTATTTTAATCTTTGGGATCTTGACTTTAATATTAATCTCTGGTCTTAGTTGCTTTTTTTTGTACAGGTGGCTTTCTTTTGCTACGCTGGAGGGTTTGACCGAATAATCAATACTCAGTCGTATTGATTAAAAATTAGAACTTTAACCCCTCTGGTCCCTTTCTGTGCTCAATCAGGCGCTTGAGGATTTTCACCCTCGACCTTGCAACTATAATTTTAATATAGGATGGCTTTTATAAATAACCACCATGAAATCTACAAATAAAACATCAAAACGTTATAAAAAACCTGTGTTATGGATAACACTACTAACAGAGGAGAGGAATGGTGTTATGGAGCAATGCGGAAGGGGATATATGCATAGGGGAGGGTTTCATGGTAGATCAGGGAAGAACCAGGGTTTAGAATTAACATTTGGCATGAGAACGTGATAGGTGGTTTTGGAAAACCAAGGATGGTTTTCACGCTGGGTCAAGACGGTAAGTGGTATCGGTCGAAACAAACGCGATACGGCTGAATGGACGACACCTGTCCAGGGAAAAACCTCTTTTTTCACGTTAAAACGGGTGGTTAAACCTCGGGAGCAGATTGTCCTAAAAAATGTTTGGGAACTGTCAGATCTGGAGGAGCCAAATCGACGGTGGATGATGAGAGTGATCGGGGAAGATGTGTGGTAGAGGGGAATGGTGGAGGAAAGGTGGCGGATGGTAAATGGATGAGTGCGAGGATAGTGTAAGGTGGGCCAGAGTGCATGACATCACTATCTTTGTCGGGTAGCGGAGAAATTGGGTTGGAAGGGTTAAAATGGTAGGATCTACAGGGGCCGTTGGATCTGCGGGATCAATGGTTAGGGTTTATCTGGAGAAAACGAAGGGCGTGGAAAAATAATAGAGTGGAGGGGCTAGAGGTTAAAATGGGCAGAAAAAAGGCCAAAAATTAAGGTTTTCAATGCCTAAAAGGGGTTCCGATAAGGTTAAAAGGGATGTTTCAAACCAGAAAAAAGGGCTTTTATAAGGTTTGAAGGGTTTTTCATTGGAAAATGAGGGTAAATGAGGGAAAAAGGGGGGATTTTTTAGGGTAATGAAATGATGAGTTAGGATAAGTGATAATGAGTGAAAAATGGATGAAATGGGGTTTATGAAATGATGGGAGATGGCTTGAAACAGTTCCTTTTGTATCAGTAGGATAATCTTGAAATATTTTTAGAGTGAAGATATCAGTGAGATGGGTCCTTTGGAAGAGAGACATAGAAAGGCTTTAAGAATTCACAGATTTGATCCAAATTTGTTTCTTGAAGACTTATAGAGCTATTTTAGCCATCATTTTATCTGACAAAATTTTATGGATGGCTAACAGTGGCTCCACTTGGGGAGGGCAACTCCTTGGAGGTGTCAAGAACCTCAGAGATAAATCTCTGGAAAGTAGACCAGTGCCTTTGTACGTTGCTGCACTTTGACAAGTTGTTTCCTCTTTGATCATGTTGCTTTAAAATATGATCAGTATTTGTATCAATAAAATGATTTTCTCCCAAAATTTCTACCTACACATCCTAATTTTCTTAACATTTTTTCTTCAGTGGGTGCATTTAGACTTGCAAACCCTTTTACATCAAGATTTTATTATTTTCAAAAACAAGAAAAACTGATCTATTGCCACCCTTATAACTTCCATGAGCTCAGATTAAACAGTTGAACTCAACAATTCTCTACCTAAGCTACTATCTGTCAAGATTATGTTGTTTGACAGATCTGCATTTCTCTATATTCTAAAATAGAAATTTAAAACATAGTCAAATCAGGATTGAACTATCCAATATGCTATGGTGTATATGGCTATTTGTACAAGCTGCACATAGACTTTATTTACAGAAATTTAAAACAAAATTGTGAAGGCTTAAGAACTGAAAATTATGAATATCCTTCTTTATTTTCTAGCTCTGGTTTTGATCTTCTTAGAGCTATCTTCTCTTTTTCCATGGTTCAGATTTTGAGCATTTTAGAACCATTCTTTCTCTATCCTGATCTATTCTACTTATAAGCCAAGATTACACAGTTTGGAAAATCTGTTTTCACTAACCTATCAGCACAAAATTCAAATTTATTCAGTCATGATTAGGCTGTATGGCTGAATAAGAGTTTCATTTATAGTAGTGGCTTTTAAGCTTGCGTACTTTTAGATTTTTCTCTTTTTTGGTATGGGGTTGTACCTTTCTTCTTTCTATCTGCCCTCTTTTCTCTTTTTTTCTCTTTTTTTTTTGTATTTTTATATTTAAACTTTCTTTAAAGTAGCATTATTTACAAAGATTTGAAAATCATTTTGAACAAAAACCTTAACAAAAATAATTTTTAGTGTTCTGCCATTGATAGGACCTCCAAAAAGTTCAGCTCCATCCATCTCTTGAAGAAAAAATGCATTGTTTCCTATAGAAAACTGAATGAGATAAGGGATCTTCCATAAATTTTCAAACTTTCCATATTTTCCCTTATCTTATTTCCTAGAATCCCATTTCAAAACCTTGTCACCAATTTTAAAATCACTTGCTTTTGTCTTTTTATCAAACAAATTATTGATGTTTTCTTATACTTGCTGAGCTCTTTTGTAGACTTCCTCTCTGGTTTTTTGTAAATGTACAGTCTATTTTATTCTTCTTGTCATATTATTTTCTTCAAACTGCACTTCCTGGGTCAACTTCATGACTGGCACTCCTAGACTGGTTGGAAATACTGCATCTGTTCCATAAACTAGTTGATAAGGGGACATCCCAATGGACTTTTTGACTATCAATCTGTCTGCCGAAAGTGCATGTACTAGTTGGTTGTGCCATGATTTCTTGTTTTCTTCTAGCAACTTCTTGATTATGTTTACCAAAATTTTGTTTGAGGATTCTGCCAACCCATTACCTTGGGGGTAATAAGCTTTAGAATGGCCCAATATAATATGATATTTGTGACAGAAATAAACCATCTTTTTGGATCCAAATGCAGCAGAATTATCAGTGATAATTTTCCTAGGACAACCAAATCTAGACAAGATATGATTTTCAATGAATGAAATGATGACCGAGTCTGTGGCATTAATAGAAGGGATCACTTCTATCCACTTGGTAAAGTAGTCATTTGCTGTGAGGATCCTTTTATGTTGGGAATTTGATGCAGGATGGATTTCCCCAATGAAGTCTAGACCCAACTGTTTGAAAGTAGCTTCAACAGTGATTAGTTGTAGAGGTAAAGGAAAGAAATTTCTTTTGCCTTCAAACATCTGACATTTATGACAGGCAATTACCATCTTGAAAGAGGGTGGACCAGTAATAACCAGCTCTAAGGATTTTGTTCACTGTAGTTTTCTAGTAGAGGTGGCCTCCACATTGTCCTTCATGGAACTCATGCTTGATCTTATCTACATCATTCTCAGGCAAACATTTAAGAAATAATCCACTAGCATTTTTCCAATATAAAAATTTATCTAAAATGCAGTATTTTACAACTTTTAACTTTAAAAATATTGCCTTTGTTTTAGACAAACCAAGAGGGACTTTTAGATTAAGCAGTACATACAAAATATCAGCATACCAAGATGAATTCATAAAATTATCTTCAATAAGTGGAGCTGTCAACTCCTCATGTTCATCTAATGCATTAAACATGTTTATATCAAGGGCTTGAAAGTTGGATTCGTCCATAAGTTTTGCTAGTCCTTGACCTTTCATGAGCTTAGTGGGCTTGATTTATAAGTCATATTCTAATATTACAGCAATCCACTTTCCTCTTTTTCCATATGGATCTTGTGTCAAGATGTCGTTTACCACTGAATGAGGCACAAATGCTATGATGTGTGATTGTAAAATGTAAACTCTGAAGTCTTTTAAGGCTTTGACTAAGGCAAAGGCTTGTTTTTACATTATTTTTTACATCAAAGGTGCATCTCTTAACGCCTTACTAAAAAATGCAATAGGCTTCTCTTGTCCCTTCATGTTTTTCTGTAATAAGACAGCAGCCATTGTATGTTTTGATGCAAATAAAAAAATGAAGAAATATTTTGTAAAATAAAGACTAATAAGAACTGGTGTTTTGGTAAGTTCTTTTTTTACCAACTCAAATGATTTGTTTTCTTCTAAGGTCCATTTAACTCCTTCTCTTCTAAGCATATTTTTCATGTTTCTAAGGAGTTCAGCTAGGTTGGGTATGAACCTTCTCAAGAAATTAATCTTCCCAATGAAAGATTGAAGTTCCTTGATGTTTCTAAGATGGTTGATTTGCAATATACCTTCAATCCTCTTTGGGTCTATCTTTATCCCCTCTTCAAATATGATATGCCTGAGAAGTTTTCCTTCTTGGAGACCAAACAATATTTTCTTTGGGTTTAAGGATAAACCATACTTTCTACATTTCTCAAAGACTTTTCTTAAGTGTATTAGGTGTTCTTCATGTATTTTGGAATAGACTGTGATGTCATCTAAGTAAATCAAAATGAAGTAGCATATTTCTTCTGAGAATGCAATATCCATGGCTCTCTGGAATGTGGCACCATCATTCATTAAACCAAAAGGCGTTTTCACATACATGAAAGTGCCCCAGGGAGTAGTGAAGGTTGTTTTAAGCTGATCATCAGGGTGTACCAATACTTGATTGTATCCTGAGAAGCCATCTAGAAAAGAAATTCTTCTAGAACCTACTACCCTTTGTAAGATATGATCCATTTTGGGAAAGGGATAGTTGTCCTTCAAGGAGGCCTTGTTTAAGTTTCTGAAATCAATACAAAGCCTTATTTCTCCTATTTTCTTCCTAACTGATACGAGATTAGATACCCAGTCTGAATATCTCACTAGGACTATGATTCTAGCATCATACATTTTCCTAATTTATTTTTCAACTAGAGGTAATTGAAAAGGGTTGATTCTGCGCAATTTTTGTCTAAAAGGCTTTTGGTTCTCTTTAAGGGGTACCTTATGCTGAATTATTTCTGTATCGTATGATTTTAAATCTTCATAGCTCCATGCAAAAACATCAGAAAATTCTCTAAACAACTCCAGATATTTAAATTTAATATGAGTTGGCAGTGTTTTGGATAATTTAATCATTTTAGGCTTTTCTTTACTACCTATATTGCACTCTTATACTTCAGCTTCAGCAGGTTCTATTTTTGGCTTTTTTGCAACATCATTAAAGTCAAGCGATTCTTCTAATGGTACCAGTCCCTTTAGCAAATTTTCACTGTTAGACTGCAACATTTCTAGGTCTTCTTTTGCTAAATCTATGTATTTTTTTGTTTTATGTTTGGGTTTATTGGTTAACAGATTTATATCAGCAATCTCAGGAGTTTCTTCTTCTTTAAAATCTGATTTTTCCTTAGTAGGACAGTCTTCTTCATACTCTAAATTTGAATTTGGCATTTCAAATTCATTTATGGACTATAGGAAGTCTTCTATTTTTTTATCTCATTCCAAAACTTGCTAGTATTTTTCATTGTCTGGGATTGCTGGTCTATATTTGACTTGAACTGAGTATTGTTTTCTTTCATAAGGCTTCAGACAGGTAATAGCAGCAAAGGCTAATCCATTGGCAAGAATGTTTTGGTTTCTAGGGACGAAAGTAAGTTGGAATTCAGAAAATGATTTTAATAGGTCCATGACATTATCTCTATAAGCTCTTAGTCTGGGATTTTTGGCAGTATATTCCCCATTTACTTGCCTAATTAACAATTCTAAATCCCCATGAACTGTTAGCCTGCTGGCTCCTAGTTTTCTTAACATGTGTAGTCCTAAGAGGAGTGCTTCATATTCTGTTATGTTGTTGGTGCAGTGAAAGTTTAATCTATATGAATGAACTTGAGCATGGTTATTCTCTGTGTTATGCACCCATATGCCTGATCCTGCACCTGTTTTGCTACAAGGCCCTTAAAAACTCATGCTCCAAAGAGGACTGTTTTCAGATTCATCATCAATTTCTTCTTTTTCCTCTTGGTTTAGTTGATTTTGATCATCACTATGTTCTTTTTTAGGATCTGCACTATGTTTATTTATGTCTCGTTCCTCAAAGTTTTCAATGTGTTGAGGAATTTCTCTTTGATTTCCATAATTGGCACTATGTTGATGACTGTTTTGTAGCTTAAGACCTTTATTTTGTTTGTTGTTATTTTCTAAATTAGCAAACTGTTTTGTGGATGATTTGTCTTTCCCTTCCTCTTGTTCTATGGCTACCACTATGTTGGTGGATGTTTCGATTTCTAATCCTTACTCACTAGGAATCTCATCATTGTAAAGAATGAATGATTCAAGGTCAGTATAAATAGAATAAAGAGGAGATTTTTCTGGTCTTTCTTGGCTACTCACCATGTATTTTATGTGTGTTTCCCTATAAAGTCTTCTGGGCTGACTAAAGACAGGGATGGTGACATAAGTCATATTCATTTCCATTGTGCCTTGCAACTTAGCACCCCAAGATATTGAAAGTAGCATGTGATATTTGGGGGGTATATCAGCCACAACAATGTCCATTACTAGGCTTTTGGCTAGGATTTGTGCTAAATTGACATAGAGATATTTTGTTAGGCCTAGGCATTTGACTCTACTGGAATCAAAAGGAGGACAATTCTTTGTAAGGTCTAGTTACCTCAAGGCCTAATCTCCCCATTATTACTGTGGGCATGAGGTTATGTGATGCTCCTGAGTCAAGCATGGCATTGTGCAGAATGTTATCATGGATGTTTAAGCTGACATAAAAAGGAGGAACTGCTCCTTCTTGAAATTTTCTTTCGATTTTTGGTCCAAATAGGAGCTCAGTTTGGTCATCATTTAAGTTAACAAAGTCACTGTGATCTCCTATGTTTAAATATTTTAACAATTGGGACCTATATACATCTTGAGTGACTAACTCAATGAGAGGGATAGAGATTTAAATCTTTTCAATTTGACTTTCTACGCTGAAAGGAGTTTGAGTTTTGGAAATGTTTAATTCAGCCTTTTTAGTCACTGTTTTCTCAGCAAAATCAGCTTGCTGATTTTTATTATTTACAACAGTTAAAATGGTTTTTTCAGGAGCATTGGCAGAACTGCTAGTGTTTCTAGGGTCACCAATATGTTTTTCATGAATCTGGGTGTCTTTTCCTTTGTTTTTATCAGAACTTTGTTTGCAGTTGTTTTTCTAGAAGTATTTACAAGGTTGTTTTTAGCAGAATTTTCAGAGGCTCTTTTCTTCGGAGTGTCTTGGTTCCTTTTACTCCTTAAGTCATATTGTTTGTGCACTTCCATTATGGCATTTTCAAAGCCTTGTTTGTAATCTTCAGATTCTGGACTTTCTTCTTCATAAGGTATGTTAAGTCCCTATATTAATAGTGTAGTCCCTTATTATGTTAGTGTAGCCCCCTTATTGTTATTGTTGTACCCCTGTAACCCCCATATTGTTATTATTGTGCCGTTACATTAGTATTGTTAGGTCGGCTAGGATTACATTGTGGCCCCACAAGGATTATATTGTGGCCCCATGGACTCCTATATATAGAAGGAGGTTTTGGTCATTTGTATCATCCAAGAATTGTTCATTCATGTAATGTATTGGAGGTTGCTCCCTCGAAGTGGCTTATTTATAAGGCGTTAATATCTCTTTTCTTCTCCTTTTGGACCTGGCTTCACAAAATTTGGTATCAGAGCTTTTAGATTTTAGGGTTTCGCTGCTCCAAACAGGTCATTGTGACATGTTCTCTATAAAAAAATTTCTACGAAGTTTCAGAAGTTCAAATTTTTAGGATGCGAAGCCGACATCCTGAGGAACATCGTCAAAAAATTTCAGAGCTTGGTTCACAATATTTTCGGAAATATGATCTATGGAAGTTAGGTATTTTTGCAGGCTCCTCAATTTAATCTAAACAGGTCATCGTGGAATTTTTTCTATAACTTGTTTTCTAAGAAGGTTAAAAATATGAAAATTTTAGGGCGTGAAACTGAAATCCTAAGGAAACTTTTCAAAACGTTTCAGAGCTTGGTTCACAATATTTTTAGAGATATGATCTGTGGAAGGTAGTGCTTTTTCAAGCTCCTGAATTTCATCTCAAAGAGGTGATCATGGGAAAATCTTCATAACTCTCTCTCTAAGCATCGGATTGGAGTGATGTAAAAATTGGTCACAAGTACATAGAATGTAGCTTATTTTCTATCAATTTTAGAGCTAAAATATGAAACTGTTACATGTGGCAAGTCGTACAAGTGTGCTCTACTGAACCAATCCATACTTAGTTCATTGTGGGAGATTGGACATAACTTTTCCTGGGAGAATCCAAATCAAGTCAAACTTGTGGCATTCAAAAGATAATTCAGAAGGCTACCTCATTGCCCAATTTTATATATTGAAGAGTTTCAATCACAAAGATAATCCAATTTCAATATCGAGCTCCTCATCAGAAAGTAAAAAGTGTGTATTTGTTTTTTCGAATTGCATAAGTCTTGTGTGAAAAATTAGTTTGAAGTGATTCCAAGGGCATATTGAAGCATAGATATCAGTGTTGGGTTATAAAATGCCACCTAAAAATAATTCCATACCCATTAAGCCCTCAGAAAGCTATACTATGATGTCTGAAGAAGAAGAATTGCATTATGAGATATCAAAATTACAGTACCAAGTGCAACAAATTTCGATGTTACGAAGAGCAACCGAAGATGACATAGAGGGTTTAAAAGAAGAAATGGAGGCTAATTTGGATGGTTTGAAGGATCAAATGATAGCTAATATGGATGATAAATTACTGGAAGATCATATCGAGCATCAACAACAAGTTCTCCAACTCTCAGAGGATAACCTAACTTTGGTGCAGAATCTAATGAAACAACAGGAAGATCAACATCACATCGAAAGAAGTTTTGAAGGAGTCATAGAAATAAGAACTTGAAAAGTACAATCAATTCCAGAGTATCTCAGCAAGTGAAAGAACTTTCCTATAGAAGATTCCACATGGGAGGATGAGAATTTTATACAGAAGCATCAAGAAATAATCAAGCGTTGAGGACAACACTTGTTTGAAGGAGAGGGGAATGTTAAATCCCTATATTAATATTGTAGTCCCTTATTATGTTAGTGTAGCCCCCTTATTGTTATTTTTGTACCCCTGTAACCCCCATATTGTTATTATTGTGCCCTTACATTATTATTGTTAGGTCGACTAGGATTACATTCTGGCCCCACTAGGATTATATTGTGGCCCCATGGAATCCTATATATAGAAGGAGGTTTTGGTCATTTGTATCATCCAAGAATTTTTCATTCATGTAATTTATTGGAGGTTTCCCCCTCAAAGTGGCTTATTTCTAAGGTGTTGATATCTCTTTTCTTCTCTTTTTGGAGCTGGTTTCACAACAAGGTATTTATGTGACTTGTTCTTCTTCATTGAGGAAAACAGTATCCTCATTGTTTACTCCAAACATGTTCATGTGATTTTCCTCTATTTCTTCTATTGTTCTCCCCTCTTCAGCAACATAATTTTGTTGAAAAGGAGGTAAGACTTGATGATCAGGGCCTCGTTGTCTAATTTGAGGGGGATTCCTTCTAAAGTTCTGATTTTGATTTTGATTTTTGTTTTTAGGAGTTGTTTGATTTTCTTTAGGATAAGCCCTATCATTCATGTTTATTATTTCCATCGTTATTTCCATCGTTATAACTAAACTATCAATTTTTGCATCTGATGTGGAGGTCCTGCTTCATCTTTGTAGGTAACCCTTTTCTCTGCTTTCAATCTAGCTCTTTCCTCAATTAGATTTGCTTCTACACTTATGGATCCCCTCTGCATATCTTCTATATTTAAGGGGTCTCTTTCTCTTAGCTAGTAGGACATGTCTGGATAAAAGCCTTTAGGAAACTTAGCTAAGGCTAGGCCTAGTGGAGGTTTCATGTCTGGGGGAATTGCATTATAAAAACTATTGAATCTAGTGCAGTAATCTTGGACACTTTCCCCACTATTTATTTTGAGGTTACTATATTCTGAAAGGATTTGGAGAGGGTTTCTCTTGGCTTCCCATTTTTTTAGAAATAATTGATGGAAACAAGGGAGGCCATTGATACTATTAGGGGTCAAGCCTTTCAACCATTTTCTTACTTCTCCCCCTAAACTTTGAGAAAAAATTCTAAGTTTTATAGTTTCATTATTTATTTCTTATGTGTCAAAGTAATCACTCATTCTATCCACATGTTGTTGAGTTGTAGTAGAACTATTAGCATCATATAATGGAATTTTGGACTAATAGTCCTGTGGTAGAACAGGTAGAGGTAAAGGAAGGACTAAGGGAGAATACCATGTTGCTATGATATGAGTTTCTGGAAAAAATGGGGGGTTTATAGGTGGAGGGAGATGATGAAGTGTAGTGGTCTGAACTGTGGATGTATGGGTGAGTGGAAAAGAAATACTCAGACCAGCTAAGTATTGTTGAGTTGATTTAGGATGAGAGAAACCAAAGTTATGAATGAAATGAAGATCAGGTGGGGTGGTTTTTCTACTTCTGCTATGTTTTAAATATTTAGGCTCAAATTATATCTAATCTATACCACTAAGTGACTTGGTTCTAGATGGGTTCCTTGTAGAAGGCAAGTCAACTTGTGTATCCTGTAGAGCTGTAAGATTTTCAGCGACAGAGTTTGTTCTGTGAATTGTTCTGACAATAGTTGGATTTAAGGATGTAGGAGACCTCCTAAGGATACTTTCCAGATTATCAACTATCTCAGGAGTATTTGGGTCAGGATAGAATCTAGTATTAATTATTTTAGAAGCCACTATGTTATGATTTTGGACCCAATGATAAGAAAATTTTAGCCAAATATGACAGTCTTTAGAAGGAAAACTTATTCTAGTAATAAACTTAATCTTCTAAGTTTCTCTTAACTGAGTTTGTATAATTTTATGATAAAATATTTTCCCAGTGGAGTTTTTTGGAAAACCAAGGGAAATTAGCAGGCTTACTAAAAACTAGTGGAGTCACTAGGTGGAGGATTTTTAATTGTTACTAAGGTTTGGTTGTTGTCAACCATCAAAAATCAGAAACCACTCTTGGAAGACACTTGATTCATCTTAAGGAATGGGATATTCTGGGTTTTGAAGTTATCTATTACTCAGTAGATTCCCCAGTATGGTCTCCACTATGTTGGCTCCTTGTAATTTATGAGAGTGGCAAGAATAAATGCTGCAGGGGCCACATCAGAACCACTTTGGAATCCTAGGATCTAGCCTTCCTGGATTCAGATAGGGATCTCTCTATATAAGTGTTTTCAAAGGATATATCTTTATTCTTTGTTTATGATATTAGGCTAGTTGTGAAGCTCAAAGGAACTTTTTTGTTTGATTGATTGGTTGGGATGGATATCAGGAAAGGAAAAAGTCACTAGAAGGGTGAAGGTGGGAGTAGGTTGAAATTTTTTTGAGCTGATAGGATAGGTCAAAAGACAGTATCAATTCATTGGGCTATGGAGTCACAAAAGGATTTAATTGTACAACAATTATACAAGGGTTTCCATGGGGCAAGTCATCTATATCAAAGGATCTCTTTAGATATATTTGTGGCATGAAACATCAAAGTGTTGTAAAAGAAGCAAAGCTAACAACCAATTAAGATCTATTAACTTTACTAAACAAGAAAATCCTTTCAAATTAACTGTTTCAAGTAAGCCAAAGGACAGGTAATACCATAGACTTCTTTGGAAAAACCTTTATTAAAGAACACTTTTCAGACAACAATCCAGTAATCTAAAAGACTACTTTCAGAAAGGAGAAAACATATAAGAAAACGAAGGGCAGCTTAAGATCAAGTAAGAACTTTCAATCTATCCTGCTTTTGGCATACTCTAAAGGAAAATTTTCAAAAAAACTATTAAAGACAAGACCAGAGGACAAGGCTAACCATAGACTTCCCTGATTTAGATTTCTACTTAGCATGCAATGAAAATATCATTCAAGAATAATTTCTCAAGTTTTACACAGCAAGACATGGCCTTACAAACATTCCTTTACTGGTTATACTCTATTGAATCATTCCCAAATTAACTATTAGAAGAAAACATAGAGATAATGTTGGCATATGTTATCCTTGATGGAAACCTACTTGATGAAATAAGATTGTCCGCGATATGATGCAATGTGTTGTCCTTGATTGAAACCTATTTGATGAAGTTGTTCTTGATAAGTTGCCTATGATAAGCAACCTATGTGTTAAATATGTGAGGATGATGTATCTGTGTGTTAAAAGGAAGGATGATGTATCTATAGATCATATTAGAAGGAACAAAAGAAAGAAAGTGACAGAAAAATGATAAACAAGGTATGTCGCAAAGCATACGCAGGTTTGTTAAGGCGAAGTAGCGTATGCATGTGGAAAAGTACGTGCCAAGTCACGTATGCCCTTTTGCGCTCCAAATTTAGAATAAAAAGGGGTGTTACCATGTTATGGACCCATTGTATTGAGCGCTTGATTATCTATTTGATCCCGTCCAGGAATACCATCGGAAGAAGTGTGGTTTTGGCTCATGGTATTGATAAAGGCTAAACCTATATAAGGAGAAGAATATCATTGTGTAAAGTGTGTGCAAGGATCTGGGCTTTAATGAATACTTCACTCTGAAGTATATCTGCATTGTTGAACTCTATTCTTAATTGATAGATCTGAATCTATGATGCACCTATGAATATGATGAAGGTTCAAAATCTCTAGATCTGAAAATGGTGAATCTATAGGATGATCTGAAAAGAAGTGATGAAGATCTGGCGCAAATCTCTTGAATAAATTGAAGAAATCTGGGTAAGTTCATAGATCTGGTCTCTTCTACAATTTTTATCTTTTATAGATCCATACGTAGGTTCGTGTCATGAAAAGCGTGTGTATACGCGGATCTGATTAGATAAAAGCGTGTATGGGCAGTTAGGGTTTTTCTGTAAAATGCACAGATGTATACACGGGTTCATTTCATGAAAAGCGTGTGTATACACGGGTCTGATTAAATAAAAGCGTGTATGATATCTGAACTGGTGGTTTCTCAAGGTTGAAAGTGTTTCTGCATATTTATCCTGAAGCCTGGGTTATCTTTGATATTCTGGTTATAGTGGTTTCACTGTTCTGTTGGAAGTAATAAGCAAAGTATGTTTGTTGATATGTGAAGGGTTATGTTGAAGCTATTTGATCCAGTTTGAAAATTGATGAAACGTGGTCTGCAGTGGTGCTGAGGGTCAAAGCCTTCAGTAAGGGGGTAGTAGCTCCCTTCCAGTGATAAATGGTAAACGAGAGTAGGGGGTAGTATCTCCCTTCCAGGAAAGGCTGGTAAATGAGAGTAGGGGGTTGTAGCTCCCTTCCAAGAGAGGCTGGTGAACGAGAGAAGGTTGTAGCCTTCTGCAGGTGGGTGCCTGCATACTGGTATGAGTCTGCACCAGTACACTGTTGTAAGATGTTTTCTCTATAATAAATATTGAAGACTGAGACGACGATAGCAGTGGTTTTCTCCCGAATTGGGTTTCCACCTAAAATCCTGGTGTTCATGTGTGATGCTTATGTGTGTTGATTTATTCTATTCTTACTGCACATGTATACTGCTTCCTAAACATCTAATGAATGTATGATGCAATAATCTAAGATAAGAACTATCTGCATAATAAGAAATCTGAGAATACACGAGTTTCCTTAAGGATATCTGCGTATATATGCTAGTTTAGTTCTTTAAAGTAGCGTATGGGTGTTTGAGAAAAGAAAAGTGTAAATTTGATTGACAGATCAAGATACTAATTCACCCCCTCTCTCAGTATCTTTCCCAACAATTGGTATCGGAGCAGGTCCTTCTGAAAAAGCTTAGCCGCTAGAAGGAAGATCAAGCAAGATGAGCAATCAAGATGGAACATCATCTATCAAGCCTCCGGTCTTTAATGGAAGCAATTTAATCTTCTGGAAAAAAAGGATGAGGTCCTATCTTCAGTCTATAGGAACAGATGTATGGGACATTTTTGTACAAGGATATCAATATCCAGCTACAATACCAACAGATCCGAATGAAAAGAAGAATTATGAATCAAATGCAAAGGCGGTCAATGCTATAACAGGAAGTTTGACTGAATCTAAATTTGTCAAAGTCATGCAGCTGAATATAGCAAAGGAAATGTGGGACAAAATCATTCTAAGTTATGAAGGTGATGAAAAGGTAAAAAGTGCAAAACTCCAAACTCTCATAATTGAATATGAAAATTTGAAGATGCATAATGATGAGAGTATTGCCAGTTTCTTTTTACGTGTTGATGATGTTGTAAATCGTTTGAAAAATCTGGGAGAAACAATAACCGAATCTACTTTGGTTGAGAAAATTTTAAGATCACTAACAACAAAATTTGAGTCAAAAGTTTTTTCTCTTGAAGAAAAACAGGATCTTCAAAATCTTACTATGGTACAACTTCATGGCATAATATCCGCATATGAAATGAGAAGAGGAGGACTATCTGAAGTCAAAGAGGTTGTCTTCAGAGCTTCTACAAAAGGGAAAGAAGTACAAGAACCAGAAGGATCAGGATATATCTCAGAAGAAGATGAGGCAAATTTTGTAAAGAAACTCCAACTTGGCACAGGACGATTCAGAGGTAAGCTTCCTTTCAAATGTTTTGAGTGTGGAAGAATTGGTCATTATGTTGCTAAGTGTCCTCATAAAGAAACACCTGCAAAAGGGAAGGAAGTAGCAAGAAGGAATAAGAATCGGTTTAACACTAGAAAAGGTTACTATATTCATGAAGACAGTGATGGGCTATCTAATAGTGAAGAAGAATGTGAACAAGATCTTAGACTTCTCATGGAATTTGAATCTAGAGAAGAAAAGGATATTTTTGTGGATGCTCTAGAGGACAATGACTTTCTTGAAGAAAAAAATCAACTCAAAACACGCTTAAAAGAAAGTAAAATACTCTTAGAAGAAAGGAAAATAACCATAGAGA
Organism: Pinus albicaulis; assembly: GCA_034641835.2. Taxonomy (NCBI): domain Eukaryota; kingdom Viridiplantae; phylum Streptophyta; class Pinopsida; order Pinales; family Pinaceae; genus Pinus; species Pinus albicaulis. The sequence continues at coordinate 678,925,261 of CM076582.1, read as the reverse complement.
CTCTGGAAAAGCAGGTTGAAGAAGCAAAGAAACACATTGAGAAATTAGAATGTGAAGTGGTAAGTCTAAGAAAATATTCTGAGAAAGTAAAGACTCTAAATATTATATTTGCTAAAGGATCTGAAACCTTAGATGAGATTATCAAGGTACAACGTTCTCCTCTTATAAAAACAGGTCTTGGATATACCAGAGAATCCTCTCAAGCTTCAGCACCAAATTATCTAAAAGCAGTTACAGTTGGTTTACAAAATTCTGCCACTCAGTAAGGGAATAAAGAATCATTGCAGGTAAAGCATGATCATCTCAATTCAAAGAACACTAACAGGAATATCTCTCAAAGAAACACCAATCAACAGGTAAATCCAAGTAGAAGATTTCATGATCGCAGAAATTTTTTCTTCAATGGACAATGTTTCTCATGTCACAATTTTGGTCATAAAGCTGTTCAATTTGTTGCATATAAAACTATCATGACTAGAGAAGCAAGAAAGAAAAGGATTGAATTTGAGAAGAATACCTATAAAAAAATTTATCCTCTTCTAAATGAAGTTGAATGTGCTTATTGCAATAACTTTGGGCATGAAGAAACTGAATGCAGGAGCAAAGTTTAGCCAAAAGAGCATTTTCCTTCAAGATCAAAAGTATGGAAAAAGAAGGAATTACAGGTTGAAAATTTTGGCATAGCATTATTCGCAGAAGGTCAAGAAAATCAATGGTACATTTATAGTGGATGCTCAAGACACATGACAGGTGACAAACACAAACTTCTTGCATATAGTGCTCTAGAAAAGGAAAAGAAAGTTACATTTGGAAATGATAATCCTACTGTAATTAAAGGAAAAGGGTCTGTGTTTCTAAAGGAAAAGCTGAAGGCTAATGATGTCATGTATGTGGATGGCTTAAGGCATAACCTGCTAAGTGTAAGTCAAATGTGTGATCAAGGAATTGAAGTTGTCTTTAGTTCAAAAGAATGTGTGGTTCGTGATCTTGATACAGGAAAAACAATTATAAAAGGGAAAATAACTCCAAGAAACCTGTATGTATTGAAGAAATGCAAAGAACAATGTTACTTGAGTCAATCTTCAGAAAATTGGCTATGGCATAGAAGGTTGGGGCATCTAAGCTTCTCTCAAATCAACAAATGAAGCAGACTTAATGCTGTTCGTGGTCTTCCCAATATTACTCTACCTGAAAGTATCATATGCAAATCTTGCCAATTCAACAAGCAGACCAGAGTGCAATTTAATGCCAAGGAAGGATCATCAAGTAGGCCTCTTGAACTCATTCATACTGACATATGTGGACCTACGAGGAAAAAGTCACCTCGTGGTGAACAATACTATATCTTATTTATTGATGATTTCTCTAGAATGTGTTGGATTGGGTTGCTTAAACACAAAGATGAAGCCTTTGAGAAATTTAGATCTTCAAGGCTCTGGTTGAAAATGAATTAGATCTAAAACTTAAATGTCTTAGATCTGATCGAGGAGGAGAATATACTGCAAATGAATTCCTTGAATTTTGTGAACAACATGGCATAAAAAGACAGTTCTCTGTAGCTGGCACTCAACAACAAAATGGCGTAGCAGAAAAAATGAATAGAATAGTTTGACAAATGGTTAGAGCTATGCTTGATGATTCTGGAACACCTGACACATTTTGGGGAGAAGCAGCACATACAGCAGTAAACATTCTCAACAAAGCACATGTTCGTGTAAATAGTGACAAAACTCCATATGAACTCTGGTATGGTAATTCTCCCTCTGTGAAGCATTTTAGAGTTTTTGGATGTAAATGCTTTATAAAAAATAATGATGAAAAACTTGGCAAGTTTGAACCTAGAACAGATGAAGGAATACTTCTTGTTTACTCCTCCATGAGTAGAGCTTATAAATGTTACAATAAAATACTTCGGAAAATTTTTGAATGTATTGATGTTGTTATTGATGAGTCTCCTACAGCTCCAAAAGAAGAAAAACAGATAACAAATGAAGACGATGGCAACTTATGCCCTTCCACATCCAATAGCAATGATATAAACAGTGAACCCAATGAAGAACCTGAAGATGATTTATCTGAAAAAGCTTCATCCAGATATGTTCAAAAGAATCATCTAGAATCTCAAATTTTGGGAGATAAGGGAGTAGGAGTACAAACCAGAAGGACTCTTGTGGGATCTTCTAGCTATCTAGCATTTCTATCCACTATTGAACCACACAATGTCAATCAAGCTAGCAAATATGAATGTTGGGTTCAAGCCATGAATGAAGAGCTTGATAAAATTGAAAAGAATCACACTTGGGAATTAGTACCAAGACCTCATAACAAAAATGTCATTGGAACTAAATGGATATTAAAAAACAAGTTAAATGAGAATGGGAATGTTGTAAGAAACAAAGCTAGACTTGTTTTCAAGGTGTTAGGTCCCTATATCACTAGTATAGTCCCTTATTATTGTTAGTGTAAACCCCTTATTGTTATTATTGTACCCTTGTAACCCCCATTATGTTATTATTGTGCCCTTAAATTATTATTGTTAGGTCGGCTAGGATTACATTGTGGCCCACTAGGATTACATTATGGCCCCATGGACTCCTATATATAGAAAGGAGGTTTTGTAGATTGTATCATCCAAGAATTGTTCATTCATGTAATGTATTGGAGGTTGCCCCCTCGAAGTGGCTCATTTCTAAGGCGTGAATATCTCTTTTCTTCTCTCTTTGGAGCTGGTTACACAACATTTGGTATCGGAGCTTTGGGATTCTAGGGTTTCGCTGCTCCAAACAGGTCATCGTGGAATTTTCGCTATAACTTTTTTTCTACGAAGCTTCAGAAGCTGAAATTTCTAGGGTGCGAAGCTGAAATCTTGAGGAAGTTTGTCTAAAAATTTCAGATCTTGGTTCGCAATATTTGAGGAGATATCATCTGTGGAAGTTAGGTATTGTTTCAGGCTCATAAACAGGTCATCGTGGAATTTGCGCTATAAATTTTGTTTTACGAAGGGTCAGAGTCTGAAATTCATATGGTGCGAAGCTGAAATCCTGAGGAAATTCGTCAAAAAATTTCAGAACTTTGTTCGCAATATTTTTGGAGATATGATCTGTGGAAGGTAGTGCTTTTTCAGGCTCCTGAATTTCATCTCAAAGAGGTGATCGTGGGAAAAGTTCAATAACTCTCTCTCTGAAGATTGGATTGGAGTGCCGTCAAAAGTAGTCATAATTACACGGCCTGTAGTTTCTTTTCTATCAATTTCAGAAACAAAGGACAAAACAGTGACACGTGGCAAGTCGTACAAGTTCGCTCTACTGAACCAGTCCAGAATTAGGTCATTGTGGGAGATTGGACACAAATTTGTCTTGGAGAATCAAAATCAGGTCAGACCTGTGGCATTTGAAAGAAGCTTCAGAGGGCTACTACAGGGCTGAATTTCAGATATTTAATATTTTCAATTACAGAGATAATTCAATTTCAATATCGAGCTCCTCAAAGCAAGTAAAAGGTGTTTATTTGTTTTTTCGAATTGCATAAATCTTGTTTGAAAAATCAGTTTGAAGTGATTCCAAGGGCCTATTGAGCATATATTTCAGTATTGGGTTCTAATATGCCTCCTAAAAATAATTCCATACCCATTAATCCCTCAAAAAGATATGCTATGACGCATGAAGAGGAAGAGTTGCAGTATGAGATATCAAAATTACGGTACCAAGTGCAACAAGTTTCGATCTTACGAAGAGCAATTGAAGATGAAATAGATGGTTTAAAAGCAGAAATGGAGGCTAAGTTGGATGTTTTTAAGGATAAAATAATAGAAAATATGGATGATAAATTAGTGGAAGATCACATCGAGCATCAACAACAAGTTCTCCAACTCTCAAAGGATAACCCAACTTTGGTGCAGAATCTAATGAAACAACAGGAAGATCAACATCACATCGAAAGAAGTTATGAAGCAATCATAGAAACAAGAACTCGACAAGTACGATCAATTTCAGAGTATCTCAGCAAGTGGAAGAACTTTCCTGTAGAATATTTCACATGGGAGGATGAGAATTTTATACGGAAGCATCAAGAAATAATCAAGCGTTGAGGACAACACTTGTTTGAAGGAGAGGGGCATGTTAAGTCCCTATATTAATAGTATAGCCCCTTATTATGTTAGTGTAGCCCCCCTTATTGTTATTATTGTACCCCTGTAACCCCCATATTGTTATTATTGTGCCCTTAAATTATTATTGTTAGGTCGGCTAGGATTACATTGTGGCCTAGTAGGATTACATTATGGCCCCATGGACTCCTATATATAGAAAGGAGGTTTTGTGAATTGTATCATCCAAGAATTGTTCATTTATGTAATGTATTGGAGGTTTTCCCCTCAAAGTGGCTCATTTCTAAGGCGTTGATATCTCTTTTCTTCTCTTTTTGGAGCTGGTTACACAACACAAGGGGTATACTCAACAAGAAGGTATAGACTTTGAAGAAACTTTTTCTCTTGTAGCTAGACTTGAAGCCATAAGAATGTTTCTTGCTTTTTCAAGCTTCCAACAAATCAAAGTTTATCAAATGGATGTTAAATATGCTTTTCTCAATGGTGATCTAGAAGAATAAGTTTATATAGAACAACCAGAAGGATTCATTTTGGGAAATGATGAAAATCTTGTTTGTAGACTTAAAAAGGCTCTATATGGTCTCAAACAAGCTCCAAGGGCATGGTATTATCGTCTTGACAAATATCTTCATCAGCAAGGATTTTCAAAGGGGTCTGCTGATAGTAACTTATACACAAAAATTGAAAATGATAAACTATTGATTGTGGTTGTCTATGTTGATGATATCATTTTTGGAAGTAATGAAGAATCTATGAGTCAGAAATTTGCTTCTGTCATGCAGCAAGAATTTGAAATGTCTTTACTTGGGGAACTAACATTCTTTCTTGGCTTGCAAGTGCATCAAACTACAAATGGTATATTCTTATCACAAGAAAAATACCTTAAGCAAATTCTGAAGAAGTATGGCATGGAAGAATGCAAACCTGTAAGTACACCAATGATAACCGGATGTAATCTCAGTTCTCATGATGATTCCCCCATGGTGAATCAACCAGAATACAAATCTATGATAGGAAGTCTACTTTATCTCACTGGGACTAGACCGGACATTATGCATGCTATTGGGATTGTTGGACGATTCCAAGCTAATCCAAAAGAGTCTCATCTTCAGGCTGTCAAAATAATATTCAAATATCTACAAGGAACTCAAGACTTTGGACTATGGTATCCAAAGAATGTTGATCTTACTCTTCATGCTTACAGTGATGCAGATTGGGCTGGAAATGTTGATGATCGAAAAAGCACTAGTGGTGGAGCATTCTATATGGGGCCCTGGTTAGTATCTTGGTTCAGCAAGAAGAAAAAATATATTGCCTTATCTACAGAAGAAGCATAATATGTGGCTGTCGCATCATGTTGCACACAACTTCTTTGGATGATGCAAACCTTACAAGACTTTCAAATCAAGTGCACACCTCCTGTCTCCATTATGTGTGATAATACAAGTGCCATCAGTATTTCAAAGAATCCTATTATGCATTCCAAGACCAAGCATATTCCCATCAAGTATCACTTCTTACGTGAACAAGTACTTGAACAAAACGTGAAGTTGGAGTATGTTCCCTCCAAAGAACAAGTTGCTGATATATTTACCAAACTTCTGCCCAGAGAAGCATTCGAATATCTCAGACAAAAGTTGGGAGTAGTCTCTGCCTTGCAGAAAATTAGAACTGCTTAAATTCAGAATATTAAATTGGATACTCGGGTTTCCTGAATGAAAGTCGTGTATATACACGAGTTTATGCAAAGAAAACCACATATGGTTAGTTGTTGAAATTTTTTACTTGGGGTCAGCATTCTTCAGCACAGCTGCAATGTTGTTTGGTATCTCTGGTGGTGTTCCAGTTTTCATAATTCTGTTTCATTCTCTGATGTCTCTTCATAAATATACCTTGATGATTTGCTGTTGAAAGTGTTCAAGATGCACAAGCTAAGGGGGAGCACTGGTCATGTGGAAAGGATGCATTGGATGCATAGTTTCAGGGGGAGAATTAGCATTTCTGAATGTAATGCATTGTTGGCATTATGATGATTCTGAAATATGATCTCTTTCTTGAGGTCCTTTTGGTATTTTTTGTAAAAGGTCATATTTGTAATTTGTTGAAAAGGTCATGGTGTGACCTATGATGTAAACTGTAATATTCAGTCATGTAAAGGACTTGTTCAAATTTGTAAACCCACTTGGTTGGGTAGTTGAGTCAAAATGTGTAAACCCACTTGGTTGGGTACTTCAGTCATATATGTAAATCCACTTGGTTGGATCCTTGATGTAAGTATGAGTCCTTGGTGATAGGAAATGTCATAGACTCATTTAATTCATTGAATTTTATGTTGAAGATTCAGCATGAACTTATGGGGAGCATGGTAACTTCAATGCACATCAGATCTACAGAGATCTTCTTTCTACATGAGTAGAAAAACATTGTCTTGGCTTTGATCCGCCCTTTGCCCTTGATGTCAAAGGGGGAGAATATCATGGTGTTTTCATAATGGTTATAATAAATGTATCTATCTGTTGTTGTGGTGATCAAACACCATCATGGTTGCCATCAAGTCCAAAGGGGGAGATTGTTGGCATATGTTGTCCTTGATGGCAACCTACTTGATGAAATAAGACTGTCGACGATATGATGCAATGTGTTGTCATTGATGGCAACCTATTTGATGAAGTGGTTCTTGATAAGTTGCCTATGATAAGCAACCTATGTGTTAAATATGTAAGGATGATGTATCTACAGATCAGCTTAGAAGGAACAGAAGAAAGGAAATGACAGAAAAATGATAAACAAGGTATGTCACAAAGCATACGCGGGTTTGTTAAGGCGAAGTAGCGTATGCACGCGGAAAAGTACGTGCCAAGTTGCGTATGCCCTTTTGCGCTCCAAATTTAGAATACCAAGGGGTGTTACCATGGTATTGACCCATTGTATTAAGTGCTTGATTATCTATTTGATCCCATCCAGGAATACCATCGGAAGAAGTGTGGTTTTGGCTCATGGTATTGATAAAGGCTAAACCTATATAAGGAGAATAAGATCATTGTGCAAAGTGTGTGCAAGGATTTGGGCTTTAATGAATACTTCACTCTGAAGTATATCTGCATGGTTGAACTCTATTCTTAATTGATAGATCTGAATCTATGATGCACCTATGAATATGATGAAGGTTCAAAATCTCTAGATCTGAAAATGGTGAATCTCTAGGATGATCTGAAAAGAAGTGATGAAGATCTGGTGCAAATCTGTTGAAGAAATTGAAAAAATCTGGGTAAGTTCATAGATCTGGTCTGTTCTACAAAGTTTATATTTTATAGATCCATACGCATGTTCGTGTCATGAAAAGCGCCTGTATACGCGGATCTGATTAGATAAAAGCGCATATGGGCAGTTAGGGTTTTTCTGTAAAATTCATAGATGTATAAGCGGGTTCATTCGTGAAAAGCACGTGTATACGCGGGTCTGATTAAATAAAAGTGCGTATGATATCTGAACTGGTGGTTGCTCAAGGTTGAAAGTGTTTCTGCATATTTATCCTGAAGTCTGGGTTATCTTTGATATTCTGGTTACAGTGGTTTCACTGTTCTGTTGGAAGCAATAAGAAAAGTATGTTTGTCGATATGTGAAGGGTTGTGTTGAAACTATTTGATCTAGTTTGAAAATTGATGAAACGTGGTCTGCAGTGGTGCTGAGGGTCGAAGCCTTCAGTAAGGGGGTAGTAGCTCCCTTCCTGTGATAACTGGTAAACGAGAGCAGGGGGTAGTAGCTCCCTTCCAGGAAAGGCTGGTAAACAAGAGCAGGGGGTTGTAGCTCCCTTCCAGGAGAGGCTGGTAAATGAGAGAAGGTTGTAGCCTTCTGCAGGTGGGTGCCTGCATACTGGTATGAGTCTGTGCTAGTACATTGTTGTAATATGTTTTCTTTATAATAAATATTGAGGACTGAGATGACGGTAGCGGTGGTTTTCTCCCGAATTGGGTTTCCACCTAAAATCATGGTGTTCATGTGTGATGCTTATGTGTGTTGATTTATTCTGTTCTTACTGCACATGTCTACTGCTTCCTAAACATCTAATGAATGTATGATGCAATAATCTAAGATAAGAACTATCTGCATAATAAGAAATCTAAGAATACATGAGTTTCCTTAAGGATATCCACGTATGTACGCTAGTTTAGTTCTGTAAAGTATCATATGGGTGTTTGAGAAAAGAAAAGTGTAAATTTGATTGACAGATCAAGATACTGATTCAGCCCCCCTCTCAGTATCTTTCCCAACAGATAAAGCTTTCAGACAGAAATAGGGTACTTTGCAATAAATCCTACTCTAAATTTTCTGTTCTTTATCAGAGAAAATGGACAGCATGAAAAACCTAAGGGAAAAAAAATACAGTGAGGAATAACATCGCCATTAACATAGACCAGGATCCCATGAATCAACTTGTATTATTTATGTTCAAACCAGTTACATTCTTCAGGTCCAACAGATCTTTACAACTCTAACTTCTCTCCTCAGCCTAGTATTCTTCAACTACTCAACATCACTTCAACGGCTTCAACAACTATTTACACTTGATAATAATTCATCTAACAACCAACCAAACCTTTACAATTTTCTCTTCATGGAGTATTTATAGATGAATGAGGAGGTGGAGTGAAAGAAAGGGTTCTAATTTTTTCATTTAAGACAGAGTAAATTCTTCTTGACCTTAGGGAATTCACATAACCCAAGATAAAGAATATCTAATGTTTTAACTCTATTAATTGAATGTTTTATCAAATTCTGAGCTACTTAGTCACTTTTGTTGACCTTTTAAGCATATTTGTTAGGCTGGAAATAACTTCTGAGTTGTCTATGTAAAATATCTCTGACTGTGTATTCAATTTGTATGCTTTTGAATTAAACACGACTGTAGGTGGCATATTTGGGTTTTGGGGGATTAATTGCTTTGATGATGTTTCATTCGAAGCATTTTCTTTGTTGATATGTGTTGATTTGGCACTTGAAACTTCAATTAGGCCTTTGATATGCTTTTTAAGCCTCTCTTAATCATATTTTTGTCTTTTTTCCTTTCTGACTATTTTAACTTTGATTTGATTTTTCCTTTAACTATGCTTTATCCATAATCTTATTGATCAAGTCTTTTAATCTTCAAGATCTTGAATTTAATCTTCATCTTTGGTCTTTGTTGCCTTTTGTGTACATGTGGCTTTCTTTTGCTGCACTGGAGGGTTTGACCAAATAATCAATACTCAGTCGTATTGATTAAAACTTAGGGCTTTAACCCCTTTGGTCCCTTTCTGCGTTCAATCAGGAACTTAAGGATTGTCACCCTTGGCCTTGAAACTAGACTTCTACTGTGGGACGAATTTTATAAATAACCACCATAAAACCTGCAAATAAAACATCAAAACATTATAAAAAACCTGCGTTATGGATAACACTGCTAATAGAGGAGAGGAATGGTGTTATGGAGTGATGCGGAAGGTGATATATGCATAGGGGAGGGTTTCATGGAAGATTAGGGAAGAACCAGGGTTCAGACTTAACATTTGGCATGGGAACATGATAGGTGGTTTTGGAAAAATGGGGATGGTTTTCAAGCTAGGTCAAGATAGTAAGTGGTCTCAGTAAAAAGAACGCGATACGGTTGGATGGATGACACATGTCTAAGGAAAAACTGATTTTTTCGCATTAAAATGGGTGGTTAAACCCTGGGAGAAGATTGCGCACAAAAGTGTTTGGGAACTGTCAGATCTGGAGGAGCCAGATCGATGGTGGAGGATGAGAGCAATCAGAGAAGATGTGCAGTAGAGGGGAATGGTGGAGGACAGGTGGTGGATGGTAAATGGATGAGTGCGAGGATAGTGGAAGGTGGGCCAGAGTGCATGACATCGACATCTTTTTTGGGTAGCAGAGAAATTGGGTTGGAAGGGTTAAAATGGTAGGATATGTGGGGGCCGTTGGATCTGCGGGATCAATGGTCGAGGTTTATCCAAAGAAAACAAAGGGTGTGGAAAAAATATAGAGTGGAGGGGCTACAGGTTAAAATGGGCGAAAAAAATGCCAAAAATGAAGGTTTCTGAGGCATAAAAGGGGTTTCGATAAGGTTAAAAGGGATGTTTGAAACCAAGAAAAAGGGGTTTTTATAAGATTTGAAGGGCTTTTCATGGGAAAATGAGGGTAAATGAGAGAAAAAAGGGGTATTTTTTAGGGGAATGAAATGATTAGTTAGGATAAGTGATAATGAGTGAAAAATGTGTGAAATGGGGTTTATGAAATGATGGGAGATGGCTTGGAAATAGTTCCTTTTGAATTAGTAGGATAATATTGAAAGCTTTTTAGAGTGAAGATATCAGTGATATGGTTCCTTTGGAAAAGAGACACAACAAGGCTTCAAGAACTCACATATTTTCTCCAATTTGTTTCTTGAAGACTTATAGACCTATTTTAGCCATCATTTTATCTGACAAAATTTTATGGATAGCTAACACTATCCAAGACTGCATTATTTCTGAAGCAGTTTTTTGTGCACAGCTCCAGCCCCTCTTGTAGAGTGTTTTTGAGCTAAACTAAGTGGTGGGAGATCTGTTTAGCACACCTAGTTTGATTTGTTTTTGCTCCCCTTTTGGATCTAGACTCTAGATCTGCTGATCTAAGGGATTCAAGGGCTGTAAACTCATTTATGTACATAAATCTCCTAGGAGTGCGTTATTTCAGTAGCCTTGCTGTGCTATTCCATATTTGGAATATTACATCAACCTTTACCTTAACCTTAACCTTAACCTTGAATTTACCCTTAACTTAACCTTAACCTAACCTTAACCTTAACTTAACCTTAGCCTTAACCTTAATCTTCACCTTAACCTTACCCCCTTAACCTTAACCTTGACTTTCCCTTAACCTAACCTTAACCCTTTAACCTTAACCTTAACTTTACCCTTAACCTTAACCTTAACCTTAACCTTAACCTTAACTTTACCGTTAACCTTAACCCTAACCAAACCCTTAACATTAACCTTAAATTTAACCTTAACCTTAACCTTAATGTAACCTTAACGTTGACCTTAACTATAGCCTTCCCCTAACCTTAACCTTAACTGTATCCTTAACTATAACCTAACCCTAACCTTGACCAAACCTTACCCTTAAGGTCAAGATTAAGGTTAACGTCAAGGTTAGCTAAAGGTTAAGGTTAAGGTTAAGGTTATGGTTACAGGAAGGTTAAGGTTAAGGTTAAGGCTAGGTTAAGCGTTTGGTCAAGGTTAAGGTTAGGTTATAGTGAAGGTTAAGGTTAAGTTAAGGTTAACCTTACACTTAAATTTCACCTTAACCTTAACCTTGAATTTACCCTTAACATAACCTTAACCTTAACTATAACATAACCCTAACCTTGACCTTAACTTTACCCTTAAAGTTGACCTAAACTTTATCCTTAACCTTAACCTTGACCTTAACCTAACCTTAACCTTAGCCTTAACCTTAACCTTATCTTACCCTTAACCTTAACCTTAACCTTAACCTGGCTAAAATTGTAACCTTAACCTTAACCTCAACCTAACCTTAACTTTATCTTAATGTTAATCTTAACCTTAACCTTAACCTTCACTTTGGTTATGTAAAGTCATGGTTAAGGTTACGTTAAGGGAAAAGTCAAGGTTAAGGTTAGGGTTAGGTTATAGTTAAGGTCAAGGTTAAGGTTAGGTTAAGGTTAAGGTTACGTGTTTAGTCAGGTTAAGGTTAAGGTTAAGGGTAAATTCAAGGTTAAGTTTAGGTTAAGGTTAAGGTTAGGGTTAAGGTTCAGGTTAAGGTTAAGTTTGAGGTTAGGTTAAGGTTATGGTTAATTTTTGGTTACATTTAAGGTTAGGTTAAGAGTAAAGTTAAGGTTATGGTTAGGGTTAAGGTTAGGGTAAGCTTAGGTAAATGTTAAGGTTAAGGTTAAGGTCAAGGTTAAGGAAAAATTTAAGGTCAAGGTTAAGGAAAAATTTAAGGTCAAGGTTAGGGTCAGGTTATAGTTAACGTTAAGGTTAGGTTAAGGGTAAATTCAAGGTTAAGGTTAGGTTAAGGTTCAGGTTCAGGTTAAGGTTAAGGTTAAGGGTTTGGTTAAGGTTAGGTTAAGGTTAAGGTTAAGGTTAAGGCTAGGTTAAGGTTAAAGTTAAGGTTATGGTTAGGGTAAGGTTAGGGTAAGCTTAAGGTTATGGTTAGGGTAAGGTTAGGGTTAAGGTTAATGTTAAGGTTAAGGTTAAGGTTAATTGTTTAGTTAAGGTTAAGGTTAGGTTAATGTTAAGGTTAATGTTAAGGTTTGGTCAAGGTTAGGGTTAAGTTATAGTTAAGGTCAAGGTTAAGGTTATGGTTAAGGTAATGTTAAGATAAGGTTAAGGGTAAAGTTAAGGTTAAGGTTAGGTTAAGGTTATGGTTAAGGTAAGGTTAAGGGAAAAGTTAATGTTAAGGTCAGGTTAGGTTAAGGTTAAGGTTAAGGTTAATATAAGGTTAAGTTTAAGGTTATGTTAAAGTTAAGGTTTAAGGTTACGGGTCTTAACCTTAACCTTCAATATAACCCACCCTTAACATTAACATTTACCTAACCTTAACCTTAACCTTAACTACAAGCTTAACCTTAACCTTGACCTTAACTATAACCTTAACCTTAACCAAACTCTTAACATTAACCTTAAATTAACCTTAACCTTAACCTTAACCTTAACCTTAACCTTAACTTAACCATAACCTTGACCTTAACTATAACCTAACCCTAACCTTCAAAAAACCCTTTAGCTTAACCTAACCTTAACCTTGACTTTACCCGTAACCCTAACCTTAACCATAACCTTTACCTTAATGTAGCCTTAACCTTAACCTTTACCTTAATGTAACCTTAACTTGACTAAACCTGTAACTTGAACCTTAACGTAACATTAACCTTGAATTTAACCCATAACCTAACCCTAACCATGAGGTTAGGTTAACCTTGACCAAACCCTAACCTTAACCTAACCTTAACCTTAACCCTAAGCATAACCTTGACCCTAACCTAACCTTAACCTTAACCTTAACCTTAACCTTATCGTAACCTTAACCTAACCTTAACCCTAACCTTAACCTAACCATAACCTTACACTTAACCTTAACCTTAACCTTAACTTAATCTAACCCTAACCTTAACCTTAACCTTAACCTTAATATTAACCAAAGCCTTAACTTAACCTTAACTTTAACTTTACCCTAACCTTAACCTTAACCTTACCCTTAAACTTAACCTTAACCTAACCTAACCTTAACCTTGACTGTCCCTTAACCTAACCTTAACCTTAACCTTCCCATAACCTTAACCTTAACCTTAACTTAACCTTAAACTTAAGCTTGACCTTAACTATAACCTAACCCTAACCTTAACCAAACCCTTAACTTTAGCCTTAACCTTAACCTTAACCTTCTCATAACCATAACCTTAACCTTAACCTTGACCTTACCCTTAACCTTAACCCGTAACCTTAAAAATAGTCTTAACATTAACCATAACCTTAACCTTAACCTTCCCATAACCATAACCTAACCTTAACCTTGACCTTACCTTGACCTTACCCTTAATTTTAACCTTGACCTTACCCTTAACCTTAACCCTACCCCCTTAACCTTAACCTTAACCTTGACCTTGACCTTACCCTTAACCTTTACCTTACCCTTAACCTTAACCTTACCCCCCTTAACTTTACCCTTAACCTTAACCTGACTAAACCCATAACCTTAACCTTAACATTAACTCGACTAAACACATAACCTTAACCTTAAATATAACCTAACACTAACCTTAACCTAGCCTTAACTTTAATTTTACCCTTAACCTTAACCTTAACCTGACTAAACCCATAACCTTGACCTAACCGTAACCTTAACCTTACCTTAACATAACTTAACCTTAACCTTAACCTAACCTTAACCTTAAATTTAAATTTACCCTAACCTTAAGGGTTTATTCAGGTTAAGGTTAAGGTTAAGTGTTTGGTCACAAGTTTAGTCAGGTTAAGGTTAAGGTTAAGGTTAAGGTTACGGTTAAGTTAAGGTTAAGGTTAAGGTTAAGGTTAAGTAAAGGTTGTGGTTAGGGTGAGGTTAGGATTAGGTTATAGTTAAGGTTAAGTTCAAGGTTAAGGGTAAAGTTAAGGTTAGGTTAAGGTTAGGTTATAGTTAAGGTTAAGGATAGGTTAAGGGTAAAGTCAAGGTTAAGGTTATGTTAAGGTTAAGGGTGAAGGTTAAGGTTATGTGTCTTAACCTTAACCTCACCCTTAACCTTCACCCTTAACCTTAACCTTAACCTTCACTATAACCTATCCTTACACTAGTACATTTGGCGGAAATTTCGACACTTTAGTTCTAACACTTTTGACAAAATGTCGGAAATTTCCCCAAATTTTATGAATTTTTCAAATCCCGCCACAAAGTGTTGCTATACTGACGTTTGGAGACAAGTGTCAGTATTGCAACACTTAGAGGTAAGTGTCGGTCTTGCAACGTTTTCAAAAAAGCGTCGTAATTGCGACAAATTGCTGAAATATGTCGTTATTGCGACTCTTAGACAAGGTGTCACAATTGCGACATTTTGAGGAAGGCATCGTTATTGCACCGGTTTGGGGAAACATATCGCTCTTGCGACATTACAGAGACAATGTGTCGTTATTGTGACATTTAGAGGAAGGTTATTGTGACGTTTAGAGGAAAAGTGTCGCTCTTGCGACGGTTGGTGGCAAAGTGTTGCTCTTGTGACGGTTGGTGGCAAAGTTTTGCTCTTGCGATGGTTGGTGGCAAAGTGTTTCTCTTGTGACGGTTGGTGGCAAAGTGTCGCTCTTGCGACGGTTGGTGGAAAAGGTGTTCGGTGGGATAATCCCACATTCACTAGGTGTATAAGCAATATTGGTGTTTATATACATGTTTCGATTAGAAGTCGAAGGGTATGCACACTCATACAATCAATTGGGACTCTACGCATGCGCTCGAACCCTCCCCTCATGACTTGGATTTGGTTGTGGTTTACCTTGTGGTTCTTGGCCTCAGTCCTGTGGTGATTAGTGTAGGTGCTTGGGCTGAGCCAAGGGCTCGACGGAGTAAAAAGCCCACAATTTTATTAAAAATATAAACAGTTTATAAAAAGCCCACAATTTTATTAAAAATATAAAAAATTTGTAAAAATCCCACAATTTTATTAAAAATATAAGAAATTTTATATTAAATATAAAATTGATATATACTTTTTTATTTGCCCAATAAAATAACCTAGAATACAAAATTTTTTATATTAAATATAAAATTGATATACACTTTTTTATTTTCCCAATAAAATAAGCTAGAATACGATAGGATTAGGGCATTTTGAGATTTTTTACAAAAATGGAAAAAGAGGGAAATAGATAGGACAATCATTAAGGTATTTTAGGAAAAATAGGAATTCATATATTTTAGCATGCAAATGGCCAGATTGGGCTAGTTTAGGGCTTTTTAAAAAAATTGAGGTATATGATAACAATGGAAAATGGTGAATATAGTGAAGGCATAAGGAATCATAGCCAAAAAATGATCATGAAAGACAACTTTCGAGGGTGAAAAAATGAGTGCTAACAAGATGCATGCTCTGATTCTAAGTTAGAACCCAATAAGGGGAATGACAAAGGGAAGCATATGATTGATGGAGAGCCCAGTGCCACTGTTACCACCACCAATATCCATAAGGATGAGCCTGAAGATCTAGAGGAGGGGGAAAACCTCTTCCACTCATAGATGTGGGTGAAGGGTTCTCCGCTGCAGTTCATTGTTGAAAACAAGAGCCAAAAGAAGCTTATTTCAATAGAGGTTGTTAATCAACTAGGCCTACCGACCAAAAAAAACCCACAGTCATACACCATCGGGTGGCTTCACCCGCAGTCATACACCATAGGCCCGTTCTCTGTTTGCTCCCTTGTGGCATATTCATACGGCCAGGTGCGTCATGTCACGCCATGTACTGAAGTCGCCAAACCAAGCGCATTTGGGTTGGGCCATTTCATTTGAGGGCGCCTATATCATTTTTGTTAACTTGTGACCGCCCGGGTGCCTTGTGCACGTTCGTGCGACTCGTTTTCCATTTGCTCCCTTGTGGCATCATTCGGTCTGGCACGCGGTGTCGCGCCGTGTGAGGTCACCCGACCAGAGGTGTTCAGTTCGGGTCATTTATTTCAAGGGCACCCATATCAATTTTGCTGGGTTGTGACTGCTAGGGTGCCTTATGCACGTTTGGGCAGCCCATTTTCTGTTTTCTCCCTTGTGGCATCATTCGGTCAGGCGCATCATATCGCGCTATGTGCGGTCGCCCAACCGAGTGTGTTCGGGTCAGGTAGTTTCATTCGAGGGCGCTCGTATCAGTTTTGCTAAGTTGTGACTGCCCAAGTGTTGTGTGCACGTTCGGGTAGCCTGTTTGCCATTTGCTCCATTGTGGCATCATTCGGTCAGGAGAGTCGTGTCGCGCCATGTGAGGTCGCCCGACCAGGTGCGTTCAGGTCGGGCCATTTTTTTCGAGGGCACCTATACCAGTTTTGCTAAGTTGTGACCGCCCGGGTGAATTGTTCATGCTCGGGCAGCCCGTTTGTTGTTTTCTACCTTGTGGCATATTTGTTTGGTTAGGTGCATCGTGTCATGCCGTGTGAGGTCGCCCGACCGAGCGCGTTCTGGTTGGGACGTTTTGCTCGAGGGCTCTCGTATCAGTTTTGCTAAGTTGTGACCACCTGGGTGCCTTGTGCACATTCAGGCGGCCCATTTGCCATTTTATTCCTTGTGGAATCGTTCAGCCGGGCGCGCCGTGTCGAGCCGTGCGAGGTCACTCAACCGGGCGCATTCGAATTGGGCCGTTTTGTTCGAGGGTTCCCGTATCAGTTTTGCTAACTTGTGACCACCCGGGTGCCTTGTGCATGTTCAGGAAGCCCATTTTCCATTTGCTACCTTGTGGCATCGTTCAGTTGAGAGCACCATGTGGCGTCGTGCGAGGTTGCCCGACCAGGCACGCTTGGTTCAGGTCATTTGGTTCGAGGGCGCCCGTATTAGTTTTGCTAAGTTTTGACCTCCCGAGTGCCTTGTGCACGTTCGGGCGGTGCATTTTCCATTTTCTCCGTTGTGGCATCGTTCGGTTGGGTGCGCCATGTCGCGCCATGTGAGGTGGCCCGATCGGGTGCGTTCAGGTCGGGCCATTTTGTTCGAGGGTGCCCGTATCAGTTTTGTTAAGTTGTGACCGCCTAGGTGCCTTATGCACGTTTAGGTGGCTCGTTTTCTATTTTATCCCTTGTGGCATATTCGTTCAGTCAGGCATGCGGTGTCGCGCCGTGTGAGGTCACCTGACCAGGCACGTTCTGTTCGAGCCGTTCCTTTCAAGGGCGCCCATATGAGTTTTGTTAGGTTGTGACCACCACGGTGCCTTGTGCATGTTCGGGTGGCCCGTTTGCTATTTTCTCCCTTGTGG
The DNA here is from genome assembly GCA_034641835.2 of Pinus albicaulis. Classification (NCBI taxonomy): domain Eukaryota; kingdom Viridiplantae; phylum Streptophyta; class Pinopsida; order Pinales; family Pinaceae; genus Pinus; species Pinus albicaulis. Next base: position 678,907,688 of record CM076582.1, on the reverse strand, counting down.
CATCGTTCGGTCGGGTGCATCATGTCACGCCGTGCGAGGTCACATGACCGAGCGCGTTCAGGTCAGGTCGTTTCATTCGAGGGCGCCCATTTCTATTTTTCTAAGTTGTGACCGCCCGAGTGCCATGTGCACATTCATGCGATGCATTTGCAATTTCTCCCTCATGGCATCGATCGGTCAGGCGCGCCATGTCGCACCATGTGAGGTCGCCCGACTAGGCATGTTCGGGTCAAGCCGTTTTGTTCGAGGGCACTTGTATCAGTTTTGCTAAGTTGTGACTGCCTGGGTGCCTTGTGCACGTTCGGGTGGCCCATTTTCTATTTTCTCCCTTCTAGCATATTCGTGCGGTCAGGCGCGTCGTGTCGCGCAGTGTGAGGTCACCCGAACGGGTGCGTTGGGGTCGGGCCATTTAGTTCGAGGGCTCACTTATCAGTTTTGCTAAGTTGTGATCGCCCAAGTGCCTTGTGCACATTTGGGTGGCCCGTTTGCCGTTTTCTCCCTTGTTGCATCGTTCGGTCAGGCGCGCCATGTCGTGCTGTGTGAGGTCACCCAACCAGGTGCGTTCGGTTTGCGCCAATTTGTTCGAGAGCGCCCGTATCAGTTTTGCTAACTTGTGACCACCCAGGTGCCTTATGCACCTTCGGGCAGCCCATTTTCCATTTGCTCCCTTGTGGCATTGTTCATCCAGGCACGCCGTGTCGCGTCGTGCGTAGTCACCCAACCGGGCGCGTTCAATTCAAGCCGTTTCATTTGAGGGTGCCCGTATCAGTTTTGCTAAGTTGTGACCGCCCGGGTGCCTTGTGCACGTAATTCGGGCGGCCCGTTAACCATGTGAGGTGGCTCGACCAGGCATGTTCAGGTCAGACCATTTTCTTCGAGGGTGTGCGTACCAGTTTTTCTAAGTTGTGACCACCTGGGTGCCTTATGCACGTTTGCGTAGCCCATTTTGTTTTTCTCCCTTGTGACATATTTGTTCGGTTAGGCGTGTCGTGTCGCGCCACGTGAGGTCGCCCGACCAGGCGTGTTTAGGTCGAGTCATTTCGTTTGAGGGTGCTCGTATCATTTTTTCTAGGTTGTGACCGCCCGGGTGCCTTGTGCAAGTTCGGGCAGCCCGTTTTCCATTTTCTCCCTTGTGGCATCGTTCGGTGGGGTGCGCCGTGTCACGCCGTGCGAGGTTACCCAACCGGGTATGTTCGGTTCAGGTCATTTTTTTCAAGGGCGCTCATATCAGTTTTGCTAACTTGTGACTGCCTAGGTGCCTTGTGCACGTTCGGGCAACCCGTTTGCCATTTTTTCCCTTGTGCCATCGTTCGGTCGGGAGCGTTGTGTCGTGCCATGCGAGGTTGCCCGACTGGGTGTGTTCGGTTCGGGCCATTTCATTCGAGGGCGCCCGTATCAATTTTGTTAAGTTGTGATCGCCCGAGTGCCTTGTGCACATAATTTGGGCGGCCCGTTTCCCGTTTTCTCCCTTGTGCCATCGTTCGGTCGAGCGCACCATGTCGTGCCATGTGAGGTGGCCCGATCGGGCGTGTTCTCGTCGGGCCATTTTATTCAAGGGTGCCCATATCAGTTTTGCAGTTGTGACCACCTAGGTGCCTTATGCACATTTAGGTGGCCCGTTTTCTATTTGCTCCCTTGTGGCATATTCGTTCGGTCAGGCGCGTCGTGTTGTGTCGTGTGAGGTCGCCCGACTGGGCGCGTTCGGGTTGGACCGTTTCGTTGAAGGGTGCTCGTATTAGTTTTTCTAAGCTGTGACCACCCGGGTGCCTTGTGCCAGTTCGGGTGGCCCGTTTGCCATTTTCTCCCTTGTGGCATCGTTCAGTCGGGCGCGTCGTGTTGCGCCGTGTGAGGTCGCCCGACTGGGCGCATTAGGTTTGGGTCATTTTGTTCGAGGGAGCCCGTATTAGTTTTGCTAAGTTGTGACCACCCGGGTGCCTTGTGCACGTTCAAGCGTCCTATTTGCTATTTTCTCCCTTGTGGCATCATTCGGTTGGACACATTGTGTTGCGCCATGCGAGGTTGCCTGACCAGGCGCGTTCGGGTTGGGTCATTTCATTCTAGGGCGCCCATATCATTTTTGCTAAGTTGTGATGACCCAAGTGCCATGTGCACGTTCAGGTGGCTTGTTTTCAATTTTCTCCCTTGTGGCATCGCTCGGTCAGGCGCGCCGTGTCACGCCATGTGAGGTCGCCCGACTAGGCGCATTCGGGTTGGGCTGTTTTGTTCGAGGGATCTCGTATCAGTTTTTCTAAGTTGTGACCGCCCAGGTGCCCTGTGCACGTTTAGGCAGAATGTTTTTCGTTTGCTCCCTTGTGGCATCATTCGGTCAGGCGCGTTGTGTCACCCAACGGAGTGCGTCTGGTTCGGGCCATTTTTTTCAAGGGCACTCGTATCATTTTTGCTAACTTGTGACCACTCGGATTCCTTGTGCACGTTCGGGCAGCCTGTTTGCTGTTTTCTCCCTTGTGGCATCATTCAGTCAAGCGCGCCATGTCGCGTCATTTGAGGTCGCCCAACCAGGCAAGTTCGGTTTGGGCCGTTTCATTCGAGGGTGCCCGTATCGGTTTTGCTAAGTTGTGACTGCCCGAGTGCGTTGTGGACGTAATTCGGGCAGCCTGTTTGCCGTTTTCTGCCTTGTGGCATTGTTCGGTCGGGCACGCCGTGTCGCGCCATGTGAGGTGCCCCGACTGGGCGCATTCAGGTTGAGCCATTTTGTTCAAGGGTGCTCGTATCAGTTTTGCTAAGTTGTGACCACCTGGGTGCCTTAAGCACATTCGGGCGGCCCATTTTTTGTTTGCTCCCTTCTGGCATATTCTTTTAGCCAGGCGCATCGTGTCGCATTGTGTGAGGTCGCCCGACCGGGCACGTTTGGTTCAGCCCGTTTCGTTCGAGTGCGCCCGTATCAGTTTTGCTAAGTTGTGACCGCTCGAGTTCCTTGTGCACATAATTCGAGTGGCCCGTTTGCCGTTTGCTCCCTTGTGGCATCGTTCGGTTGGGCATGCCATGTCGCGCCATGTGAGGTGGCCTGACTGGGCGCATTCGAGTCGGCCCATTTTGTTCGAGGGTGCCCATATTAGTTTTGCTAAGTTATGACTGCCTAGGTGCCTTATGCATGTTCAGGTGGCCCATTTTATATTTGCTCCCTTGTGTCATATTCGTTCGGTCAGGCGCGTCATGTCGCACCGTGTGAGGTCACCCGACCAGGTGCGTTCGGGTCGGGACGTTTCATTCGAGGGCGCCCCTATCAGTTTTGATAAGTTGTGACCGCCCGGGTGCCTTGTGAAAGTTTGGGTGACCCGTTTTCCATTTGCTCCCTTGTGGCATCGTTCAGTCGGGTGCACCGTGTCCCATCGTGCGAGGTCGCCCGAGCAGGCGCGTTTGGTTTGGGCCATTTTGTTCGATGGTGCCGATATCAGTTTTTCTAAGTTTTCCTTGTGCACGTTCGGGTGGCCCGTTTTCCATTTTCTCCCTTGTGGCATCGTTTGGTCAGGCGCGCCATGTCGCACCATGTGAGGTCGCTCGATTGGGCGCGTTCGGGTCGGGTCGTTTTGTTCGAGGGCACCTGTATCAGTTTTTCTAAGTTGTGACCACCCGGGTGCCTTGTGCACGTTCGGGTGCCCCGTTTTCTATTTGCTCCCTTGTGGCATATTTGTTCGGTCAGGCACATCGTGTCACGCAGTGTGAGGTCACTTGACTAGGCGCGTTGGGGTCAGGTCGTTTTATTCGAGGGCTCCCGTATCATTTTTGCTAATTTGTGATCGCCTGAGTGCCTTGTGCACATTCGAGCATCCCGTTTTCCATTTTCTCCCTTGTCACATCATTCGGTCAGGCACACCGTGTTGCGTCATGAGAGGTCACCCAATTGGGCGCGTTCAGATTGAGCCATTTTTTTCGAGGGCACCCATATCATTTTTTCTAACTTGTGACCACCCAGGTGCCTTGTGCACGTTCGGGCAGCCTATTTGTCATTTTCTCCCTTGCGGCATCGTTCGGTCAGGTGCGCCGTGTGAGGTCGCCCGACTAGGCATGATCGGTTTGGGCCGTTTCATTGGAGGGCACCCGTATCAGTTTTGCTAAGTTATGACTGCCTAATTGCCTTGTGCACATAATTCGGGTGGCCCATTTGTTGTTTTCTCCCTTGTGGCGTCATTCGGTTGGGCGCGCAGTGTCGCGCCATGTGAGGTGGCTCGACCAGGCGCATTCAGGTTGGACCATTTTGTTCGAGGGTGCACGTATCAGTTTTGCTAATTTGTGACTGCCTGGGTGCCTTATGCACGTTCGAGCAGCCCGTTTTCTATTTGCTACCTTGTGGCATATTTGTTCGGTTAGGCGCGTCGTGTCGCACCATGTGAGGTCGCCCGACCAGGAGCGTTCATGTTGGGCCATTTCGTTCGAGGGTGCCCGTATCATTTTTTCTAAGTTTTGACCGCCCGGGTGCCTTGTGCAAGTTTGGGCAGCCCGTTTTCCATTTTCTCCCTTGTGGCATCATTCAGTCAGGCACGCCATGTCGCGCCATGTGAGGTCGACCAACCAAGCGTGTTCCATTCGAGCCATTTTATTCAAGGGTGTCAGTATTATTTTTTCTAACTTGTGACCACGCCGGGTGCCTTGTGCATGTTCGGGCAACCCATTTTCCATTTGCTCCCTTGTGGCATCATTTGGTCGGGCGTGCCGAGTTGCACCGTGCGAGGTCGCCCAACTGGGCGCCTTTAGTTCGGGTCATTTCATTTGAGGGCGTCCATATCAGTTTTGCTAAATTGTGACCACTCAAGTGCCTTGTGCATTGTTCGGTCGGGCGTGCGTGTCGCGGCATGTGAGGTGGCCCGACCGGGCGTGTTCGGGTCGGGCCATTTTATTCGAGGGTGCCCGTATCAGTTTTGCTAAGTTGTGACCGTCTGGGTGCATTATGCATGTTCGAGTGGCCCTTTTTCTGTTTACTCCCTTGTGGCATATTCGTTTGGTCAGGCGCATCGTGTCACACCGTGTGAGGTTGCCCGACCGGGTGCATTCGGGTCTAGCCATTTTTTTCGAGGATGCTCGTACCAGTTTTGCTAAGTTGTGACTACCCGGGTGCGTTGTGAAAGTTCAGGCGGCCCGTTTTCCATTTTCTCCCTTGTGGCATCATTCAGTCTGGTGCACCATGTCGCGCCGTACGAGGTCGCCCGACTAGGCGCATTCGGTTTGGGTCATTTTGTTCGAGGGCGCCCATATCAGTTTTGCTAAGTTGCGACCGCCCAGGTGCCTTTTGCATGTTGGGGCACCCAGTTTACTATTTTCTCCCTTGTGGCATCATTCGGACGGGCACATTGTGTCGCGCCATGCGAGGTCGCCTGACCAGGCGCGTTCGGGTTGGGTTGTTTCATTCTGGGGCGCCCGTATTAGTTTTCCTAAGTTGTGACCACTCGAGTGCCGTGTGCATGTTCAGGCGGATTTTTTTCCATTTTCTCCCTTGTGGCATCATTCGATCAAGTGTGCCGTGTCGCGCCATGTGAGGTCGCCCTACTGGGAGCATCCGGGTCGGGCCGTTTTGTTCGAGGGCTCTCGTATCAGTTTTTCTAAGTTGTGACCATCTAGGTACCTTGTGCATGTTTAGCCGGCCCATTTTCCATTTTCTCCCTTGTGGCATCATTTATTCAGGCGCGTCGTGTCACGCCGTGCGAGGTCGCCCAACCGGGTGCATTTGGTTCGGGCCGTTTTGTTCGAGGGCACCCGTATCAATTTTTCTAACTTGTCTGCACTCGGGTTCCTTTTACACATTCAGGCAGCCCATTTTCCATTTTCTCCCTTGTGGCATCATTCATTCGGGTGTGTCGTGTCATGCCGTTTGAGGTCGCTCGACTGGGCAAGTTCGGTTCAGGCTGTTTCATTCGAGGGTGCATGTATCAATTTTGCTAAGTTGTGACTGCCTGAGTGCCTTGTGGATGTAATTCAGGTAGCTCATTTGCCATTTTCTCCCTTGTGGCACCGTTCAGTCGTGCGCGTCGTGTTGCGCCATGTGAGCTGGCCCGACCAGGCGCGTTTGGGTCAGGCCATTTTGTTCGAGGGTGCTCATATCAGTTTTGCTAAGTTGTGACCACCTGGGTGCCTTATGCACATTCGGGCGGCCCGTTTTATGTTTTCTCCTTTGTGGCATATTCGTTCGGTTAGGCACATCGTGTCGCGCCATGTGAGGTCGCCCGACAGGGCGCGTTCTACTCAGGTCGTTTCATTCGAGGGCACCCATATCAGTTTTGTTAAGTTGTGACCACCTGGGTGCCTTGTGCATGTAATTAGAGCAGCTTGTTTTCCATTTTCTCCCTTGTGGCATCGTTCGGTCAGGCATGCCGTGTTGCACCATGTGAGGTGGCCCAACTGGGCGCATTTGGGTCTGCCCATTTTGTTCGAGGGTGCCTGTATTATTTTTGCTAAGTTGTGACCACCTAGGTGCATTATGCATGTTTGGGCAGCCCATTTTCTGTTTGCTCCCTTGTGGCATATTCGTTCGGTTAAGCGCGTCGTGTCGCGCCGTGTGAGGTCGCCCAACTGGGTGCGTTCGGGTCAAGTCGTTTCATTCGAGGGCGCCCCTATCAGTTTTTCTAAGTTGTGACTGCTCGGGTGCCTTGTGCAAGTTCGGGTGGCCCTTTTGCTGTTTGCTCCCTTGTGGCATCGTTCGGTTAGGCGCGCCATGTTGCACTGTGCGAGGTCGCCCGACCGGGCACATTCGATTTGGGCCATTTTGTTTGATGGTGCCCGTATCAATTTTTCTAAGTTGTGACAACTTGAGTGCCATGTGCACATTCGAGTGGTCCGTTTTCCATTTTATCCCTTGTGGCATCATTCAGTCGGGCACGCCGTGTCGTGCCATGTGTGGTCGCCCAACCAGGCGCGTTCTGATCAGGCCATTTTGTTCGAGGTCACCCGTATCAGTTTTGCTAAGTTGTGACCAACCAGGTGCCGTGTGCAAGTTTGGGTGGCCTGTTTGTTGTTTTCTCCCTTGTGGCATCGTTCGGTCGGGCGCATCGTGTCGCATCGTGCAAGGTTGCCCGAATGGGCGCGTTCGGTTTGGGTTGTTTTGTTCGAGGGCGCCTGTATCAGTTTTGCTAATTTGTGACTGCCCAGGTGCCTTGTGCATGTTCGGGTAGCCCGTTTTTTGTTTTCTCCCTTGTGGCATCGTTCGGTCGGGCGCGCCGTGTCTCGCCGTGTGAGGTTGCCCGACCGGGCGCGTTCGGTTTGGGCCGTTTCATTCGAGGGCGCCGGTATCAGTTTTGCTAAGTTATGATCGCCCAAGTGCCTTGTGCATGTTCAGGAAGCCCGTTTTCCGTTTGCTCCCTTGTGGCATCGTTCGGTCAGGCGTGTGCATGCATTAACCCTAACCCGTGATTAATTAACCCCCTAAACCCCAAACATCTAACCCCTAAACCCCTTAACCACTTGATCTACTAGGGGCCGATTACCTTGATATTAACGATATTGGTGTATTCATAATCCTTATTAATAAACAATAAAGGGTCAAGGAAATTGACCAATATGTTGTCAAGTTTTATCTTATCCATCTCTAGGGTAAGCTGCTTATGTTGTTACTATCTCCCTCTCTTACCCTTCTCTACCTCTCTCACTCCTCTCCCTCTCTCTCTCTTAGCTGATACATTCCTTCTCTCCCCTCTCCTTCAGTTTATCTCAATCTCTCCCTTGTGACTCTCCTTGTCTCGCCACCTGATCTATAAATCTATGTCTCTATAATTATTCCTTCTCATATATATCTAGAGTTAATATATATCATGACATATTGGGAGATACGATTGGGTTAATTCCGCCTTGTTGGCAAGGTTAAAATGGTTAATCTTCGATAGACAAAATGTAGATCAAATATTTCATCAAAAAGAGCGAACCATACCCTATATTCTTGCAGGCTATGCCTATCAGTCGCTTGGCCTCTTCTTGCTCTCACATGAATGTAGTCTTGCTTGACTGGTACAGAGGAAGGTTTCACATTATCAACTATTTATTTGGGACAAATTTTAGCTGTTTCAACACTACTACATTCTAATTCAAGCTTATCCTTTAAACCATCTTAGTCTTTTGTATTCTTTGTTAGACTCCTATACCAATAGGTGTCATATTTCATGATTGACTTGATGGGCTATGTAATATGTTCATATCTTTTCTTGTTGCAAAGGTTTTCCATATTCTCAAAAAATAAAAATAAAATTTAAAAAATGTAAAGAGGGTATACCTTAAAAGAAAAATCAAAGGGTAAAAAGAATAAAATGGCCAAAAAAGTGAAAGAAAATGAACCCCACCAAAAGAAAGGCCAAGGAAAGTGTGCAAGTCTAAATGCCACTACTTTTTACTCTGATGTAATAATCAAATTGTGTGCAACTTGTATTTTATGCCACAATTCATGAATATTCAAACAGTTTAAGCTTGGCTAGTTCATCTTTCAATTTTATGTTTTAGAGATAGAGAATAAAATCTGACCAAACTGTTTAATATTAGCAGATAAATAGATAGGTAGAGTGAATAAAAGGAGCTCAACATTTTAATATGAACCCTTGGATGTAATAAGGTTAGATTTAGATATATTTCCATATGTAAAAAGAAAAAGTGTGATAAGGATTTTCCAGTCTAAGTGCACCCTAATAAAGAAGAAAAAATGGTAGGGTAAAGTAGGTAGGGTAGGTAGATGTTGTTGCAGAATTATATGTGATGGATAATGATTCCAAATGTGTTAATTTTTACTTTCATCACATGTGCTAAGGAAGAAAATACACTGGAAGAAGTTCAAGTAAGGCAAAGTCAAATTATTAACTTCCCTTCTCATTTTTCCCTAAAAAATTCACTAATTTCCCCTAAGTACTAAGGTATTTAAAAATTAGAGGGGCTCAAGGCATTTCCTTGACTTTTGGAGGGACCAGACCCTTGGCCCAATAATTGGAGAAGCCTAAGTACTTAAAATCATTCATCATGACATTCATTCACCTCTAAGAAATATTTTTCTAAGTAAAATCCCATTTTACTTAGGAAAATAATGCAATATTTCATAAAAACCCTATTTCATAAAAGCATAAGTTAAAGACATTAACCTAATGCTTTACACTTAGCGCGTCATTTCATTTTCCATATTAATTTCAAATTTATTATTTAAATCCCTAAAAGAATGACCTTCTCATATTATATATAACTCATTTTCTTTATAAAATACCCAAAAAACCCATTTATTATAGTTTTAGTCAAAGTATTTAATCCCCACATGTTTAAATAAAACACCCTCATTATACTCCTTTTTGGCTAAAATATATCTTTATATTAGTCCCGCCCCCTATGGTAATTATATTACTTTGATTTAATTACCATATAATAAAAATACATTGAAGAAAAAATAGTTAAAACATGTTTTATAACATGTTTTAAAATAACAAAGTTTTGTTTAAACCAATCTTCAAAGTAACCCTTCCCTTGTTTATTTTTCTCCCTCGACTCCCTTTACCCAAGGTTAAAACTATAACCCTTTGTTAAAATTCCCAATACACACCCCTTAACCGCAAGTCTTACCCTTGGTTAAATCCCAGTTTCAAATCTTTCCCAATCACTTTTCCGTGTTTTATAAAAGGATTAATTAACCCTCGAGGTTAATTAATAACTTAATCTGCCAATAAAAGAAATCCCGATACAATTATTTCATAGTTAATTGTGTTGGGCCCACCATATTATCTCTCTATCATCTCCCTTTCCCGAGGACCGTCTGATAAACTCATCCCAGATCTACGGTTATTGCTCATATCGTTGGCCATCCTCGTCCGAAGGATAGCGCGCGATGGCCAGGCGGTTTTCTGAGCAGTGCTGTGCCACGCGTCATTCATCCTATGGAATCGCTGCCCATCCGCTCAAAACCTTCTTTCCCCAAAAGCAGTGCGATGAAAACCACTTACCACCTGCCTCCCCTGACGAAACCTCCATACTTGCTGAATTCATCAATAAAAAACCCGCCAACCTTTGACTTTGTGAATAAAACAAACAAAACCGTGTCATTTTCATTATCCTATGTAGTAACCAGTGTCCCAGGCAACAAATTTCGAATTTAAATGTCAAAGTTTTCCAACCGCTACCTCGCTGAAGAAAATTGCAGTCAAGTAATCCAGAGTTTATCTGCCATAGCCAACACCTGTTTAACCGTTGTTCATTTCCAGAAAATTGGTATTTATCGAATTTCCCACTGGACTCTGTAAAAATCCTGGTTTTGGTTCCACACTAAAGACTGAAACGAAGTACAATTTGATATTTTTTATTCCCAGAACTGTAATTATATTCCCAAACCAGTAATTGTGCCTGTTTTCCATAAAACCCCGAATTCATTTTTGAATCCACAAGAACCAGAAATGGAGGTTCCCATGGCCCTAAATTTTTCACCCTTGAATGCCCCTCACAGAGATTTAGATTATCTACCTTTAGTTGATAGAGATTTCCAAATTAAAGACCTGGTTCTCAGTGAAAGTCCACTTCAAATTTTTTTCTACTACAGAGATAACTACTTCAAAGGTTCTGAAATTTTTGGATTATGGAAATCCACTCTTCCCATGTACCTTATCCCCTCAGTCCACATTTTCCCTAAGATAATCCATTACTTTCATGCAAACTATGATCCCAGTCAACGAGCAGTTTTATCCCCAAGTCAAAACATCCTTTTTCCCATAATTGCTCAGTCTACAACGAGATGTTACAATTTCAACCTGGTCAAGCCCTCACTCCCCTATCTATGGGAGAATTTCTTGATAAATCTACCAAATTATCTCATGAATAATTAAGTTGTCTCTGCCAAACCTTCATGTTGCCAGATCATCAGCCCAAAGGCCCTCCCCCTTATGGTTATACTTTTTTCACTGATGAGGGCAGACTTATTATGAATATGATATCCTTTATAATGGGATTTAATACCAGTGAATATGTTGACCAATTAACCCTAGTATTTTTCTCTATTTTCACCCCTGGACAGCCCCCTGCTGTCAAATATGACTTTTCTTCTTACATTGCAGACAAAAATCCATGATCAGTTCATGAGATTAGAGAATGAAAGAGTGTTCAAGTATTCTTCTGTTATTTATCATCTCATGCTTTATTACCAATCAGAAAGTTTTCCTTTCTATGTCAAAAAGCTTGATGCCAAAGGAAATCCTAGGTCTGTTATCTTTTGGTCTGCCATCACTCATAATTCCCCTAATTCTCCTTATTCCTACAATGAGTTTGTTGACTTATTCGTACACCCTGCAACCACCTTGTTGATAGGAGTTTCTCCTCCGAGGGTCAATAGTGAAATCAAGAAAATTCTTCAACTCTCAAAGCAATATCGGATAGGTGACTGGTATCTATACCAAAATCACACAGAAATCAGAATCTATGGATGTGATTTATGCCCATTCAAGTTGCCAAAATATGTCCCAATGAGACTCTTTTCATTAGAGTATTTTAGACAGATGATTAATTCAGATATAGTTCATTTCTACAATGCAAAGAAAAAGGCTCAACTCAGGATTAAAATTCAGTTAGGTCCCTTTGTCTACAACTCTAGAGATGTCGGAAAGGAAGCTGAAAGAATATTATAAGATTATCTTAAATTACAACAAAAATTATACTGGGTACCTTATGACCCAAAAAAATTTATTTGTGATAGAATAATGAAAAGAAAACTATCACCATACATTCATCAAGGAATCCCAGAAATTGAACAATATGCCAATAAGGATGAATGGATGGAAGGGACATTGATAGAATAGGATAGTGAGCAGGTCAGTGTTGAAAATGTAATGAAAGACCTTGAAAAAATACTTGACCTAGACTATTTTGGATAGGTACAGATACCAGGTATTTGTTCTTCTTCTACTTTGACTTCTCAACAAAATTTACAGGAAATCAGTGCAGTGGCTACAATAGCATCTAAAGGAAAGGAGAAAGAGGCTGATATACAAGTTACAGAGGGATTCAAAATGAAATAACAGCCTCAAACTTCTAAAGAACAGGGTCAAGTACATATTTCTCCTACTCAGACCAATGTAGCAGAAATTTCAATTTCACAAACTCCTCTTAATGTAGAAAAAGGTAAAAGGAGAGATGTTGAAGCAGCTACTCATGTCAGTGTATCTTCTGGAAAGCCTAATGTTAAAAGACAAAAATTGAATCCTTTTCCAGAAGTGGAATCTGTTCATGAAATCCCTGATAGTCAAACACAAGAAGAATTGGGTAGTCAGCAAACAGGTTCAATCAGTGGGACATCCACTAATTTTCAGAGAAAAGAGCTGCAAAAGTAGAAAAGTACAGAAATATCATCTTTCAAACCACTAGTGAAGATGCCTGGGATATTAAAAAGACATTCATCAATATAAAGGCCAGAAATGATCCTCTCAGACTTCAAGTGTAGAATCAATGTTTGAATATGGCTCCTAAGAATCAACAAAGATTGATGTCAGCTTATGACATTCAACAGGATAAAATGCTAATGAGTCACTTCAAACCCAAAGTGCAGCAACCTCAGACAGCTGCAGATTATATCAGAACTAATTTTGAAGTCTTATCAAAGGATATTCATCCTTTTGATCAAATTGAGTTGCATAAACAGACAGGTGAGATGATTTATTCTACTATGACGGATAAATCAATGATGACTCAGAAATTGCAGGATTCTTTGGAGAATAAAAATGCTCAATTAAGCCTTGAAAAAGCCTCTTCTCAGGCTAAGGACAACAAGATTAAGACTTTTGAGGAAATTATCATTGGATTGGGACATAATCCAAAAGATGTTAAGGGAATGGAAGTATTAATCGAGAAAAAATATGATATTTCAGCCTTGAGAAAACAACTGAAATTACCAGCCTCAAGACATCCACAGACTGCAGAAGTTATAAAACAAAATTCTGAAGAATAATTAATGGACTTGCTCTTAAAACTGAATGAGAAACTTAATGAAACAGAAAAAGAGCTTGAAAAGGTATTGAAAGACAAGCAACCTAGTGTTCCAGCATCTATAGCAGAGGTGATTACAGGTACTACTATAATAGGTCAACCAACAGAATTGTCACAGGTACATACTTCCAATTTATCCCAAAATAATTAACAAAGTCAATGGAGGAATTAAAACTCCAAGTGACAGAGCTACAGAGAATAAAGGTGCAACTTACCTCTTTGGAACAAAAATATGATCTCTCAAAGATGAGTGTTGCAGATAAAACAAGAGAGGTCAACAGATTAGAAAAGTTGGTTAGAAGATTGGGAAAGGATCTCACATTGGAGAAGCCTTTAAACGAAATAAATGAAATTCTTTGGGACAACACCATCCAGTCAATAAGAGATGTCTTCCCCTCAATTCAAATAATGTATGAACAGAATGATTTGGTCAAATTGGCTCTGGAGGAAATCCTAAAAGCAAGAGAAGAATTGGGAAACAGGCCTGAAGAAGCTGATAGATTTATCCACTTTTTAAATAATCATAACAAGCATCAACTTGAAGAAATTGGTATTCAAGACAGGATAGGCACAATTTTGGAAATAAAGAGAGTTTTTACCAAAATAACTCTAATGCAGAATTTGGAATGAATATGCTCTGACATGCAAGAAGAAATCAATGCCTTCACAAAAAGATTTGATATTTTGTTAAATAAAGGATTACCCAGTTCTTTAGGTTCATATGATAAATTGATGGACCTTGAAAGTTATGTTGAAAAATTGGACAAATATGCTGACACTCAGGCCAGTGCCTCAACTAGTACATCAACAACAACATTGCTTACAGGAAAAAATATTCATGATAGATTGGAAAATTTGTTTTATCTCGAGCATGAGGTAAAGCATTTGTTCCCATTTCAACCAAATTTATTTAGGTATACAGAGACTGATGAAACTCTCAGAAAGCTGCAAAGGACCAAGATACCGGAAGAAAAATGGTGGGAAGTCCTGCTAGAAATTTTGTAAAAATTATCCTTACATTTTGATTATGTACTGTAGTAAGTCATGATTCAAAGGATAAAAGAGTGAACAGAGATCAAAGTGTATCAGAGCAGTTAAAGAGTATCTGTGAAACGGAGCATCTAGCATAGAATTACTGAAGAGGACAGCAATGAGCCAAAGCATAGGGCCTGCCTCCAGCACATTCTCAAAAGAAGGAAACAACACAACATCAGTTATCATTTTTTCTTATCTACGAGACCATCTGTCTCTAGTTTGTTGTAAAATACTTATGATTCATCCTAGATTATATCTCAATATGTTATGAGATATTTTTTATAATTTTTTGTATAAATACTCCCTTAATCGGAGTATTGAGGGTGGAATTTTAAACTTTGCTGTAACATTGGCTATTCTGGAATAAAGTGCTATTGAAGAAATTTTGTGTGGCTAGCTGGATGAGGAATTGATGCGAAAGACTTTTTACAGGATTCATGTGTCAGACTACGGATCAATAAGTCATCTTTCTCTTGCGTTTTAAAATCTTTATATCTGTTTCTTATATCACTTTGTTTCATTTCTGAATGATTAATGAAAAGGAATAAATCAGAAAGTGCTTAAGTGTAATCTGATTTTAATCATTGTTATTCTAAATGTTTTCTTCTAAACTGGTTAAACAATGAATTCTTAACTGCTCCTGTTTTACTAGTTTAATCATTTTGGTTATTTAGTAAAGAATACTTAATTGCTCTTTATTAATAATCACTCAATTTTCCCTCTTATGAATGTGCTGAAAGATTTTCCTTTCATCCATTTTGATTACATCCCATTCACTTTAGATTCATAATTGTTCCCTGTTTGATTATCGCCCTATGAAACCATCTTTTGTTTAGAAATTCATCCAGTAATGCCATATTTTTTACTCCATAGCCCAATGGCATAAACTACTCAATTTTTCCCTCAGCTATCGAATCCCACCACCCAAATTAAAACAAAACTCCTGGACTTTATAACTAGCCTAACCTCTTATAAAACAAAGCTAATTTATATAGAGAGAGCCCTCTTTGGGTAAATATTGGCTAGATTCTATACCTAAAAGTTGGTTTGTGGTTACCTCAGACCCCTTTCCTCTTCCCAACAACTTCAAGGAAAATCTGAGTGATAACATAGTGGTGACCATACTAGGGATTTGAATAGTTTTATTGTTACTATTTTTTATTTTATAAACTACAAACAGAGCCTAAAGTTAGCCAGGTAGCCTTTGAACTGCTCTTTCTCTGCAATTTCATAGTAAATAAATGCTACTTCAGTCTATCTCCAGTCTAGTTTATGAACTAAAATTTGGTTTCAGACATTTGATCAGTTCCTCTAGTCAAATAAATCTTTAAGAAAATTTAAATCCAATATCAAAAACTTCCTAAAGAGATTGTTGAAGTTGTATTGTTCATTCCATTTAGATAAAAAACCAAAAAATATCACTTAGAAAACTGGATTCAGAAAGGATTTGTTACACTAGGGCTAATCCTAATCCAAATCCACCGCCCATGTTTGAAAATACGAATCTGATTCCCAGAATTCTTAGAAGACAAGATAGTCAAGAAAGCTCTAGAAGTTCTCGAACTCTCTATAGATCAATATCCTGTCCTGTGAAGTGGATTTATCTTAAGGACGAATGTTTTGATGAGCAGTTTGAAACGTATTTATTTGTAAATTTTTCTGAGTCTGAGTTGTTCAATTTGGTTCCAGACCCAATATTCATTGAAGACTTGCAACTTGAATTTTTTACTTCACATCTTGACAAAAATTTGCAAAATTCCATACAATCTGAGCTTACCTTTGAAGGAACTTCAAATATTTCTGTGATTACTTCAGCTTCTCCAAGTTCATCAACTTTTCATCAAACATCTCAACCTCAAACTACTCCTTCCACTCCTCCACCCATCACTCATAGACCAACCTCACTTAATATTTCACTACCTCTTCCAATGGAAAATAGATATGCTCCCTTAAGGTTACCATCCAATCTAGGGGCTATGCCTCAAGATTACCAAAGTAAAATCACTCCCTTTGATGGTTTTGGTACTTACACTGCACAACAGCATACTAAAAGGATGACCGATTATTTTGAAATTTATGAAATAGATGCTGATGATGTTAGAATGAGAATATTTATCCAAAGTCTTACTGGAGAAGTCAGAACCTAGTTTAGAGCCCTTCCTACAAATAGTGTTGCTGACTTACCAGCCCTTTATAGAACATTTTTAAACATATGGGAAAAGAAGAAATATCCTCTTCAAATTTTATCAGACTTTGGAAAACTAAAAAGAGGACCAAATGAGACTGTGCAAGATTATGTCACCAGGTTCAATGAGGCTTACAATGTTGTTCCCCAAAATATCATACCTCCTCCAGATTCAGTATTAATCAAATTCCCTAATGGATTTGATTCTGATATAGCTTATCATCTTAGAGAAAGAGCTCCTCAAACTTTAGAATAAATGAAAAGTATAGTTGTTAGTGTTGAAGCTAACCTGATAGAGAAATGAGCTAGAGCCAGAGCTGAAAGGAGAATACCTGTAAATGAAGAACCTACAGCTTTTGAAAGAAAATGGATTCTATTATCAAAGGAATGGAAAGACTAGGAGATAGAGTAGAAGCTATTGAAAAGAATAAATCTCCTTGGGATGTTAAACCAAACAATAATGTGAGAAATCAAAACTTCAGAAGGAACCAAAATTAAAATACTGGAAAAACTATTCCTGACCAAAATATTAGGCCCCCATTCCAAGAAAATTATGTCAAAGGCTCAACTTCTGAAGAACCAAATGAAGATGTTCAAATAAAAAATTTCACTAAACGCAAGAATGAACCAGAAATTTTCTTGACCCAAGAAGATCAAGAGGCTCATATTCTTAAGCAATTTCAAACCCAGTCAGGAGAATCATTTGACTTTAAGTAAGGTTATGATACAGCAATTTATGAAGTTCACAAGCAATACAATTTGAGGAGCAGAAGAATTGATGTCCTAGAAACATGTAAACAGAAAACCACAAAACAACCCCTCAAAGGTAAAGCCGATACTACTCCTGTACATATTCTTTCTAGATCAAATCCTAATCCCGCTAACCCAATAATTGAAGATGTATCTGATACTCAACTAAATAACATACAACTTTACAATACTCTTCCTCCCAAAGGAAATGTAGAGGAACCTCCAGAAGTTGATTCAGAAACAACTTCAGCACACAACCCCACTCCTAAAAAGGAGAAAAATATTGAAAACATAGAAGAAAAAGACAATACAACTGTTCAAAATACAAGAACTCAAATTGAGAAGCCTTTCAATCTGGAAGTTGAAATAGGCAAATTAAAGATAGTTTTTCCATTATCTGAATTAGCTAAACATGATGTCTACCGAAGCTAAATCAATAGATCACTTAATATTACTAGAATTGATGATTCAGTAAATGTTTTTGATGACCAACCCAAATTACTTTTTTTCCCTGAAGTAAATGGAAAAGCATGAAATGGGGGAACTCCTCCTTTCTACATAAGTTTGAATATACATGATAAAATACTTCATAATGCCATGCTTGACTCTGGGGCATCTCACAATCTAATGCTGAAAGTTGTAATGGAGAGATTAAACCTAGATATCACTAGACCATACAAAGATATCTTTTCTTTTGATTCAAATCAGGTGAGATGTTTAGGATTAATCAAAGAATTATGTGTTTCATTGGTTCAATACCCTGCAAAAACAATTTTGATGGATATAGTAGTAGCAGATATTCCTCCAAAATATGGTATGCTATTTTCCAAGAAGGATATTTAGTACTAAGATGGGACACCAGACGAGAGGAAAAGGGGAATCATGGTAATTTAGACCATCTCTGGTATGGTCCATATAGAATCTTTGAGGCAAGGTCAAAGAACACATTAATTTTGGAAGATTTGGATGGAGAGTTAGTACAGCTGCCTATGAACGGGCAATATCTGAAGAATTATTTTCAGCATTAAAATTCACCATTCCACCATTGTAAATACTAGATTGCTCATTTTTCATATGTCACCAAGCAATATTTTACTCCATTCCCAATGGATAAGGCACTAATCTGTGGTTATTATCACTTCCATGTATAAAATAACTATCCCCAGGTGGCACCAGATGTTGTGGCTCATTTTCATTTACCTTTGAAATATTTTTCAAAACATCAAAAAATCATATATGATAGAAAATGTAAATTTTTGTGCGTCATAGAATAATTTTGATTGATATGTTGATACGTTAACATTACGTGATGATATGAGAAGGTGGATTGGTTCGTGCTTGTTCACGTGTAGAACAGTTCAAGAGATGGACCGATGGGCACGTTCAGAACATTGCACACTGAGCAAAGTCAAGTCAGGCTCATTTGCAAGCTCAGGAGAGACTAGCGTGGAAGAACACCAGATAATCTTAGGAGGGTTACACCATGGAGCAAACAAAATAATTTCCCAAAGGCAGATAAATGGCACATTTCCCTTAAAAACTTAATAGTTTCAAAGGAGGCGCAAAGGCAAAAATAGATGGTCAAGATCAAATCACAGAAATGGAATGGAGAGATGGACGACGGAGATCATATCGCATATCGCATTCGGTAAAGGATATGAGTTTGTAATATGGTTAAACTTGTGATGTTGTGATGCGATGCGATCACACATTGCACATCACAAGGTTTCGAGTAAAGGCACTAAATGAATATGTTATGATCGCCAAAGTGCGAAGTGCGGTAAAGCTCCATATCGCCAATTGCGATTTGTGATTGGCCCCACCTCTACTTGCCACATCAGCTTCTGCCCATCACGCTTCACACATCACACATTTTAACACTTACCTTCCATGTCTCATAACAAATCTGTTGATTTTTTACTGTGATTTTCCCCACCTCTACTTGCCACATCACCTTTCGCCCGTCACACTTCACACATTGCACATCTTAACACTTACCTTCCATGTCTCATAACAAATATATCAATTTATGATTGTGATTGGCCCCACCTCTACTTGCCATGTCACCTTTCGTCCGTCACACTTCACACATTGCATATTTTAACACTTACCTTTCATGTCTCATAGCATAATCCCCAATTTTTTATTTGCGAGAAGATGCGATGTGGTTTCAAAGGTGAACTCCAAAGGTTTTAAAATACTGAGGTAAATAAATTTTGGTGTTAAATCGAATTAGAAGAAGAAAGGATGATTATAAGGTAAAGCCTATGAAATGCTAGAATTCCATAGAAAGAAGACGCGATGTGTTCTCCAAAGGTGAGAAAAATATGGTTCAAGTCCAAGTCTTGCGGCAGTTGACGAAGAGAAGATAGAATGTTGTAGGCACACACAGAAGCATAGACAAATTCAGGATGAAGAACATATAGTCGCATTGTGGGAAGCATGAAAATGGGGTTAAGTCAAGCACTGAGGCGTTGTTACAGAACTATGCAGCTACCCCATCATAACCAAAAATGACACCTCAACAGTTCGCAGGGATGCATCAGCAACATCAGATCCAGAGAAATGAACGATATTTCCAGTTTCAATTTGTTTTCTTGGTGTGATTGAATAAGTAACCTCAACATATTAGGTATTCAAGTAGTTTCAAGAGGGTCAATAGTTACAAACTAATTTTTTGTATTTAAATAGGTAGAAATACAGGAAATGGGTTATGAGTTTTGGACCTCTCGATGATAGTTAATTTGGTACTAAATTTTCCAAGAAATTAATGAAAGGAAATCAAGTTTCCTACACCTATTGATGTTGATATGTCTTTCCATTTTTTCCTTCTCTTTATTCCTCTTTGAATGTAGTGAAGTAATGTAGCTAGAGGTCTCTTTTTACATTTGTAAGTAAGATTTAAACAATCCTTAATATGCGCTCCTTCACTCCATCTCTTCTCCTTTCACAAATTCTCTCTGAAACTCAAATGTAATAGATTCTGTGTTTACAACATATTATTTCAAGTTTCCTCTCTCTTCACCAACTCTTGATGAAACTTTAAAGTAATAGATTCGATGTTTACAGAATATTATTACGAGTTTCCTCTATCTCCATGGATTTCCTCTGAAACTTAAAAATGGTAGATTTTTTGTTTTCAACATATTTTTTTTAGTTTCCCTTACAGATATTCTTTTCATTTCATTCAAATATCAATAGTTTATGTAATTGTGAAGGCTTTTATTATATCATATTATTGGGGTATTAAGTAATTAAATTACAAAGGTGTTAAACAGAGGCCATTTGATATTGTAATTTGGACATACATTTATAAAATGTCTTAAGCACTGATTCCTTACCACAACCAAGGGATTGTTTCTTGAGATATAACAATACTCTCAATTTCAAAGGCTCGGTATCATCTTGAAAATATGCAAGTGATACTTCTACTCCGTGAACCAAGTTCCCCTTCCACTACGTTTTCTCGAAGTTGGATGGGGTTTTTTTTGTGTCTATTGGAGATGACTCATTTCTCGCCTATGTCACACTTGTGCCCCTTGATTGATTATTGGCTCTACTGAAATCGTCTCTTCATTATGTCATTGTTGTGCCCCTTAGTTTCTCATGGGCTTGGTTGAAATAAAATCTTCGCTATATTTTTTTCCTCCTCCCTTATTTGTGGGGAGGAGGGGCTAGCATTTAGAGTGAAAGGTGGGTTGGTAATTGAGTTGTTTGTTCAAGTGTGCCTAAAGAATTTTCTTGGGTCATTTAGAGGGTCCTTTAATTTCATCTTCTCTTCATCCCCACTCAGTGGCACATGAGAGATAATGTTGGCCATTCTTATCCTGGGAGGCATATGTGAACAAAGTTACCCTTTCGATCTGTGTTCTTAGAATTGTATGAGGTTGTTGTGTGTGGCTCCTTGAGATGACTGGTCGCCCACCTATGTCACTCTCATGCCCCTTGGTCACTCGTTAGCTCCATTGAAGTTGGCTCTTTTCTATATTGTTCACCTTCTTCCTTTTTGGTGAGTGGGAGGGGTTGGATTTTCTCTTGTTGGCTCCGTTGAAATCGAGTCTTTGTTATATTTTTTACCTCCTCCCTTTTTGGTGGGGTGGAGAATTTTTATTTTCATGCGAAAGGTGGGTTGCTAATTCAATTGCTTGTTTGGGTATGCAAGAAGAATGGACTTGGCTAATTTGTAGGGTGGTCGGATATCATATTCTCTCCACCCCCACTCGGTAGCACATGAGTGGTAATGTTGGCCATGCTTGTCCTTGGAGGCATATGTGAACAATTCCCCTTCTACTCCGTGTTCTTGGAATTTGATGGGTTGTTGTGTCTGGCTCCTTGAGACAACTGTAGTCTTCATTATTTGGCTCTTTAGGGTGTCCATTTTATGTTTTTGTACTCTTTCTATGTTAATATTGTGGGTCTAGATACATATATTTAAGAGGAATGTGGAAGGGTTTTGGTTGTAAACTGCCCTATAATATCACAAAATAGGAAAATATGGTAATACAAAATGCAATAACTGGAAACTATATCAATATAGAAATAAAATGAATACACCGTAAAAATATATATAACACCTGAGTCATTTTATTATTAAGGATGTGGAATGGAATTTACAAAAGTGCTAAAAAATAGTCTCACTGAGAACACTGCATAATACCTTCTCTAATGGAGGTCATACTGTGTTTTCACTACTGGAAATGTTGGAAATGTAACTTCTTGCTGAAAATGGATGTGTAGATTAGGTTTTTCCGGAGCTCAGAAAATGTTGGGATTTTGAATCCAGACTCTATGATGAAAACCCAGAATAACCCAAACAGGATTTCTAGATTGGCTCAACTTGGAAAATAACCCTCCTAGGGCTTGCAATACATAAGTGATGGGTATATAGATCTATGGCATGAAATGAAATATAAAAGGGCTAAAGTAATACACAATCATCTTAATGCATGAAGGGTTGGTCCATGCTCCTAATGCCCAAGCTAGAATCTTGAGATCTAGCTCCTCTGTCCTCCTCTCAAGTTGCAGTTGTTGAACTGCACAACTACTGGAATGGACTGCACTATCAAGAGGGCTGAAGTTATAGAATATTTCTAGGTGATGGAATATAGCTCACAACTGATAGAAATAATATCACAAAAGTGAGGGGATGATCCTGTTAGCCATAAATAAATTTTGTTTCATAACTAATGATGGCTAAAATAGGCCTTTTAGTCTTCAAGAAACAAGTTTTAAGAAAAATTGTGAGTTCTTGAAGACTTGTTGTGTACCTTGGCCAAAGAACCCTTCCACTGATATCTTCATAAAAAATCCTTCAAAAACCCTGTTGTTATCATGAAAAAAGACTGTTTTTAGACCCATTTCCATCATTTTTCCTTTGAGAAAACCCTCTGAAAACCACTTCATTTCATCCATTGTTCGCATTTTTACCCTTTATTTTCCCTCAAAATTCCCCTTTAAAGATCATAAAATCCCTTTATTCTAGTTTAAAACCCTTTTTTCCCCTTATCGGAACCTCAAAAAAGGCTTCAAAACTCATTTTTTAGCCTATTTTCGGACCTTTTTATATTAAAGCCTTAAGCCCCTTTCTCTTAAGCCTGAGCCCCTTTTTCCGCCATAAGACCAGCTCCTGTGACCAGGACTTAAGCCCCCATAACCATCGCATTTCAGCGATTCCCAATCCCTCTTTCCCAAACTTCTATTTTTGCTGATGGCTGATCTTCCGATGAGATCGTGACTGTCCATTCCCCGAGATTGGACGGCCAGTGCTTCATCACAGCGCTTCATCGCATCAACACATCGCCTTTTCCTTATCACTTTCCTTTCCCTGCCCATGAAATATATGTCATTGATATTTCCTAGACCGAACGGTCCTCACTTCATTGCATCAGCACATCGCAAACTCCTTGTTTCTTCGTTCCCTTACCTTTTTCCACCGATGGAGTCCTCTGCCGATGAGATCTCCACCGTTGATCTCTCACAGATTAGATGGCCAACACTCCATCAGATCACCCTTTTTCATTTCATCGCTTCATTACACATTCAATTTTCCTTCTCCCTTGAACCTTTTCTCCGCCGATATGTGAAGCCCCAATCGCATCTCCATCGTTGATCTTTTCTGATCCAACGATCCATATTCCATTGCATTGATAGTTTTTCCCTTGATCATTTTTATCAAAGCCTCCACCCGATAAATTTAGGACCATTGATCTGGCTCCCCCAAATCCAATGGTTGGCACATTTTCGCCTTTTTACTTTTCCTCCACTCCATTCATTCATCCCTGCCATTATGCGATTAGATCTCGACCATCGATCCTCCTGATTGGATAGCTAGCATTGTTTCGCAGGTCCTGCCCTTCGCTCGCACCATTTGTCATTTGCATGATCTGGCGATGAGATCTAAGCCATTTATCCTCCCAATCCAACGGTTCCCATTAATCCCCTCTGCTACTCTTATAAACCTTTTTCCTAAGTAAGAAACGCCTTTTCGCCCTTTTTATAAAGGTGGGCCCTCCCATCTCTTATCCTTTCACCCTGTGAGCAGATCTCGACCGTTGATCACAATTGATCCAATGGCTATCATTGCATCTCCCGAATTTTCTTCCCTAACCAAGTTTTAGCCCCGCGCCCCTTGCAAAAAGGCATTTTCCTTTTTTTTCCCTCCCTATATGTCAAGTCTCTCGTCAAATCTGAGCCATTAGTCTTTCCTAATCAACAATCCTTGCATCACCTCACGCTTTTCCTCCACTAAACATCACCCCACGTCACCTTGACCCCACCATATATTTCCTTCACACATATTTTCTATTTTTCGCACTCACTTACAGTCGTACATCTGGTCCCCCCCAGATCAAACAACCTCAAACTAATTTTGCGCTCATTTCACAAATAAATTTGATCGTGCGTTTTCAACGCGAAAACGATGGTTTTCGCTGGACACACACCATCCACTCACCTGTATCGCATCCACCTCAGGAAAAACCACAAACCACCTTAATTGCATGCGAAAACCACCTGGTTTTCTGCAAAACCACTCTCCCTCATTTCGCACCATAATTCAAATTTTAACCCTGTTTCTTCATGTTTCTCCATGAAACCCTCCCTCCACGCATTTTTCCTCCTCCGCACTACTCCTCCGCCTTCGCCTAACCTTTTTTAGCAGTTGAACCAAAACGTAGGGTTTCATAATGATTGATGTTTAATTTGTAGGATTTTAATGGTGGCCAAGGTGTTTAAAGGTCTCCCACAGCCAAGGAAACAGTGGAACAGGGCTGAGGATCACAATATTCAAAGCTTAATCAAATGAAAAAAGGGAAAAAAGGGTGTAATTTCGGGGTTTTAATCAATGTTTCATAGACATTGGTTAGCCTGTGAAACCCTCCAGTGCACTAAAGCCACCTGTACGTGAGAAAAATCAAAGGAACAGATGAAGATTAAAGGTCTCAATTGATGATTAAAGGGTTAAAGCAATTAGTTAGAGGATAAAAGACAACATCAAGGATTATAAAAGAAAAGGTCAGAATCAGGCCTAAACACAGTTTAAATGATTAAATCAAGGAAAACTAGGCTAAAAGGCCTCAAATACATCAACAAGAGGCAGTTATTTCTCCAAAAGATCTAGTTGCCACCTATAGCCTACCTTCTGTCTCAAAGGATAAATTGACAGTTATTACACTAAAGAAGATATTTTAATTTTTCAAGACAGTTATTGTAAAGATAAGAATAAGCCGTGAAAGGCAATCTTTTCTCCTATCTTTCTTTCAGAAGTTAAGATAGATTTATTGAAACAGAGAAGTAGTTGCACCTATTTCTGCCTTAGGCCTTGCATGGTTTTCAAGGCTAGAAATGCATTTACTCTGTAATTAATAACACTTGGACCCTAGATCAGTTCCACCTCCTCATTTGCAACATAAATACTGAATTTGAACTCATTATATTGTGGGCATTTTGATAACTCTTTGAAGTAATACATAGCTTTGTTGAAGTTGAAATAAATTGATGTTTTGGAACCTGTGGCTGTTTTGACTTGTTTGTTGATGGAGAAAGATCTGTCATTGGATGACTAAGCTTGGCTATTGGTGAAGTATTCTAATCTATTAATTTGTTTCCTGTTTTCCATTCTATTTCATCATTTCTTTCTTGCAGTAGAGTAAAAAGCTTAGGCTAAGTAATGTCTCCTAGAAGCACCTTAGGACTGTTTACTCTTCACTACCTTTATGTTTTCATCTCCAGAAGGTTTTATTGAGTAGTTTGACTGCTTTTCAACCCTTAAGATTGTTTATTTCAGAAATAGTTCAAACAGTTGGTCTCAATAATGATTTATGGTTTTCCCTGCTTACTTGCTGCCACTTGAAAACTACTTCTGAAGTCTCCCTTTAAAGTACCATTGTTTACAGTCTACGAAAGAGGTATGTTTTGATCATACCCTTTGTTATTGCTTAAATAATTGTTTTGAAGGTGTTTATAGCTGTAATCAAAGATTTCTAGGAGTTCCCACTTCTATGAATATAGTTATTTGTGAATCTTGAATGTTTTCTTATCCTTGAAGTGAAAACTTTGGATGAAATAGAGTGTTCCTCGACTCCTAGAGTTCATTTGAAAATTTTTCCTTTAAATTGTTATTTGTTGAAGTGTGATTTATAGAATTCATGGTTAGACATGTCTATGGAATACTTCTTCATGTTAAAATAATGATTTAAGTCCCTTTGTTGAGAAGTACATATATTTAAGGATTCTTAATTGCCCTTAGTTCTACTTTTCATTCTAAACCTTTAATGTCCATTTCATTCCACCTAAAAAACTTTGTAGATCCAATAGGAAAGTTATATTTTCCCTTTGATATCCCTGATTCATCTACAAACTTGTTACAAACTCCTACTTGACTCCATTTCCCAATGACTTAGAGATTTCCCTTTTCTATCTATGTTGCCTAGATCATCATGTCCCATCAAACAATCAAACAAACTCATGCTTAATAACTAGCCTAAAATAAACCTTTTACAAAGCAAACAAGTCATATCTTTGCAAAAAATTGAGAGATCCCTCTCTGAGACTAGGAAGGTTAGATCCTAGAGCTCTAAAGACTGGTTTATATGTTGCCTTGTCATTTGGTTTTCCAATCAGCCAAATCACAAGACCCCAAAATTTTGGTGATCATGGTGGGACCTTTTTGAGTAAAAGTACATAAATAAGACACTCAGTATTCATTCAAGTGAACTATATCTTTCTTCAAGAACTACCAGCATAATGGTGATCATGATAGGATCTGTCTGAATCAATGGAAATCTAAGTAACCCTTAGGATTCTAAGAGACCTTTATCAAACCTTGAAGAAATCAGCTAGTAAGCCATAGAGTAGACTCTGGTTGTTTCACCACCTTAGCTAAGTGTTGAACCAGGTATAGGACACTCTCACAACCATATAACTATAAAAACTCAGAAAACCCAAAAAAACATTTTAGATTGGTTTTCAAATAAATCATTGGTGGTGGACCATAAAGCATTTTACCTTCAGAAAAGCTAAAAGTTTCCACCTGGCGATTTCACTAGCCCCAGTAGGCCTATTACCTCACTAGTACTCCAAATTTCCTTACGACTGTGTTAACCAGCCTTGAGAAAGTTTAGAAACCTAGTCCCCTATTATAGAAATCCATGTGAGAGGAATTTTTTTTGAAAAAACAGTCCTAAAAAATTCAAACCTCTCTAAATTTTGGAAACTGAAATCTGGCTTCACAGAGGGTCAACACTAAATCCCATCCAAATCCTAATCCTCCTACCATAGTTGATAATCTAGAAATAATTTTGTGGCAAACTTCTAAATCTAGAAAAACAACTGCTGATAGGACCATCCCAAGAACAAGTTCTATCCCTAAAAATATTACAGTCTTGAAAGATCCTCACTTTGACTTACCTTACATAAAGAACCTATTTAGAAACAAGTCTCAAAGTGATTTAAACGAAGCTTATTTTGAAACCACATATTTGCAACATTGCTTTAACATAGAAGCTTCACCTTCTACTCCACCTGATTCTCAGCTTCTCCATCATTTCAGCTCGTTCCATAATAGATCTGCTCATCATTAGTTTGTTGGCCCAAGTGTTTCTTATACTCCTATCCACACATCCATTGTTCAAAACACTCCATTTCAGCCCACTTTCCCCCTTGTTAATCCACCTCTTGTAAATCCCCCATTATTTCCTATAATGGCAGCATGGTATGCTCCACTAGTGTTACCACAACCTCTGGTTCCCTTACCCAATTATTACCAATCCAAAATTCCCCATTTCACTGGAAATGAACCTACTACTACCCAAAATCATGTAGATAAAATGAATGATGCTTTTGATTATATGGAAATAGAAAAAGAGACCATTAAGATGAGAATTTGTTCTCAAAGTTTAGGAGGAGAAGCCAAAAAATGGTTTAAGGGCTTAGCTCCTCACAGCATTAAAGATATTCCTTCTTTATATCAAACATTCATAAAAAAATGGGAAATTAGGAAGAACCCTCTCCAAATCCTTTAAGAATATACCAACCTCAAAAGAAACATTGGGGAAGGTGTCCAATATTATTGTACTAGATTCAATAGTGTTCATAATGCACTTCCCCCAGACATGAAAGCTCCATTAGGCTTAGCCTTGGCTAAATTTGCAGAGGGCTTTGATCCTAAAATGGCCTACCAACTAAGAGAAAGAGACCCCTCAACTTTAGAAGATATGCAGAGGGGAGCCTTAAGTGTAGAAGCAAATATGATTGAGAAAAGAGCTAGGTTAAGAGCAGAGAAAAGATTTACATATAGGGATGATACAATGGCATCAACCTCATCATCAGATACTAAAATTTATAACTTAGTGAAGGTAATGGAGAGAATGCTTGAAAAGATAAACCTGAATGATAGAGTGCCTCCTAGAGAAAACCAAAACAACCCCCAAAACAGAAATAAAAATACAAATTTCAGAAGAGACCCTAATCAAGATAGGCAAAGAGATAATGACCTACATATTAGGCCTCCCTTTCAACAAAACTATATTGATCAAGAAGAAGAAAGGGAAGTTGAAAGGTTGGAATAAAATCATGTAAGCTTGATAGGATCTGATAGTGAGACAAATGTTTTTCTCACTGAAGAAGAACAAGGATTATTCTCTTCAGAACAAATTGAAAATAACCATGAAGATTCCAAAGATTACGGATTGGGGTTTGAAAATTAAATCATAGTGGTGCAAAAACAATATAATCTTAGAAGAAAAGGAAGCCCTGAGATTTCTAATGACAAAAACACTAGTACTGTTGTTAGGAAAACTTCAGAAAATCAGCCTAAGAAGACAACCAGTAACACCAACACTATGACGAATAAAACTGATCTAAATAAAGACAAAAATAGTCAGCAAAGTATTGAAAAAAGCTGCCCTAGTACTTCTGCTAGTGGCCCTAAGAAATCTTTCCCAAATATAAGTCCAAATAAAGTTCAGCAAATCAGAATTGTTGAAAGAGTTGTAAATGAAAAAACATATGTAAATATGTCAAGAACAATAGTTTCTTTAAAACTTGAAGGGGAAATTTCCAAGATCAAAATCACCATACCCTTAGCTGAACTAGTAACTCAGGATGTATATAAAAACCAAGTTTTGAAAGCTTTGAATATAGGTAGTGACACTGATACTTTAAACTTAACAGATGACAAACCAGAATTATTGGTTGGTCCTGAAGTTGAAGGAAAATACCAAGAAGGGGTTGTCCCTCCCTTCTATGTCAGCCTAAATGTACATGATAAGATCTTACACAATGCCATGTTAGAATCTGGATCTTCTCATAATATTATGCCAAAAGTAGGAATGAAAATCCTAGGCTTAGAAATTACTAAACCATATAAGGATCTGTATTCCTTTGATTCAAGAAGGGTCAAATGCTTAGGCCTAATCAAATATTTTTGTGTCAACTTGGCACAAATTCCTACTAAGAGTCTAGTAATGGACATAGTAGTAGCTGAAATTCCCCCTAAGTATGTCATTCTTCTATCTAGATCATGGGGAGCCAAACTACAGGGGAGCCTTCAAATGGACATGTCTTATGCCACCATCCCAGTATTTAACCAAACCAGAAGACTATACTGGGAGTCTCTGTTGAATCTTTGATTAAACTGAGAGGGGGGGGTGAATCAGTTTAATACATGCATTAGCCTTTTAAATTTTCACCAGAGTTATTTACAGCTTTAATATGTGAACAATCTTATTTGCAGCCAATATTAATTTATTGTGACACCATACTTAAGTTGAAAGCAGCAAGAAATTAAGCAGATTGAAATAATCACATCAACACATAAGAAGCACACATAGAGACAGAAGATGTAAGTGGAAACCCATAAAGGGAGAAAACCACATCTTATTATTGTTGTGATGCAAAGGCAAGCTCCGACTCCCTCTCACCACTGTTTTCTGCAGGCACCAACCTACGGGAGGCTCCTACCTCAATTATGCAAGCTACAACTTGCAAGGAAGCACCAACTCCCTTCAATTTTCTGCAGGCACCAACCTACAGGAGGCTCCAACCTCAGTCAGCTACAACTGACAGCTATTACGCTGCAACTTGATGGGGAAGCTCCAACTTCCTCAATTTATCAAGGCTGTTTGCTGATTTACCTACGATATCGGCTCTGTGCAGCAGCTCCTCTTTCTACTCTTATTTTTCTTGATCTTCTACTGCTTCACTCTTACGACGTGCCCTTCTCTTTCTTTACTCTCTCTTGCTTCTCTCTAAACTCTCTCCGCATATCAAGATGATATTATTTATAGATTTCCTCACATGACTGTTTGTATTCTGCTTGGAATTCGAAATGGAAAGTCATGTCTCTTTGCCTTCTGCCTTCTCACTCCTTTTATCAGCTTACTCAGAAATTATAACTGTAGTTGTCAATTTTAACATTACAGTGGGAGTTTGTTTTCTCTCGGAGACTTGCCAATGCATCACAAACAATAAAAACGATTAAAACATTTACATTCGAATTACAATGTGAACTCCAGCTCACTCATTTTGTCTCTTGGCTTGCTGCGCATTTGTCTTTTCTCTAATTGTCTCTTTGTCCCTTTCTCTTCTCTGTATGCCTTTCTGTTTATGGCTGCTGCGTAACTCCTGAATTTATGAACTGCATTTTTATTTTATTTTTATACCAACGCTTTATATATAAATGAATCTGCTGACTGTAATTCAATCCTTTACACGCAGCAAGTGTCTTGTTGATGTGGCGAGTTCCGCAGGCTGGAACATACATATATTACAATTGCATTACATTAATAATCGCCCTCCCGTTAAGCTGAGGCCCGTGGGTATACAGACCACGTGGAATGTTTTAATACAACCGCAACCACTTTTTATATATATATATATATATATATATATATATATATATATATAACAACGCCTTCACAAATTTCCGTTTGCGATTAGAACTGGAACTCAAAATACTTGTTAATCATAGTTAATAAGCCCATCGGGTCCGGGCTTCAATCGCAGCGTTTTACAAAGTCGTGCGATCAATCGTAGAGTTCCGATTGCGATTGAGATTTCGGATGCGATTAGCAATTAACTATGGTACATAACTCGATCGGGTCCGCCACTTCAATCGCAGCGTTTTACAAAGTCGTGCGATTGGAACTCGGATGCGATTAGCAATTAACTGTGGTGCATAACTCGATCGGGTCCGCCACTTCAATCGCAATCGCAACTTTCTGTTACGATGTTCCGCTGCCCTTGCGATCTTCGATTGCGATTGGATGAGGGTCCCACTTTATATTACTTCCTTTCCATTGATCATAAGACGCTCCACTTTAATATATATCAATGTATATGCCTTGGACCATTGGAACATATGTAATGCGCTCTATGTATACTCCTGCGTGGGTAGCGATTCCCGGAATGAGATTTTTTTTATGTATCCTTCCGCCTGGGGTTATGCGATTCCCAGAATTTTCTGTGTTATTTGCATTACATTGCTGCTGGAGTTAAGCGATTCCTGGAATAAGTTTTGTATATGTTTATATATATTCTTTGCCACTGGAGTGAAGCAATTCCCGGAATTTTATAACGGCTCTGCTTCTGTCTCTGACTCTGTCTCTGCTGCTCCTGTCGCTCTGCCTCTGCCTCTATTGCTAAGATAACGGTTCTGCCTCTATTATATTCGTTTCCTCTGCCTTCATTTGCTTCTTTGCTGCCTCTTTGCTTCAGCGCTGCCTCCTTTGCCATCAATGACAACATTTCCAACAGTCTCCCCCTTTGGCATTGATGGCAATCCACTTTCTCTGTTTGCTTTCTCTTTCTCTTGTTGCTTGCTCTTTCTGTTTGCTTGCTCTTCCTCCTGTTGTTTGTTCTTCCTCCCCCTTTGACATCAATGGCAAAGGACGACGCCTCATCTCTCCGTATGGGCTCTGTCGTTGTACTTCCTTTTTCTGAGTTACGTTTAGGTCCTCTTCAGCTGAAATTGTACTATGCTGCTCCGAGTGATGTATGAAACTTGTTGAGAGAATGCTTTGGTTTTAATAGCTGTATCATGCTGCTCTGTTTCATATTTGTAGTGCTTGTAAGCCGATACCATATAGTGAGCCGATATCATGCTGCTCTGTTTTATATGCTGCTCTATACCATTGCTCTGTTTTATGATAATGATGAATGCTTATAGTGTTGAATGCGTGCTAGAACTTGCTTCTGAATGAATACTGAATGCTTATACTACTAATGCTGCCGAAAGCTTATAATGCTGAATGCGTGCTAGAATTTGTTGCTTCTGAATGCCGATAATACTGTTAATGCTGATCCTGTGGACTTGTTTTATGCTTATCTTGCTGGCTGGTCTCCCCCTGGAATGATATCTTCGTTTTGTTCTCCCCCTAAAGTTGTGCATTCTCTTCATATTAGAGAGTAGCATCTGCTGATACTACCCCTAGTTTATCTCTCAAGTATTGAAATGGTTCTCTAGCAAGAGGTTTGGTAAATATATCAGCTGTCTGTTCTTTCATTGGTACATATTCCAGCTTTACTATTTTCAGAGCCACTTGTTCTCGAAGGAAATGATACTTGATTGGTATATGTTTGGTTTTTGAATGAAGCACAGGATTTTTAGATATACTTATAGCACTTGTACTGTCACATTTTATTGGAATAGGTTCATCAATGCTTACCTTCATGTCTTGAAGAGTTTGCTTCATCCACATGACTTGTGTACAACATGCTGCTGCTGCTATATATTCGGCTTCAGCTGTAGACAGAGAGATGGATGTTTGTTTCTTGCTCAGCCATGCAACTAGGCTTTCTCCTAGATAGAATGCACCTCCACTTGTACTCTTCCTATCATCCATACAGCTGGCCCAATCTGCATCTGTGTATGCTGATAAAGTGAAGTTTTTTCTTTTAGGATACCAAAGTCCATACTGTATTGTTCCTTGTAGATATCTGAATATTCTTTTGACTGCCCAAAGATGGTTTTGTTTAGGTGCTGCTTGATATCTAGCCACTAATCCTATTGCTAGCATGATGTCTGGTCTTGATGCAGTCAGATACAATAGACTTCCAATCATTGATCTGTAAAGTCCTTGATCTATGTCAGCAAACCCATCATTAGCACACAGCTTGCAACCTGTGGTCATGGGAGTTGACACAGGTTTGCAGTCCTCCATTTTGAACTTTTTCAACATTTCTTTTATGTATTTTTCTTGTGAAATAAATGTACTTGTGTTCTTTTTCTGAATTTGTAGTCCCAAGTAGAAACTGAGCTCTCCAATCATAGACATTTCAAACTCTGTTTTCATTTCATTAGCAAACCCTTTTGCTAGTTCATCTTTGTTGCTTCCAAACATAATGTCATCAACATATACTACAACAATCAGGAGTTCATCTTCATGGGCTTTTATGTATAGATTGATGTCTACTCCACCTCTCCTAAAGCCCTGTTTTTGCAAATATTTGTCTAGTCTTGAGTACCAAGCACGAGGAGCCTGTTTCAATCCATATAGGGCCTTCTTCAGTCTGCACACATAGTCTTCTTTGTCTGTCAATGAGAAGCCTTCTGGTTGTTCCATGTACACTTCTTCTTCTAGATCTCCATTAAGAAAAGCAGACTTTACATCCATTTTATATACCTTGAAGTCTTGGTAGCATGCAAATGCCAGGAACATTCTGATAGCCTCCATTCTGGCTACAGGTGCAAATGTTTCATCATAGTCAAGTCCTTCAATTTGTGAGTATCCTTTGCAGACCAGCCTGGCTTTATTCTTGATTACTTGTCCTTGCTCATTCATTTTGTTTTTGAATACCCATTTTGAACCAATGATATTTTTCTCAATAGGTCTAGGAACTAGTTCCCAGGTATTGTTCTTCTCAATTTTGTCCAATTCTTCATTCATTGCTTTTACCCAATACTTGTCCTTGCTGGCTTCTTCAAATTTCTTTGGCTCTATTTGTGATAACATGGCTATGTATACTTCTTCTGTTTTTTCTGTTAGTTGCCTTCTTGTCTGGACTCCTGCTTTCTTGTCTCCTATGATCTGATCTTCAGGATGATTCTTCTGAGTGTATCTTGAGGGGGTTTTCGAGCTCAGCTCTGCATCATCTGTTGTCTTGCTTGTTTCATCATCATCCTTGTCTTCCTCTTCATGGTTGTATGATGGGCTGCAGCAGTCTGTATTTCTTGTATTGTTTGGAAGTTCTTCATCAAATCTCACATCAATACATTCAACTATTTTCCGAAGAGTCTTGTTGTAGCACCTGTACCCTTTACTTTTGGATGCATATCCTAAGAATATTCCTTCATCTACTCTAGCATCAAATTTCCCAAGGTTTTCATCATTATTATTTATGTAACAATTGCTACCAAAGATTCTGAAATGTTTGATTGAGGCTGGCTTTCCATGCCATAGTTCATAGGGAGTCTTGTCACTGCTTGGCCTTAAGTGAGCTTTATTAAGGATATGTACTGCTATGTGCACTGCTTCTGCCCAGAAGGTTTGAGCAATATTATTCTCTTGCATCATAGCTCTTGCTATTTGTTGTACAGACCTGTTTTGTCTCTCTGCTACTTCATTCTGCTGAGGTGTCCCTGCAATAGTAAATTGTTGCTTTATTCCATGTTCATTACATAGGTCTACAAAGTCATAATCTGTGAATTCTCCTCCTCTGTCTGATCTGATACATTTCAGCTTGCATCCAGTTTGATTTTTTGCTAATGCTTTGAATATCTTAAATTTTTCCAATGCTTCTGATTTATTTTTGAGAAAAGAAACCCATGTCATTCTGGAAAAGTCATCTATTATCAGCATGAAATAGGATTCTCCACTTGGTGTCCGAGTTCTAGCAGGTCCACACAGGTCCATGTGCACAAGCTGGAGTGGTTTTCTTGTTGACATCTCCTCTTTAGATTTAAAGGATGTGCGAGTCTATTTCCCCAATTGACAAGATTTGCATATAGTACTTGAAGGTATTTTTATTTCTGGCATATCTCTTACAGCTTTCTTCTTGCTCAGTCTGATGATATGGTCAAAGCTGAGATGTCCCAATCTCCTATGCCACAACCATGACTCCTCAAGTTTGCTAAGATGGTAGGCTTCATCTTCCTCTTTCACTATGTACACATTACTTTCTGTTCGAACACCTTTGAGTAGAGTTTTTCCTGTTGTGCTTGATCTGACTACACAATCTTGTGCTCTAAAGAGAACTTCACAGCCTTTATCACACATCTGACTTACACTCAGTAAATTTTCTTTCAGCCCATCTACATATAATACATCTTGGGCCTTTCCTCTGCCATTGTCTATGCTGACTGATCCTTTTCCCTTGATCTTTCCTGATTTGTCATTTCCAAAAGTGACATTGCCCGATTTCCTTTTGTCAAGAGTTAAAAACTTGTTTTTATCTCCTGTCATGTGTTTAGAGCAGCCACTGTCCAAATACCATTGACTCTTCAAATCTTGAGCAGTTAAAGCCAAGTCACATTTATTCGCCTTCTTTATCCACTGGAGGCCCCCTTTTGTTAGGTATCTTTTGTGAGGTGATGAATTATATCCCTTTAGAGAACACTTGGAAGATATATGCCCAATTTGATTGCATATACAACATTTGATTATAGTTTTTGCGGAATTGTGAGCATGAACAAAATTTCTTTGACTCATAAACCTCCTTGAGGTATTGAACATCAGTCTTTGTCCATACTTTCTACATTCAGTAATTCTATGGCCAAATTCCTTACAATAAAAACAATAACCATAGAAATTACTTGCATACCTGATGTAAGGTTGTCTCTTCCATGCTTGCCTCTTTTGTTGGTTTGAATCATTCTTCCTTGCATGACAATATGCAGCAATGTGTCCCTGCTTGTGGCAGACATAACAGGTGGCATTCTTCATAGGAGGGAAGAATCTCCTTTGATGGCTTCCAAATTTGACATACTCAGGAGCATATGATCATTTTTCTGTTATCTTAGTAGTTAATGCATTATTTGTTACTAGAGGTTTCTTCTGCTCTCTGTCTCTCTTATTGCAGATTTCTTCTTTTGTAGGAATTATTTGAGCTACTTCCTCATCCTTCTTTGCTTTTACAAAAATAATCTCTCTGTCAATCTTTTCTTTTCCTTTACTTGATTCTCCTTCGTAGCCTATTCCAGTCTTTATCATAGGGGATCTTTGAGCAACAAAAATTTCATTGAACTTAATAGAGCTTGTTGTTTGAGAAGGGTATATAGAAACTTTTTGTTGAGCTTTTTCTAATTTCTTTCTCAGACACAGAATTTCTTCTTCCATCTTCTCTTGTTCTCGAGTTTTATCTTTGATTTGCTGAAGTAACATATCTTCTATCTTCTTGGCTTCTTCAAGCTTTACCTTCAGCTGTATGAGGACTTCTGAATTTTGTTCTTCTTTCACACATTTTAGGAGAATCTCTTTTTGTTTTCTGCATTTTAGTTTGAGTCTGTCAATCTCCTCCAGAGCACTTCTTAGCTCCCCCTCAAGGTCTACTTCCCCTTCTTCTTCTTCATCTTCTAGTAGGAGTCCCTCAAGATCTTTTATGGCCATCAATATAAATTCTGAGGTTCCTTCTTCACTTGAGGGCTCATCTGAGTCTTCAGATGCACTGCTGTCTTGGTGAGCATAAAAGGATTTTCTGTTGAATTTCTTTCCTTTCTGCCAGTTCTTTGATGTGTCTTTCTCTGATTCTTGAGCTTGATTTCTTACTTTCTTGTGAGGACATTTAGCAGCATAATGTCCAACTCTTCCACAGTTATAGCATTTGAAGGGAAGTTTACCTTTGTATCTACCTGAGCCTCTATCCAATTTCTTGACAAATTTAGCCTCTTCTTCATCAGAGCAGGAGCATATGTCTTCCTTTTCTTCTTTCTTCTTTTCTATTTTGAATGCTGCCTCCCTTGTGCTTGACTTCTTCTGTGGGAGCCTCATCTCATATGCTGTAAGATTTCCTAGTAGCTGATTCATGGTCAATGTCTCCCAATTCGTTGTCTCTTCTATTGCAGATACCTTGGGATTAAATCTGGATGGGAGTGATCTTAGAATCTTTTGCACAACTATACTTTCTGGTATGGTTTCTCCAAGAGCTTTCATATTGTTAACAATTTCTGCAACTTTTAAGAAGAAGCTACCAACATCTTCATCATCATTCATTTTTAAGTTTTCAAACTGGGCTCTATATACTTGAAGTTTGGCAGTTTTTACTTTCTGGTCTCCCTCATGTATGTCTTCAAGAGTATCCCATATTTTCTTGGAAGTGTCTTTGTGCATTACTTTAATAAACTCTGCTTCACATAATCCATTCAGGATGGCATTCATGGCTTTTGCATTAGCTACAAAGCTTTCTTTAGCTTCTTTTTCTGTATCAGTTGATTTCGGGGCATATCCTAATTCCACAGCAGCCCGGACTTCTATTCCTAGAGACATTATGTATGTCTTCATTCTGATTTTCCAGAAAGCATAATTTTCACCAGTGAAGAAAGGGGCTTTATTGGTTGAGCATCCTTCTTTACTAGCCATCTTGGCAACCTAGGATCTCCTTTCAGTTGTTAGACTTGTACAAAGGAACCTGCTCCGATACCAATTGTTGAATCTTTGATTAAACTGAGAGGGGGGGGGTGAATCAGTTTAATACATGCATTAGCCTTTTAAATTTTCACCAGAGTTATTTACAGCTTTAATATGTGAACAATCTTATTTGCAGCCAATATTAATTTATTGTGACACCATACTTACTTAAGTTGAAAGCAGCAAGAAATTAAGCATATTGAAATAATCACATCAACACATAAGAAGCACACATAGAGACAGCAGATGTAAGTGGAAACCCATAAAGGGAGAAAACCACATCTTATTATTGTTGTGATGCAAAGGCAAGCTCCAACTCCCTCTCACCATTGTTTTCTGTAGGCACCAACCTACAGGAGGCTCTATTCTCAATTCTGCAAGCTACAACTTGCAAGGAAGCACCAACTCCCTTCAATTTTCTGCAGGCACCAACCTACAGGAGGCTCCAACCTCAGTCAGCTACAACTGACATCTATCAAGCTTCAACTTCATAGGGAAGCTCCAACTTCCTCAATTTAACAAACTGAATGTTTGCTGATTTACCTCTGATATCAGCTCTATTCTGTAGCTCCTCTTTCTGCTCTTCTTTTCTTGATCTTCTCTGCTTCACTCTTTTGTATTCTGCCTTCTCTTTCTTTACTCTCACCTCTGCTCTCAAAAAAACTCTCTCTGCATATCAAGATGATATTATTTATAGATTTCCTCACATGACTGTTTGTATTCTGCTTGGAATTCGAAATGGAAAGTCATGTCTCTTTGCCTTCTGCCTTCTCACTCCTTTTATCAACTTACTCAGAAATTATAACTGTAGGTGTCAATTTTAACATTACAGTGGGAGTTTGTTTTCTCTCGGAGACTTGCCAATGCATCACAAACAATAAAAACGATTAAAACATTTACATTCGAATTACAATGTGAACTCCAGCTCACTCATTTTGTCTCTTGGCTTGTTGCGCATTTGTCTTTTCTCTAACTGTCTCTTTGTCCCTTTCTCTTCTCTGTATGCCTTTCTGTTTATGGCTGCTGCGTAACTCCTGAATTTATGAACTGCATTTTTATTTTAGTTTTATACCAACGCTTTATATATAAATGAATTTGTTGACTGTAATTCAATCCTTTACACGCGGCAAGTGTCTTGTTGATGTGGCGAGTTCCGCAGGCCGGAACATACATATATTACAATTGTATTACATTAATAATCGCCCTCCCGTTAAGCTGAGGCCCGTGGGTCTACAGACCACGCGGCATGTTTTAATACAACCGCAACCACTTTATATATATATATATATATATATATATATATTTATATATAACAGTGCCTTCACAAATTTCCGTTTGCGATTAGAACTGGAACTCAAAACACTTGTTAATCATAGTTAATAAGCCCATCGGGTCCGGGCTTCAATCGCAACATTTTACAAAGTCGTGCGATCAATCGTAGAGTTCCGATTGCGATTGAGATTTCGGATGTGATTAGCAATTAACTATGGTACATAACTCGATCGGGTCTGCCACTTCAATCGCAGCGTTTTACAAAGTCGTGCAATTGGAACTCGGATGCGATTAGCAATTAACTGTGGTGCATAACTCGATCGGGTCCGCCACTTCAATCGCAATCGCAACTTTCTGTTGCGATGTTCCGCTGCCCTTGCGATCTTATATTGCGATTGGATGAGGGTCCCACTTTATATTACTTCCTTTCCATTGATCATAAGACGCTCCACTTTAATATATATCAATGTATATGCCTTGGACCATTGGAACATATGTAATGCGCTCTATGTATACTCCTGCGTGGGTAGCGATTCCCGGAATGAGATTTGTTTTATGTATCCTTCCGCCTGGGGTTATGCGATTCCCGGAATTTTCTGTGTTATTTTCATTACATTGCTGTTGGAGTTAAGCGATTCCCGGAATAAGTTTTGTATATGTTTATATATATTCTTTGCCGCTGGAGTGAAGCGATTCCCGGAATTTTATAACGGCTCTGCTTCTGTCTCTGACTCTGTCTCTGCTGCTCCTGTCGCTCTGCCTCTGCCTCTATTGCTGAGATAACGGTTCTGCCTCTATTATATTCGTTTCCTCTGCCTTCATTTGCTTCTTTCCTGCCTCTTTGCTTCAGCGCTGCCTCCTTTGCCATCAATGACAACATTTCCAACAGTATCATATGAAATACATGGTGAGTAACATAGATAGACCAAACAATTTTCCTATCTACTCCATCCATTCAAATTTGGATTCCTTTATCTTATATAATGAAGATGAAATCAGCCAACAAGAAAAGGAAAACAAAGAAGAATTTAGCCTACCAGAACAATCAAATCTGCCATCAACTCAAGAAAAGAATATTTTAGACTTTAGCAGCCCTAAACAATAGAAAGAAAAAGAAAATGAGATTGAAATAACTTGGAAAATAAACTTTGATGGCTCTTGTAGAAAATTAAGTTCAGGGGCTGGTGTATGGATACAGAACACAAACAAAGGATTTTCCAATAAACTAGATTTTCCATGCACAAATAACATTGCCGAATATGAAGCCCTCCTTATTGACCTACACTTACTCAAAGATTTAGGAGCCAAAAGAATATCAGTCCAAGGGGATTCTAAGCTAATTATCATACGGATTAAAGGGGAGTATTCAACCAAAAACCTAAAACTCAGAGAATATAGAAATGATGCCCTTGATCTCCTAGAAACCTTTGAAAAATATGAACTCATTTTCATCCCAAGAGCTCAAAATCATCTAGAAAATGAACTTGCCTTTGCTGATAGTAATTACCAAACACCACAGACAAATGAAAAATTCAATATAAAGGTAAAAATAAGGCCTGAAATACTTGACAATGAGGATTATTGGCAAGTGTTTGAAGGAGACAAACACATAGATGATTTTTTGCAATCAAAAAATGAATTTTCCATACCAACACCTACTTCAAGCCATGAGGAAAAATGTTTTGAGGAAGAACAAATCCCCAAAATAGAGCTGTCCTTTTCTGCTAATATAAACCATTTTGAACATCCTTTTAGAGTAGAAATAGTTGATAATATAGACCAAAAAGACTTGGAATTCTTACAATGTAAAAATGATACAATTCCAAGAGGTCTTACACCATTAGAGAAGCTTTTTGATTTTAATGATGTAGCCAAGGAACCAAGATTGGAGCCTATAGAAACAAACATAGAAGAACATAACATAGGCAGCCTAGCAGAACCCAAAATGATCAAGCTATCCATCACTCTTCCATATCATATTAAACAACAATACATAGAGCTTTTCAAATAATTTAGAGATGTGTTTGCATGGGGATACAAGGATCTAAAATCATATGATACCAGCATCATTCAACACAAAATCCCTCTTAAGTAAAATCATAAACCTTTCAAACAAAAAATCAAAAGGATAAACCCTGTTTCATTGCCTTTAGTCGAGAAAGAGATTAAAAAAATGTATGATGCTGGGATCATAGTTCCCCTCAGGTATTCAGAATGGGTTTCCAACTTAGTATCTATTAGGAAAAAGACTGGGGAAATTAGGCTTTGCATTAACTTCAGGAATCTAAATAGAGCCTCCCTTAAAGATAACTACCCCTTGCCAAAAATATATCATATAATTCAAAGGGTGGTTGGGTCTAAAATAATTTCACTGTTGGATGGGTTCTCAGGTTACAATCAGGTGTTAGTATTCCCAAGTGATCAACATAAAACTGATTTTACTACACCTTGGGGTACATTCATGTATGTCAAAATTCCATTTGGTCTGATGAATGCAAGGGCCACCTTCCAAAGGGCCATGGATATAGCCTTCTCAAAAGACATAGGCTATTTTATAATCATTTATCTTGATGACATTACTGTTTTCTCTAAAACTGATGAAGAACACTTGATTCATTTAAGAAACGTTTTTGAGAAATGTAGGAAATATGGCGTATATTTGAATCCCAAAAAGACACTCTTTGGCCTCCAAGAAGGAAAAATTCTTGGCCACATAATCTTTGAAGAGGGAATCAAAGTAGACCCTAAAAGGATTGATGACATATTGAAAATCAACCA
Source organism: Pinus albicaulis (assembly GCA_034641835.2). Taxonomy (NCBI): domain Eukaryota; kingdom Viridiplantae; phylum Streptophyta; class Pinopsida; order Pinales; family Pinaceae; genus Pinus; species Pinus albicaulis. The sequence continues at coordinate 678,866,678 of CM076582.1, read as the reverse complement.
TCCTAGAAACCTCAAAGAATTACAATCTTTCATTGAGAAGATAATTTTTTTAAGGAGATTCATCCCCAACCTTGCTGAGTTATTGAGAAATATCACAAACATACCAAAGAAAGAGATAGGTGTTAAATGGAAAATACAAGCTAAACAATCATTTGAACTAGTAAAACAAGATCTCACCCGAACACCAGTTCTCATAAGTCCTGATTTCACCAAAGATTTTTATATCTTTTTGTTTGCATCTGAACATACAATAGTTGCAGTGTTACTACAAAAGAATAACATGGGGCATGAACAACCTATATCCTTTTTTAGTGTGGCCTTAAGAGATGCTCCACTCAAGTATAACATCATGGAGAAACAAGCATTATCCTTGGTAAAAGCATTGAAAGACTTTAGAGTCTATATTCTGCATTCTCACATCATTTCTTTTGTCCCACATACTGTTTTCAAGGATATTCTAAGTCAAGATCCTGATGGTAAAAGTGGAAAATGGATTGTTGTTATTTTAGAATATGACTTAGAAATTAGGCCCACCAAACTAATCAAAGGGCAGGGATTAGCAAACCTCATGGCTGAGTCAAACTTCCAAGCACTAGATATGAATATGGTTGATGTCTTAGAAGAAACAGAAGAATTCACAGCTCCATTTGTGGAATAAAATTTTGTGAATTCACCTTAGTATGTTGATATCATATATGTGCAGCTTTATATAAATACCCCTCCCTCTCTGTCTAAAAATAAAGCTACATTCTTGAAACAGAAGGCCTTAAATTATTGCATATTAGATTGGGTTTTATATTGGAATAATGTTGTTGGAATATTTCTTAAATTTTTGCTTGAGATTGATGCAGAAAGAATCATGCATGAGCTGCATGAGAGAGAGTGTGGAGGACATCTTTACTGGAAGACTACAACAAATAAAATCCTCAGATCTAGTTACTATTGGCCCACCCTTTTCCCAGAAACTCAGAAACTTGTCATGTCTTGCCATAAGTGTCAAATTTTTGATGGAAAGAGAAAATTCCTACCTTTACCTTTACATCCCATCAGTGTTGAGGCTCCCTTTCAACAATGGGGCTTGGACTTCATTGGGGAAATCCACTCATTTTCTTCAGCCCAACATAAGTGGATCCTCACTTCCACTGATTATTTTACCAAGTGGATAGAATCCATACCTTCTAGGAATGCTATTGACTCTGTCATTATCAAGTTCCTTGAAACCAACATACTATCCAAATTTGGTTATCCTAGAAACATTATCACAGATAATGTTGCTACTTTCAATTCTAAAATAATGGTTGACTTCTGCCATAAGTATCATATTACCTTGGGTCATTCCACTACCTACTATCCTCAAGGAAATGGATTAGTTGAATCCTCCAACAAAAGCCTTGTCAATATTATCAAAAAGTTGTTGGAACAGAATCAGAAATCATGGCATAGTAAGCTTATTAATGCTTTATGGGTTGATAGATTAACAAAAAAAAAGTCAACAAATATGTCCCCCTATTAGCTGGTTTATGGCATGGATGCAGTCTTCCTAACCTCTTTAAGAGTTCCAATCATGAAACTCCTTCAAGGAGTACAAACTGAAGAGAATGATATGCAGAGAAGGATAAATCAGAGCATTCATTTACAACAGTCCAGAGAGTAAGTGTACAAGAGAACACAAACAATCCAAGAAAGAATCAAGAAATTATTTGACAAAAGGACTAAAGAAAATGATTTCCAAGTTGGAAATATAGTTCTAAAGTGGGATTCTAGAAGGGAAGAAAAGGGAAAACATGCAAAATTTGAGAATTTGTGGAAAGGGCCCTAAATTATTCATTCTATAAGGGGTCATAATGCATTATTTTTGCAAGAGATAAATGGAGAAGATCTATTTGGAGGTCCTGTTAATGGCAGGATGCTCAAGCACTATTTCTGCCAAGATCCCTAAATTTCAAAGCTTTTATTTTTCACTGTATATAACATTTCTTTTCAATTTGAAAAAGAAAAAACACAAAAACAATAGAAAGAGAAAAGAGGGCATATTCAAAAGAGGTACATCCCAATACCCAAAAAGATAATTTTTCTAAAAGTGAGATAATATAAGTGACACTGCTGACTAAAAAATGATATATTGTTTAGTCATCTAGCCTAATAATGGATGAACATACTTTAAATTTATGTTGATAAGTTAGTAGAAGCACATATTGATAAGATTTTTTCAGAATTTACTTATCAGTAGAATAGATTAGGATAGAAAAGAAATGGTTCTAATGAAGATAAAATTTGAACCAAGAAAAGGAAAAATATAGCTCTAAATAGATCAAAACCAGAGCTAGGAAAGAATAGATGGATTTTTATAATTTTCAGATCTTAAGCCTTCACAATTTTTTTTTATTTTTCTGCAAATAAAGTCTATATGCAGCTTGTACATACAAATATAGACACCATAGCAAATCAGATAGTCTAATCTTGATTTGACTGTGTTTGAATTTTCTGTCTCAGAAATAGAGAATAAAATCTGTCAAACAGCTTAATCTTGACAGATAGTAGCTTAGGTAGAGAATTATTGAGTTCAATTGTCTAATCTGAACTCATGGGAGATATAAGGGTAGAAATAGATTAGTTTTTCATGCTTTCAAAAGAATAAAATGTTGATGTCAAAGAGTTTTCCAGTTCAATTGCACTCAAAAGAAGAAAAAATGCTAGGACAAGTAGGTTGTGTAGGTAGTTGTTTGGGGAAAATAAATTTGTTTGCTGATACAAAGTACTGATCATATTTTCAAGCAGCATGATCAGAGAAAAAGCAAGTTTTCAAGGTGCAGAAAATACAAAAGCACTGGTCTACTTTCCAGAAATTTATCTCTGAGGTTCTTGACACCTCTAATGAGCTACCATCCCCAAGTGGAGCCACTGTTAGCCATTAATAAAAATTTTGCCATAACTAATGATGGCTAAAACAGGTCTTTTAGTCTTCAAGAAACAAGTTTTAAGAAAAATTGTGAGTTCTTGAAGCCTTGCTGTGTACCTTGGCCAAAGATTCTTTCCATTGATATATTCATCAAAAATCCTTCAAAAACCCTGTTGTTATCATGAAAAAAGATTGTTTTTGGACCCATTTCCATCATTTTTTCCTTTGAGAAAACCCTCTGAAAACCCCTTCATTTCATCTATTTTTCTCATTTTTACCCTTTATTTTCCCTCAAAAATCCCCTTTAAACCTCATAAAATCCCTTTATTATGGTTTAAAACCCTTTTTTCCCCTTATAGGAACCTCAAAAAAGGCTTGAAAACTCACTTTTTAGCCTATTTTTCGACCTTTTTATATTAAGTCCTTAAGCACCTTTCGCTTAAGCCTGAGCCCCTTTTTCCGCCATAAGACCAGCTCCTACAACCAAGTCTTAAGCCTCCCTTGCAATTACATTTTAGAGATTCCCAATCCCTCTTTCCCACACTTATTTTTTTGCTAATGGCCGATCTTCCGATGAGATCATGACCGTCCATTCCCCGAGATCTAATGGCCAACGCTTCATTGTAGCGCCTCATCACATCGGTGCATCGCCTTTTACTTATCGCTTTCCTTTCCCCGCCGATGAAATCTTTGACATTGATCTTTCCCAGATCGAACGGTCCTCATTTCATCGCATCGGCACATCGCAAACTCCCCGTTTCCTCGTTCCCTTACCTTTTTCTGCTGATGGAGTCCTGCACCGATGAGATATCGACCATTGATCTCTCTCAGATCGGAAGAACAGGGCTCCATCGCATCACCCTTCTTCATCACATCGCTTCATTGCACCATCGCTTTTCCTTATCCCTTGAACCTTTTCTCCACCGATATGCAAAACCCCGATCGCATCTCCACCGTTGATGTTTTCCAATCCAACGGTCCATATTCCATCGCATTGACATTTATTCCCACGATCATTTTTATCAAAGCCTCCAGCTGATACATTTGGGACCGTTGATCTGGCTCTCCCAGATCCAACAGTTGGCGCAGTTTCTCCTTTTTCTTTTTCCTCCACCCTGTTCATTCATCCCTGCCATTTTGCAATCAAATCTCGACCGTTGATACTCCTAATCGGGCGGCCAGCATTGTTTCCCAGGTCCTACCCTTCGCCCGCACCGTTTGTCATTTGCGTGATCTGGAAATGAGATTTGAGCCATTGATACTCCCGATCCAATGGTTCCCATTAATCCCCTCCGCTGCTCTCATAAAATCTTTTTCCTAAGTAAAAAAAAACTTTCCGCCCTTTATATAAAGGTGGGCCCTCCCATATCTTATCCTTTCACCCTGCCAGCAGATCTCGACCATTGATCAGAATTGATCCAACGACTATCATTGCATCTCCCGAATTTTCTTCCCTAACCAAGTTTTACCCCCACACCCATTGCAAAAAGGCATTTTCCTTTGTTTTTTCCCTCCATATATGTCAAGTCTCTCGTAAAATATGAGTCATTGATCTTTCTCGATCAATGATCCATCACCTCACGCTTTTCCTCCACTAAAAATCACCCCACATCACCCCGACCCCACCATATATTTCCTTCACACATATTTTCTATTTTTGCGCTCTCTTACAACCATAAATCTGCCCCCCCCAGATCGGATGGCTCAAACTAATTTCATCCTCATTTCACAAATAAATTTGATTGCGCGTTTTCAACGCGAAAACGGTGGTTTTCGCTGGACATGCATCACCCACTCACCTGTATCGCGTTCGCCTCATGCAAAACCACAAACCACCTTAATTTCATGTGAAAACCACCCAGTTTTATGCGTAACCACTCTCCCTCATTTCGGGAAATAATTCAAATTTTAACCCCATTTCCTCATGTTTCTCCATGAAACCCTCCCTCCATGCATTTTTCCTCCTCTTCACTGCTCCTTTTCCTTCGCCTAACCTCTGTTAGAATTTGAACAAAAACGCAGAGTTTCATAACGATTTATGTTTTATTTGCAGGGTTTTAATGGCAGCCAAGGTGTTAAAAGGTCTCCCACAGCCAAGGAAATAGTGGCACAGGGCCGAGGATCACAATCTTCAAAGCTTAATCAAATGCAAAAAGGGACAAAAAGGGTGTAATTTCGGGGTTTTAATCAATGTTTCATAGACATTGGTTAGCCTGTGAAACCCTCCAGTGCGCTAAAGCCACCTGTATGCGAGAAAAATCAAAGGAACAGATGAAGATTAAAGGTCTTAATTGATGATTAAAGGGTTAAAGCAATCCGTTAGAGGATAAAAGACAGCATGAAGGATTATAAAGGAAAATGGAAGCATTAGGCCTAAACATAGTTTAAATGATTAAGTTAAGGAAAACTAGGCTAAAAGGCCTCGAATACATCAACAAGAGGGAGTTATTTCTCCAAAAGATCTAGTTGCCACCTATAGCCTACCTTTTGTCTCAAAGGGAAAATTGACAGTTATTACACTAAAGAATATATTTTAATCCTTCAGGATAGTTATTGTAGAGATAAGAATAAGCCGTGAAATTCAATCTTTTCTCCTATCTTTCTATCAGAAGTTAAGATAGAGTTATTGAAACAGAGAAGTAGCTGCACCTATTTCTGCCTTATGCCTTGCATGGTTTTCAAGGCTAGAAATGCATTTACTCTATAATTAATAACACTTGGACCCTAGATCATTTCCACCTCCTCATTTGCATCATAAATACTACATTTTAACTCATTGTATTGTGGGCATTTTGATAACTCTTTGAAGTAATAGATAGCTCTGTTGAAGTTGAAAGAAATTGATGTTTTGGAACCTGTGGATGTTTTGACCTATTTTTTGATGGAGAAAGCTCTATCATTGGATCCCTGAGCTTGGCTGTTGGTGAAGTATTCTAATATGTTAATTTTTTTCCTGTTTTCCATTCTGTTTCATCATTTCTTTCTTGCAGTACAGTAAAAATATTAGGCTAAGAAATGTCTCCTAGAAGCACCTTAGGCCTGTTTACTCTTCACTGCCTTCATGTTTTCATCTGCTAAAAGTTTTATTGAGTAGTTTGACTGCTTTTCAACCCTTAAGCTTGTTTATTTCAGAAATAGTTCAAATAGTCGGTCTCAAGAATGATTTATGGTTTTCCCTGCTTACTTGTTGCCACTTGAAAACTACTTCTGAAGTCTCCCTTTAAAGTACCATTGTTTACAGTCTGCCAAAGAGGTCGGTTTTGATCATACCCTTTGTTCTTGCTTAAATAATTGTTTTGAAGGTATTTATAGTTGTAATCAAATATTTCTAGGAGTTGCCTCTTCTATGAATACAGTTATTTGTGAATATTGAATGTTTTATTATCCTTGAAGTGAAATCTTTGGATGAAATAGAGCGTTCCTCGACTCCTAGATTTCATTTGAAAATTTTTTCTTGAAATTTTTATTTTTTGAAGTGTGATTTGTAGAATTCACATTTAGCCTTGTCTATGGAATAATTCTTCATGTTTAGATAATGATTTAAGTCCCTTTCTTGAGAAGTACATATAATTAAGGATTCTTAATTTCCCTTAGTTCTACTTTTCATTCTAAACCTTTAATTTCCATTTAATTCCACCTGAAAAACTTTTTAGATCCAATAGCCAAGTTAGATTTTCCCTTTGATATCCCTGATTCATCTACAGACTTGTTACAAACTTCTACTTGACTCCATCACCCAATAACTTAGAGATTTCCCTTTTCTATCTATGTTTCCTAGATCATCATGTCCCATCAAACAATCAAACAAACTCATGCTTAATAACTAGCCTAAAATCAGCCTTTTACAAAGAAAACAAGTCATATCTTTGCAAACAATTGAGAGATCCCTCTCTGAGACTAGGAGGGCTAGATCCTAGAGCTCTAAAGACTGGTTTATATGTTGCCTTAATATTTGTTTTTCCAATCATCCAAATCACAGGACCCCAACATATCCCTCATAGGCTTCCAAGCTGAAATACTTGGAACTTCCTTCCTCCTATGAACCTACATTGTTGGAATGCATAATTCCTGCAGGTGCTCCTATTGCATGGAGGTGTAGAATGATGGCTTGATGTCAGATGTCACAATTTTTCTCCTGAAATACTTGAATGAATTCACAATGAAAAAGGGTTGATCTCTCCACAAGTTCCCCAGCTGAAATACTGGAAGCTACCTTCCTCCTCTAAAACCCTAAGGCAGGAATGCGTAATTCCTGAAGTTGTAAGTGTTGATGAAAGGGGCTTAATATGGCACCAATGCTAGATGATGAATGGCTACTCAAAGAAACATTTATATTGTGAGCACTCGAATTCCCCCATGAATAAGATTGGGATCTCTGCTCGTAGACACCCATGTGCTAAACAACACAAAAAACTTAGCTAAACACCTAAAATGTTCAAAGAAATGTCAAATGAGAATACAATATCAAAATCCAGAATGCATTCTATGGTTGCCCTCATCTTCCTTTTATTCTTGTGATACTTCCCTATCCTTGGCCCACCTCATTACTGTGCTGCACATGTGGCCACTAGCATCCATGAAGACTGTGTTATCTCCCCATGATCTCCATCATCTCTACATTTACTCTCTTCTCCCCCCATCAAGTGTGCATTTAATGTGTAATATTCCTAAATGGGAAGAGTAGAAATATAGCTCAGAAAATGGAAATAGTAGAAAGAATTAACACATTACATATGATCCAAATGATAGATCCATGTTATTAAGCATAACTGCAATAAATTTATACAAAATATTGGAGAACCAACCCCTCAAGCTAGGTAAGAGAAGCCACCATCAACCAAAGGCACCAATACATGATTTGCAACTGCTACAAAAAATTTCTGAAGAAAGTACAACGTAGTTTTAGTGACGAATATTGTAGCTGTAAAACATATATAAATGTATTTGATAATGTAATGCTCATAGAAGGCCAAAAGTGGAGATATATCCTCCTATACACATTTCCTAGATAACCCAGGAAGGGCTTTTGGAAATACACCAAATAAAAATGGTGAATCTAAAGCCCTAGGGCTGAAGAATCAATGCAGCTAAAGCACAAAGAGGAGGTGGCTAAAACTGATGTAGATATGAGTGGAAATCCTCCAATAGACTCTCTCAATGAATGGATGATCCCCTCAATGGAAAGAAAGAACTCCAAATGGAGCAATGAACTCACCCCTGCAACAGATATCTAAAATAACGTAGTCATGGACTAGAATTGCACTCTAGGGGAAGATGATGAATGGGCCTAATGCAAAAATATGACATGAAGCATAGGGAACTTCCTTACTAATCTCCCAATCGAAATAAAGCTTCCTCCACTTAAGAAAAGCTCAGAAATGAACCAAAAAAACCCTCCACTGCTTCACCCTACAACTCAGCACATATCTAAAGAGAATATGCGCTATAGAAGAAAGGTGTCACTTGAAAAAAGCCAGAATGTAGAAAAAATGCTCAATAAATTCTCCTGAGTAGGCACTCTAAGTCCCATGAGGATGAAGATGGGATTCCCACTTAGGAACACCCTGGTGCTAAACAACACTGCAGTCTTAGCTAAACAGCTGAAGAGAGCCCAAAATCTTAATATACCACAATCAAATAATAATCAAGACATGCTCCTAATGGCTTCCATCCTCTTCCTTATATTCTTGGTCAGATTCCTCACCCTTGGCCCCACTCATTAAAGGCACTACTTCCATGCAAAGGATCTCCCCCCAAAACTGCGTTGTCCCTCATTGAATATCCACTACTTCCATACCAGCGTTGTTGATTTCGTCAAAGCTGAACCATTCCACATGCTTCTTCCCTTGTTCACACATAGGGGAGATTTATCCAACTCTTTTGATGCCCTCCATTCACATTTGAAGTGGCTTTATTCCTACTAAGGATATTTATGGGTCTCCCTACCCTCCTATTCTTCTAACTAAGAAGAAAATGAGATTTTAATATTCCAATTCGCTGCATGCTAATTTAGGAATATTAAAATCTTCCCCTCTGAAATGTTTCTTGTCCTGAAGCAACTACAAGGATAGATCTAAAAAATGTAGGGAACCTTCATTCCCATGTGAAGCTCCAACCTCGAAGCTATCATCCATATAAAATAAATCACGCTCCTGAATGGTAATTCATATAAAAAATCCTCCCACATGCTCATGATGGGCTCCACCCAAAGACTGAATTCAATCATATGGCTCACCTCATAAGGAAAAAAGTGATATAATGTAGCAACCATATAATATTCCACGCTCCTCCTGAAGCATGAAGAAGTGTTGGAAGTTTCACTCCCAATGGACACATCCAACCAATGTGTCATCCCCGCAATCATGTCCCCAATAATAATAAGAACATCTTCAATATATGGGATCAAAATCAAAGTCATGGTAGCTACCATCTGTAGTAATGGTGAAGGAAAATGGTCCCTCAAGTGGAACCAGTGCATTTTTACTCCTAACTACATCAGAATATGGCATGATTTAATATTCCCAATTAGTCATGAGCTAATTGGAATATTCGTTTTTTTTTTTTATTTCATTGTTTAAAGAATAAAAGTGTAAAGAAGGTCCATAATACTCCTAAATAATGAATAAATCAATTCCAAATGTAAAAAGGTTAAATATTGGCTTCTAAATCAAGCACCCCTAGGTGTGAAATGGGCTGGACATTTTGACTGGGTCAACCTTGACCAAATCTACAACAATGTCTTGGAGGAGTGGCCATCAATGAGGCACAACACAGTTTTATATGGACATGCCTTGTGTGAAATAAGTGATCTCATTGGAAGTGGTTTTGGGTTTCCAAGATCTTAACTTATAAAAGGAAGAGGATGGAAGCATTAGAGGGTTGTTGATGAACATTATATTTTTGAATTTATTGTATATTTAGACATATATCATTCTCTTGTTGTTTATTTAGGAATTAATGTTGTTTAGCATTGGGTGTTCCTGGTCGGGAATCCCACCTCTTTCCTTGAGAGGCCTTTTGGGAGAATTTGAATTGTATTTTCCACTATCTGGTTGAAGGCCAATCTTCTTCTTTCAACTACAACATAGATCTTATTGAGGGTTTGGTTGTATTTGAAAGCTACAACAAGTGGAGTCTAGATATTTCCAGATCTAGGCCATTTTCGTTCTCCTTTTCAGTGGAGGAGGCTTCTATTCCATTGGGAGGAGAGTATTGGATGAATTGGGCTACATTTTCTGATCTTAGCATGTGGCCAACCACATTTCGATCCCTAAAATGTAGTTTTACTTCCAAATTTGCATTATTCATATAGGTGAAGTTGCAGGGTGTTTTGGCACACCATTTGGAGAGTTGGTTTTTAGGTGTTGGGGATCTACCCTTCACTTTGGAGATATATTCGAGGTGATCATTATATTGTTCATATAAAATCAGATCCACTTTCTAGATCTGAATAGTTTTGTAGATCTGCAGACTTAGATCTCAGATCTACAACTTGTACATGGTGTAATGCTGACAACCCCAAGGGGATTATGAACATGAGCCTATATAGTGTATGGATCTATTATAAATCTGAATTTTCATGCACTTATATACTATATAACTAAAGTGTAATCTACAACTGTCGCAGATGAACAAAATAACATTGTAAGGATTTTTCCGGTCTTAATACATGGTTGCAGCACCTCATTTTGAGAATTTTATTCTATTGGAGACTTTTATTTCCTATTATACATCTTATGAGGCATCTTGTACATCTATTTTGTTGTTGTAAATACAAATGAAAGGTCTCCATATTGGCCTCCTTCTTTGTCTATGATGATCTGTGTTATTTTCCTGCTTTTCTGCACTGTATTGCTACATTTCCCATTTGGGAATATTATAGTGGTATGGAAGCATCATCTTGGCATAGCTTGTGCTTTCAAAGAAGACAATATGTCTTCTGAAGAAGAAGATCCTCTTACTAGAAGAGAGAAGAGGTATCTGAAGAGAAGACAGAAGAAATTTGATTACAAAAATGACAATGAAGACAACGGTAAAGCCCCTTTATCTAGAGGTGAAGATGAAGATAAGGATTTTCCTAAGATCCTTCTTAGAGACATGAAAGATCTTTCTAGAGAGATCAAAGAGATGAGAATGGAAAGAATCAATTAATCCCCTAAATTATTCCATCTTGGAGAAAGCTTTGGCATGTCTCATGAATGGAATGATCAACCAGTGCATCAGCCACAAGTTTCCCAATGCTCTACCATGCCTACATTTTTGGCTGTGGGAAATGAAGGGTTGCAAGAGCATGAATCCCTTGAAGATTATTTTTAAGAATATGAGTCTCAAAATAAGATATTCAAAGATCACTTTAGTTTTCAAGAGTTTTTTCACATAAAGGACAATAGAAGACCAAGGAATCATCATAGAGGTGTTGGATTCATTTAGAGTCATGATTGACACCACACTATGGGCTTATTATTTTTAGCCAATTTTGATGGGTCATCCAAGTGTTCTTCCAAATCTTGGGTAGAAAAAATTGACATCTACTTTCAGTTGAACAAGGTTCCAGAGATAGAGGCTATCAAGATTGAAATGCTACACCTTGAAGGTGAAGCACATGACTAGTGGTTCCATGGCTTCTCTACATTGGGTCATGCTAATGTGACTACTTATTCAGAGTTCAGTAGAAGGCTAGTGGAAATATTTGATAGAAGAGATCCAAAGGCACCATTCACGAGCCTTGAAAATCTGAAACAATAAGGTAATACAGAAACTTATATCTCTGAATTTTTAAGACTTTTCGTTATGGCTCCTGATTTGTCTATAGCAAGCAGGGTGTTCATGTTCATTGATGGTTTAGATGAACCTCTTGATGGGTTGGTTAAATCTACCAAGCCCACTACCCTACATGATGTTATTGAAAGGGCTAGAGACCTTCAAGATACCCTGCCAAAAGCGAAGGAAACTTTTCAGCATAAGCCCTCTTTTCCTTCAAAGGGAAAGGAAGAAAAAGCTGCTCCTTCTAAGGAGAGCTCATACAAGAAACCTCTTGATGATGATGTCTGGAAATATCTAAGAAGAAGGAAGATTTTCTTCACTTGACAAGAATCATGGGCACCTCGACATAGATGTGCTTCTATAAAAGCACATTAAATAGAGGTCTTCTCAGATGATGAGGAGGAAGAAGAAGAATAATAGAGGAGGGATCATAGCAATGACACTGCAGGAAGAGAGCCAACACCATCCGAAGAAGGGAATGGAGCATTTTATCCTATTGGATGGGCTCTTGCATCTTTGATAGGAGTACCTAAGTACTCAACGTTAAGATTTCAAGGTTCCAGCTTGAGTCAGAGGGTTTTTGTTTTGATTGACAGTGGGGCTACACATAATTTCATTGATGCCCAACTAGTGCAAAGGATGGAAATACCCAGTGATTCTTTTGAGGGATTCTCTGTTTTTGTCCTAGGAGATAGAAAAATGAAATTCATGCATTATGTCCCATCACTTTCAGTCACCATGCGGACATATACATTGATTGATCACTTCTTTTTGGTTGACATACCTGACACCAATGTGATATTGAGTGTTCAATGGATGATTACATTAGGAAAAGTCACCACTGATTGGGAGGCTTTGCAAATGGAATGGGTGGACAAGAAGAGTGGTGAAACTAAAATGATCTAAGGCATGCATACATATCCCTCAAATACAACTTCCACACAGAAAAAAAATATGGATTTCCGTAGTGGAAGCAAGGACCTTACAGTCCCATCTATCATGCTCATGAGATTGTTCATGGGACACTATTATCTAGTGGCAAACCACCTACGAGGCCACTTGATTCATATTTTTTTGGAAATGTCTCACAACATGATGCTCCAAGCATATATCCAGGAGGGATGGGAGCATTGGAAGACAATGATACAACGCTGGGAGTCTTGGGTAGGCTTAAGGAGGAGGAGATATTTTCCCAACATCATCATTACCCACTCTCATTTCAGATTCTTCGCTGTGGGAGGAGATGCATGGAAGGAATGACCTTCCAACTTATACCTTTGGCATGGGAGATTTCAAGAGGGAGAGTATTCATATGATAGAAATTTCTGTTGAGAAATCATTAGTGATTTCACTATGGGAGATTGACCCATATTGGAAATCCCAGCTGTTGATGGATTATTCCAGGGATCTTCACACTTGAATAATACTTGATGACCAGCTGCATGAAGAGGGCTACTTAGTCCAAGAAAGATTCATCTATTATCATGGTACAATATTTTTTTCTAGAGCCTCCAAGCTCAAGGAGAAGTTACTACAAAGGACCTATGAAGAGTTCTGTTTCAACCACTCATATTCCATGACATTCTACAACATCATCATGAGAAGATACACTTGGAAGGGCTTTGAAAGAGAAATATATCTGAATTTTCAAAGATGCATGTACCATGTGAATATGGGGTAGCAACATAGCTATATAAAATATTTAATTCAACCATATCTTTCTCTTTTTTAGGAAGGGGATATATGTATGCACCACTCCATTTGTTTAAGGAGGAAATTTGGTGAAGAAAATTCTCATGTAAATAATGTTTTATTTGATTATTATTTACATTCTTTCACCATGTATATGCAAGCCATGAATCCAAGGAGGATTATTGTACCTTATACACTTCATGGCCAACTTTGGGACACAAAAAATTCTGAACATGGCCACTCCCTTGGAGAACAAAGGGAGATTTTGTTTCATGATGGGTGCATTCCTAAAGCACCAAATATATCTCACACTTTCAGCCATGGTGAGATGACATGGGCAGCAAGTAAGTGGTGGGGAAACCACTCACCACATCATGATTTGATGCAGCCAGGAGATGCACTATGCTGGTTCCACATGTGGAACTATGACCCACCTCCATATGAAGAAATTTTCGTTTGTATGTATTTGATTTTGATCCCATACTTTGATGATGTACTTTTACTTTTTATGGGAATGTATGGAGGAAGGATGGGAGGTATGTATGTGCCCTATGGGATGGAGATTCTCCATGTATATTATGCTACATGTTTTAGGGAGAACATTGGGCAAGATATGTTTGTTTTGTTTGAGCTATTGTCTCCTTATGGGATGGACTATTTACATCTCATGAGAACTTTGGAGGAGAAATTCATCGAGGGATGGATTGGTGAACACTTAGCTTATTGTTACACAATAATTTTTCACTATCCCTACAATCCCCATATCACACATTGGAGGGTCATTTATGTGACCAATAAGTAGTGTCATGCCTTGAAAATACCATCATTGCATCCCTTGCCATGAGGACAACAATGCTTCTGTCGACCATTTCCTGAGCAGACCACTAAAAGCACCTGTTTTTTCCTTGGTGTTGGTAGCCCGTTATTCCCTCACGCCAATGAGGAAAATTAACACTGAGCCCATGCTAGTTGGTGCTCTATCCCAGTTAAGCACCCACGCCAATCTGTTTATGGAATTTTTTTTAAAAAAAGAGGCGAAGCTTCGATCAGAACAACTTCATGGATGAGTCATAGGGAGTGGTTCGACTGAATAACCACGGCTTTCCTACTTTGGACTCTTGTTTCCACCTTATGGGGAAACTTCCCAAGGGATAAGGCCTCATTTCCAGTATTTTAGGGATCCCAACCTCCTCCTCTCCTCTATAAATGCAACCATCTTCCATTGATGTGCTAGTTGAACATATGCTAGTTGAACATATTCTGGTAGAACAGATAGCTGAAAAACTTAGCATACAAAAGAAGCAATCATAGCTTCGAGAGAATAGTGCAGAGTGTGATTGTTTTTGTGTGTTGAGAACATAGTGAGATCTTGGACCTTTGTTCATGAGGGTGTGACAAATGTGCTTGGATATGGACCTGCCGAAGGAGAGCCTCAACATCAAGGCTTGGTTGTAAACTCCCTTTGTCTTTATCATAATAAAATTCATCTGATGTTTATCTTCCATTATTTTTTAGATCTATAATGATATTTCTAGCATTCCTTGATTAATTAGATAGGTTGTAATTATTTTATGTTTTTCGTGGTGTTACGCTTGTCATGTTGTCTTGACTGTTTGTACAAGTAATCAAACGTTGATAGCAGCGTGTATCGAGCTGGAGAAGAGAGACAGATCAAGAAGATTCGATGGAAGATGAAAAAATAGCATCCGAACGATGTAGGTCATCTTCCTTGCTCTTAATTTCATTTACAATCTAGGAAGGTAGATGTTAGTATGTTCCCGTAGTTTCTAGACCCATCGTAGGGCTAGAGGGATCGCCTCTGTCCAGAGAGGGGATTTACCTGGATAACAAGTTGGTGACTCCACTGGGGAGTCTCATTTGAGTTTGTCACTCTTTGAGGTCTTAGTCATTCGACGGATTTAGTTGAATGAACGTTTCCCTATTTGTTCCTATGTTTTTCATCAATTATGATCTTTTAGTTTTTTATTGAAGTGGTGAGTCTAGTCTTGGTTGGGAGAAATTATTTATTTTTTCCTGTTCAAGCATTGGCGCTTTTATTTTTTTAACAGTCACACCGATTGGTGCTATTTTTTAGTTAGAAACCCGTGCCAATTGGCCATTGGTGCTAGTTGTCAGTGAGCAATTCACGCCAGGTGGCACTAGTTTCACGCGCCAAAATCGTGCCAATTTCAGGGTGTATGAAAAATTGAGATTTTTTCCCTAAATCCTTCACCAATGTGTCTTGCCCTTCCTATCCTTTTCTCTGTATGATGTACATGTTCTCCCCTTTACTTTTTCACTTGTGATAATATATTACATTGCTCATTGTTCAATTGAAAAGTCTTCTTTCTTTGATTTCTTGATGTAAAAGGGAATGAATGCCTTGTTTTGAGCTCATGCTTTGGAACTCATTTTTGTGCTTGACCTCATATGTCTTGTAGCCTTTTGAAGAATTTCGTTACAAAGTGTTTAAAACAATGATTGCATTCTTAGTTTTTGTTTACATCTATTTTGCATTCATCCTTCATTAAGGATATTTTCATTCATTTAGTTTTCATCTTAGAGCTTTCTTTTCGTTAAAATGCATTAGATCACGTTGCATTGAAGAGTATTTTTTGAGATTTATCATTGGACTTAGATTACATTGTTTAATGGTTGAAAGCTAAAAAATGGCATTGAGTGCATTCTCTTTCATTAAAAGCATGCATTATGTAGATTCTCATTTCATCGAAAAATGCATTGAGTGCATTCTTATTCTTTCAAACAAAAAAGGAAATTGTGCATAGATTACAATTGCATAGTTTTCAAAAAATATAATTTTGCATAGATCACATTACATAATTCACATCGTTGAATGTTTTAGATTAATTTTGGATATTGAAAGTCATCTAGTTTCGAAAAAGTTTCGTTTTCGGTATTGATGTTTGTTGCATCATTTTTTGGAACTCTTCCCTTAACTAGATAGCATTCATCAAATTGAAAGATTTATTTCCTCATATAGCTGCATATAGGGGATTGTCAGATGACATGTGGTAGGGCCTTGAGACAGAGACATAATTCAATATCAACTTTAAAACTTATTTAATTAACCTAAGGAAGCATTGAAACCTAACGAAACAATTTTAGTGGTCTAGGTAGAGATGTGTTCCGGTGTCTTTAGGCCTAGTAGTTGTCGCTCGCCATTTGGCTACAGGCAGCACTAGTACGGACTTGTTCTCCCCATACCGTCGCGTATAGAAAGCGAGACCCCATTAGGTTGCAAATCCTTTATCCATAGGAAGCCGATTCTGTCACCTTTTACCCGTGATACACCAGACATAGCATTCAGAGAGATTACCTACTCGTACGTTAATTCCTTGATGGATTTCTCTTTCATTTTTACCAAGGTGTATATGGTAGTTCACAGATATCTGGTACACCCATATACCTAGATTACCAGAGCAGTCATTTGATCTTTACTAACTCCCTAAATTTGAAAAGATCATCAAGCGCTTGTCCTTTCACCCTTGTTTCCAAACTGAAAGTGATAGAGTCATATTTTACTTGTTTCTTGACTCTTAAAACATGAAACGGTGAATTTCTGGTTTCAATTTCATTAAATTAATCACCCACGAAATATTCCTGGTTATAATTTTTGTCCTTAGTGTTTTATTTCAAGGTCATTTACGATGGAAACTTTTCCATAGTTTTCCAATCAAGGAGTCCCCTCTTAAGGGAGTTTTAGTCCTTTTCCTGCTTTAGGAAATATTGGTGCTCCTTATATGGCCACGTTATCCCTCCCTGGGTTAACTTTTGAGTTGCATGTTTGGTTGTTTTGAACCTCTATGGTCTCAAGTGTTCCGGCTGTTGTCCCATCCACTCCTCCACCTAAGCAACACCATGCTGATTCGAAGGTGGACCTCTCCCCTTCTTCACCTGTTTCTTTGTCCTCATCTTCTACTTCACCTGGTGAAATTTTGGATTCTAGTACCCGAGTGGCTAAGAAGAAGAAGAAGAAGTCAGATAAGTGAGAGGCTAATTCTGCAGTTGTTGCTTCTAAAACCCGTGGTCTCGATGAACCTTCCAACCCTCCATGGAAATTTATGTTCCCTTTCATGTTGTGCTAGGGAAAAGATCTTCTTCGAGATTTCCTTGGCATTCGCAAGGTGCTCTAAGTATGGTCCAACGGTCGTCCATCGTTGCCTTTGTCTTTCGGGAGTCAGGTTGAGGGCATGTCTTCAGCTAGTGTTGGTAAAGCTCCTAAGAAGCAGGGTAAGCTTGAAAAATCCCTATAAGTTGTGTGAAGAGCACCATTCCATTCACCTTTGTTTTTATATCGATGAAGCCAAGAGAGTTTTGAACAACTCGATTGTTCTGCACCGTGCCTTCCATCTGGTTACAAACAACTTTCTTTGATTCCTTCACCAGTTGATTTAATGATTAGTCAAGAGTCATCCTTGCTTGATCCGGATCCCTCGAAAATTCACCATCATGAATCCATCCCTGACCAAACATTGGTCGTGGGATCGGTTGAGCTAGCCCCGTCTGGAGTGCATCGAGTCTTTTCCGTTGAGAGTGGATCTCACATCCCTCATGTTCTTCTTGTTTCTTCATGTTCCTCGGACTTGGAGAAATATTCTCCCATCCATGTACCTTTGTAAGCTACTCCTCTGCCTCCCATGATGGAGGTCCCGAAGGATACTCCTTCTGTGTCCATGATGGAGGTGGCGGAGGTTTCTCCTTCTTCTCCCATAACACCAAGGGAAGACCATCTTGGTTTGATGGTAGCCCCTCTAAGTAGTTTTGTCGCTTCCTTCGATTGGGGTCGATTCGCAAGTTATAGCCTTCCTTCTTATGTGCCCTTTGAGATCATGGTACAAGCCTCCCATCTGGTCGTACCTGACACCATTATAGATGAAGGCGCGTCTGTCAATATTTTATCCTCAACTACTTGGAAAGCTTTCAGTTCACCGCCACTTGTGCCTGTTATGCAGAATCTATCGGTGTTTAATAGAGGAACTAATCAACCGTTAGGGATCCTTCGGAAGTTACCTGTTACTTTGGGAGGGAAAACTATCCATATGGACATGATGGTTGTTCCTGGCCCCTTGGAATTTAATTTACTTTTGGGCCGTGATTATACTTATTCCATGGGAGCTCTTGTCTCCTCCCTCTTTCGTGTGATGTGTTTTCTACACCAAGGTCAGATCATGATCATCGATCAACTTGCATTCTTTGGTCTGAATATGGCAGCTAGTCCACCATAATCCTTGTCAGATCTTTATCTGCCAATTGTGTCATCCCCGCCGCATGTCAATTATGTGGCTACCTGTCCTGTGCTCATATTCAGTGATAATTCTATTGTACGTCATGTGCTGGGGGCATTGGGTCTAGACTTCCAAGATGTTTTCCTTCCATCGGACGGGAAACCCTTGGAAGCTATGACTTCTTATTCATTATGATGAGGTCTTCCGGAGCACAATTCGTTTTCTTGTGTCAAGCTCCTTAAAAAATGAAACCAGGTCTGTCGGAGCAGAGTTCGTTTTCTTGTGTCAAGCTCCTTAAAAAATGAAACAAGATTGTTAGAGAATAGTTTGTTTTCTTGTGTCAAGCTCCTTAAAAAATGAAACAAGGTCTTTGGAGCATAGTTCGTTTTCTTGTGTCAAGCTCCTTAAAAAATGAAACAAGGTCGTTGGAGTAGATTTCATTTTCTTGTGTCAAGCTCCTTAAAAAATGAAACAAGCTCTTATGAGGATAGTTCTTTTAATGTTTCAACCTCGTTAAAACAATGAAACACGTTCCTGTACAATTCGAGTATTTGTTTAGATCTCGTAAAATCCTAGTTGAGTCTTTCCCTTAATCTCGTAATTTGAACCTTTACTCCATCTACCTTTCATATGGATTGAAGCTTGGGGGGCATGTACCTCGAATTGAGTCACCATGCTGGGGGCATGCTTACGGTTTCAAGCATAGTTTATATTTGTTTCAGGCTTGTGTAAAAATGAAACCAACTTCAAGCAGAGTTTCTTGATTTCAAGCTTGTGTAAAAATGAAACCTTTCCCATTTTACCTCTTGTGATTGCCATTTTATCAGCCTGTTTTTCCAAATGAGCCTTGGTTTTCTCACTCCATCGTCATTATCTGCTTGGCTGAACATATGCCTTCACTTGGTTGTTTCACCTGTTCCTGAGGAACCGCTGTTATGAGTGGTCTTGTTAGCTAGCCTCTTAACCTTTACTTGTTTTGAGCAGTTACACCATCACCGGAACTAGTAGCTACCCTTTATACCACTCATTCCTCCTAGAGGATTAAACTTTCAGCTCTTTTCTGACTCTCTAAAAATGAAAAGATTGACGAGTCACTTGTCGTTTTGAGCTCGTTAAATAAGATGCGAAGCAAAATCTACCCAGTATACGTTTACCCCTTTTTCGGGCTGGGATAGATTATTTACAAAAAAGGAATACCCTAGCCTATAGTGACTAGGAGGTTCTCCCAAACAAAATTTTCTACCTTTTCGGATCTATGGGACTATCTACGAAAAGGGACTACTAGATTTTTCTTTTCCGCTGTCTTTTCAAAGTCTCTAAACATGAAAAGATGTTGAGTTCTTCCTTTGTCAGACTCATTAAAACTGATGACATCGGACTCTGTCGTAATGACGTTAACTGAGTTCCTCCTTCCTAGGGCTTGTAAAATGTACTAGGTTGGATTTGTCCAAAGGAAAAACTTATATGACAAGCATATGGTATCCTATTCAAGCTTGTGTAAAAATAAAGAGGTACTCACCATAAATGGTGGGGGGAAATGGAAGTTATTCGTCAGTTGTGTTGGTAGTATGCCACTCTTGAACATGACACTTGTCTGCAGTTCGTGTCAGGTTGGGATATCTTCACTCTGTCACTTTTCCGCCATGGGTTTGGGAAATCTGTTTGCCTCTCATTATATTATCAATTTTTTCAACATGACCTCTCATCCTATTTGAGTCAAATGCTACCAAATTATAGAGTCGTGTCACCGATATGTTCAAGAGAAAATCCTTCTATAGTTTGTACATTCCCTGATCCTTTGTTTCAGACTTGATTCACACTCATATTACCTTATTTGTTTCATGTCAATGATGTGGGATTCATTATGACCCTCCTTCGATGGATCACTTCCTGTTGACTTCAGCTCATTATCTGGGAAGTTGATCTAGAGACACCCTTCTGGTACCTTAGAGATTGCATGCCCTAATGACAAGTTCTTCACATTCAACGACAGGTTCACATCATTGGCCTTCGATCAGGCGATTTCATGGGTGTTCGACTTCAGCTCACTATTCACATTCTGTGGATTGTACTAGTAGCACCTTGACAGCCATTGACATTATGGGTGGTTTCTCTTGCACTTGTTAACGGTTCACATCATTGACCGGTAATCAAGTGATTTTATATCATGTTCAACTTCAACATGTCTATTCATATGTTGGAATTTGTACTTTGATCAGGTGGTGTTGGAGAAAAATACCCTGGGCTTCGATCACAAAAGTCTAGGTTGCGAGGAGTGATGAGTCATTCATGATTATATACATGATTCTTTAGACATATGGATGTGACCATAACATGGGTTCTCTTGTTTTGATCCTCTCTATACGGATGGCTGCACCCATACCATGGATCTATTTCATATGATCCCTTTATTCAGATGGCTGCATCCATGCCAAGGATCGATTCACATGATCCTTTTCTTGATGGATAGTTGCGCCTATACCATGGATTCATGTATTTTCAACATATATTTAAGTTACGTATATGTATCTATGCTTTATTTGCAGGTCTCCCAACAACAGCGCCTGGTTCCTTGCACGTACTTGTAAAGCATTTCACCCCTCACTCATGTTTGGAGTTCATACTTTAGGGGGCATTTGTTACATAGTATTTTTTCAGTGTCCCTGCAATCCCCATCTCACAAATTGTAGGGTCATTTATGTGACCAATAAGCAGTGTCATGCTTTGCAAATACCTTCATTGCATCCCTTTCCATGAGGACAACAATCCTTCCGTTGACCAATTCCTGAGAAGACCACTAAAAACACTTGTTTTTGCCTTGGCGCTGGTAGCCCGTTATGCCCTCGCGCCAATGAGAAAAATTAACACTGAGCCAGCGGCAGTTGGCGCTCTATCCTAGTTAAGCACCCGCGCCAATCTGTTTATGGTATTTTTTTTTTAAAAAGAGGCGAAGTTTCGATCACAACAACTTCGTGGATGAGTCATAGGGAGTGGTTCAACTGAATAACCATGGCCTTCCTCCTTTGGAATCTTGTTTCCACCTTTTGGGGAAACTTCCCAAGGGATAAGGCCTCCCTTCCACTATTGTAGGGATCCCAACCTCATCCTCTCCTCTATAAATATAGCCATCTTCCTTTGATGTGCTAGTTGAACATATTCTGGTCGAACAAATAGCTCAAAAAGCTAGCATAGAGAAGAAGCAATCATAGCTTTAGGAGAATAGTGTAGAGTCTGATTATTTTTGTGTGTTGAGAACATAGTGAGATCTTGGACCTTTGTTCATGAGGATGTGACAAACGTGCTTGGATATAGACCTGTCGAAGGAGAGCCTCAACATCAAGGCTTGGTTGTAAACTCCCCTTGTCTTTATCATAATAAAATGCATATGATGTTTATCTTCCATTCTTGTTTACATCTATAATGAGATTTCTAGCATTCCTTGATGAGTTAGATAGGTTGAAATTGTTTTATGTTTGTCATGGTGTTACGCTTGTCATGTTTTCTTGACTATCTGCATAGGTAATCAAACGTTGATAAAAGCATGTATCGAGCTAGACAAGAGCGACAAATCAAGAAGCTTCGACGGAAGATGACAACATAGCATCAGAATGAGGTAGGTCATATTCCTTGCTCTGAATTTCATTTACAATCTAGGAAGGTAGATGTTAGTATGTTCCCATAGTTGCTAGACCCACCCTAGGGCTAGAGGAATCGCCTCTGTCCACAGAGGGGATTTCCCTGGACAACACTTATGAAGGAAGCTTATCACATGTTGGTGTCACCAATGGATGAGGAGAAGAGTTGCAGCACTCACCATGTCAGTTGCGTGAGGAGAAGAAACATTTGGGAGGGGAGGACTGTAATATTCCCAATTAGACATGAGCTAATTGGAATATTCATTTTTGTTTTATTTATTTTTTTAAATAATAAAAGTGTAAAGGAGGTCCATAATACTCCTAAATAATGAACAAATCAATGCAAAATGTAAAAAGGTTGAATCTTGGCTGCTAAATACAGCACCCTTAGGTGTGAAAGGGGCTGGACATTTTGATTGGGTCAATCTTGACCAAATCTAGAGTGCTATCTGGGAGAAGTGGCCATCAATGAGGCACAACGCAATTTTATATGGAGATTCCTTGTGTGAAAGAAGTGATCTCATTGGAAGTGGTTTAGGGTTTGCAAGCTCTTAAACTATAAAATGAAGAGGATGGAATCATTAGAGGGTTGTTGATGAACATTATATTTTTGAATATATTTTCTATTTAGACATATATCATTCTCTTGTTCTTTATCTAAGAATTAATGTTGTTTAGCATTAGGTTTTCCTAGTTGGTAATCCCACCTCTTTCCTTGAGAGGCCTCTTGGAAGAGTTTTCATTGTATTATCCATTATCCGGCTGAAGGCCAAGCTTCTTATTTCAAATAAAACGCATATCCTGTTGAGGGTTTGGTTGTCTTTGAAAGCTGTAGCAAGTGGAGGTTGTATCTTTCTAGATCTAGGCCATTTTATTTATCCTTTTCAGTGGAGGAGGCTTATATTCCATTTGGAGGAGAGTATTGTATGAAATAAGCTACATTTTATTATCTTGGAATGTGGCATACCACATTTTGATCCTACAACACAGTTTTACTTCCAGATCTGCGTTATTCCTGTAGTTGTAGTTGCAGGGTATTTTGGCACACCATTTGGAGAGTGGGTTTTCAGGTGTTGGGGATCTGCCTTTCCCTTTAGAGTTCTCTTGGAGGTGATCATTATATTTTTCATATTAGATCAGATCCAATTTATATCTTTGAAGATTTTTGTAGATCTGCAAACTTAGATTTCATATCTACAACCTATGCATGGTGTAATGCTGAAAACCCTAAGGGGATTATGAACAGGAGCCTATATAGTGTATGGATCTGTTATAGATATGACTTTTCATGCACTTATCTACTCTAGATCTAAAGTGTATTCTACAGCTATCGCAGACCAATAAAATAACACTGTAAGGCTTTTTATAGTCTTAATACATGGTTTCAACACCTCATTTTGAGGATTTTATTCTATTGGAGACTTCTATTTCCTATTATACATCTTATGGGCCATATTGTACATCTATTTTTCTGTTGTAAATACAAATGAAAGGTCTCCATATTGGCCTCTTTCTTTTTCTATAATGATCTGTGTTATTTTCTTGATTTTATGCATTTTATTACTGCATTTCCCATCTGGAAATATTACACATGATGAGTGGTTTCCCAACCACTTTTTTGCTGCCCCAATATTCTCAGATGTTTGGAGAAGGTGTATGATGTATGGTGAAAATTGAGCACACCCTGAACAAGTTATCATCTCCCCAACATCTCTGAGGGAGTGGCCATCATTAATAATGTTTATGGCCTCATGTAGACAGTGAAGTCTAGAAGAAAGTGTGCCCCCTCTTGGAGCAATGCCCCGCACATGAACGGTAAGGAAATACAAATACATAGTAAATGAATCATGATGGATAGAAATAAGATCTTTACCATGTACTTGGATCAAGCTATTAAGGTGGTTCATATATGGGCCTTCAGACACTCCCAATGAGAAAGGACATGGATGAGATAACTCTACTAAAGATTCATGTCTCTCCTCATCCTCCAAAAAATTCCATTCATCTCCTCATATGATCATGCATCTCCTCTTTGAAGCCTTCCTAGGTGAATCCCTCCAGGATATTATGGTATGCTCTTATAAAACCAGTGGGTTTGGAG
Organism: Pinus albicaulis; assembly: GCA_034641835.2. NCBI lineage: Eukaryota > Viridiplantae > Streptophyta > Pinopsida > Pinales > Pinaceae > Pinus > Pinus albicaulis. The sequence goes on along the minus strand of CM076582.1, from coordinate 678,842,342 downwards.
AGAAGCCCCTCATATGTTGCATATAGTAGTTTCTCCTTGAGCTTAGAGGATCTATTCAAGAAGATGCTACTTTGAAAATAGATGACCCCATATCTCACTACATATCTCCCATCCGATAACTGGCCATCAATTATTCTGCATGAAAAGAGATCCTTGGAGAATTCCATGAACAACTGGGATCTCCAATAAGGGTCAATACTAAATAATTACAACACTACTTATATATCATGTAAAGCACCTGTCATGTTGCTGCTCTCTTCTTTGAAATCTACCATTTAAAATTCAAACACTGGGATGCTGTAATATTGCCCTTGTTGCTCCTCATGTATCTTATCATGCTCTAGTTAAGGTGGAAGTTTTTGGAGGCTAGCCTCTCATGAAAAGATATCACCCATCAAAAAATTTCTGAGTTTTTCCAATGCAAGCATGAGTGGTCACCAAACTCTACCAAATATGGAAGAGCCTTTCCAATGTGGAAGTGTATTTTGATTATCTAAATCCATGGAGTGGTCTCCCTGCCCCATGATGGTGTCGTTCATCCCTGAAACATCTTCTCTCAGCACAATATTCTTGGTGAGAGTGGGTAATATTGATATTGGGAGAATTTCTCCCTCTGCATGGAGCCTAGCCCAGATTCTCTGTGCTGTGTCAAGTCCTTCCAAGGTGCTCACCCCTCCAAGATCAATGAGTGGTGTAACGAGATGTGAAACATCTCTCATCATCTCCTGATCTGGTGGTCTCCCAGGTGGAATGCCTCCATGTAATGAGACATCAATATCAAGAGTAGAATGCATATATGAGTGGAATTCTTTGTCCTTGCTCTCACTGTGCAAATGAGTCTGCCTCTTCTGTGCATCAACCTTCTGAAATAGATAGGGGTGTGTGCTCCAAATCATATGATGTTGTTCCTCCTCAATATCTTCTTCTTTCATCTTCAAGATCTCACAATATATCAATGATGGCACATTCTACTCATTGTCTGTGCCCTAATCTCCACATGTTAGATTCTTTGGAACTTCCTGCGAGGATACAAGAATTCCTCTCATTGGAGAAATAAACCCATCTTCCTCTTCATGAGATAGTATATCTTCTCCTCATGTGACAAAATTGTTACCTCTTTCCTTCTCTTCATCATTAATGGAGGTTACCTCATCATCATTATGAGGCTCTTTGTTTTGTTCCTCTTTTGAAAAAGAGATCTCCTTATCTTCCTTTTAAGAAGATATCTCCTCTTGAAGTGGGGATCTTGCCTCTACCAAGGTATTCTGCAAGTTTTTAATCCCCTCAATAGCATTCTGGCATGGAGTTGGGTTTATGGATCGTTCCAACTCATGCAAAGGTATTGTTTATTTAGGCTTGGCTAGCTCAACCAAGGATGTTTCAGAATTTTTTGCGTCGAATCTTTTCACTAACCTCCTAGTGAACTTTGTGTAAGTAGATACATTTACATGTTTCAATGAATAAGTTTCATAAAACCACCAAAAATAAGCCTTACCTTGTGGATGCAGGTCTTCTACTCTAATGGCTTCATATTTTGAAACTTGGTGCTGTTGAAAATATGTGTCTAACTCCTTCACCCAAGCCCTAGTTGTACATTTAGGTGACCCAACAAAAATAGATAGAAAAAATCTACCCAAATCATACTGCTTGCACATATTTCCTTTGTTGTGATTGCTAGGTCTTATATCCTCCTTGATATTGAAAAACCCTTGGAATTTTAGATGATATTTGAACCTCTGAGATTGAGATTCATACTCTTGATGATAGTCACCAAGAGTTTCCTCCTTTGGTACATCTCCTTCCTCCATATCTCTTGCTATGAACATAGGCATGGTAGAGCATTGTAGATATGATTGTGTGGCTAAATGCTCACACCCATAATATGAATAAATGGAGCTTTATTCATGTGCAAATATTTTTTAGGGATATTTATGTCTTTCCCTCCTCATTCCCTTGATTTATGTATTAATTTCATGCATTGTTTAGAGAAGAAGTTCTGAAAACTTCTTTCCATCCATTTCTCCAAATAATGAAGACTTTCCTTTTTATCTTCTGTAGGTATTATCCTTTCTATGAGAATCTTCTTCTTCTTCTCATAGCATAGATGCAAATTCTTCATAAACTGATCCAAGATTATCCTCCGATAGCACTGTAATATTCCCAAATGGGAAAAGTAGTAATATAGCTCACAATAATGGAAATAGCAGCAAGTATTAACAAATTATATAAGAGCCAAATGATAGATCCATTTTACTAACCATAATAACAATAAATGTAAACAAAATATTGGAGAACCAACCCCTCAAGCTAGGCAAGAGAAGCCTCCATCAACCAAAGGCACCGATACATGAGTTGCAGCTAATACACAAAATGTCTGAAGCAAGTAAAAAGTAGTTTTAGTGACTAATACTGCAACTATAAAACATATATAAATGGATATTATTATGTAATTCTCATACAAGGCCAAAAATGGATATATATGATCCTATATACATTTCATAGATTACCTAGGAAGGGTTTCTAGAAATACACCAAATACAAATGGTGAATCTAAAGTCCTAGGGCTGAAGAATCACTGAAATTAAAGCACAAAGAGGAGGTGGCTGAAAATAATGTATATATGAATGAAACGCCTCCAATAGACTCTCTTAATGAAGGGTTGATACCCTCAATGGAAAGAAAACACTCCAAATGGAGCACTGAACTCACCCCTACAACAGATCTCTAGAATAATGTTGTCATGGAATAGAACTATGTTGTAGGGGAAGATGATGACTTGGCCTGATGTCAAAATATAGCATGAAGCACATCGACCTTCTGTATTGATATCCCAATGGAAATAAAGCTTTCTCCACTAAATTCAAGCTTAGAAATGATCTAAAGAAACCCTCCACTATTGCACCCTGCAACTCAACACATATCTAAACATAATATATGCGTAGAAGAAAGTTGTAGCTTGGAAAAAATATGGAATGTGGAAACAATGATCAAGAAATTCTCCTGATTAGGCACTCTAAGTCCCCCAAGGATGAAGGTGGGATTCTCGCTCGGGAACACCCAAGTGCTAAACAACACTGCAATCTTAGCTAAATAGCTGAAGAGAGCCCGAAATATTAAGATACCACAATCAAATAATAATAAAAACATGCTCCCAATGGCTGCCATCCACTTCCTTATACTCTTCGTGAGCTTTCTCACCCTTGGCCCCACTCATTAAAGACACTACTTCCATGCAAAGGACCTCCCTCCAAAATTGTGTTGTCCCTCATTGAATGTCCACTAATTCCATACCAGTGTTGTTGATTTGGTCAATGTTGACCCATTCCACATGATTATTCCCTTTTTCATTCATAGGGAAGCTTTATCCAACTCTTTTGATGCCCTCCATTCACATTTGGAGTGGCTTTATTCCTACTGAGGATATTTATGGGTCTTCCTACCCTCTCACTCTTCTAACTAAAAAGAAAAATTATATTTTAATATTCCAATTAGTTGCATGCTAATTTAGGAATATTACATAATACACCACTTCATCCATCACTTCATCATTATTGATCCATGATATTATTTTTATTCCTCCACTATCTCCATCATATTTCTCATTATTTCTCCATGATCTCCACTCTTCCTTCATTAATAAGCTGCTCCACTACTCCGTAATTTTGATCTACTATCTAACTAACACACATTCACATAACAGAAGTGGATTATTCATCTATTGGGTTTATGGGTACCTCCACCCTTTTATTTACTTAACTAATTAAGAAAAGTAATTAATCTAATATTCCAATTAACTGATGGAAAATCTAGAATATCTCAGTCCTCCCCGCAAAAATGTTGCTTGTCCTCAAGCAACTACAAAAGCAGATGCTGCAGAAATCCATCTCCCTTCCAAGTGGCATCTTCATATGGAAGGTTTCCCCATATTCTCTAATGTGTTATGAATTCCCGGCTCCATAGCTACCTCTCTAGTATTTCTAGAATGGCCCCCAACTGTGTATCCGGATGCCTCTCCTCATGATTGAATCCCCAAGTGGTAACCATATTCTATCAAAGAGCCTTTTCTCTGCATGAGATATATGAAGTGTAGTGGTTCATTCCGCCAAAAGAAGCTCCCAGCTCATAAACTATCTCTCCAACCCATGCTACATGGAGTAGGTTGTGTCTCTCCAGGCTTCCATCCTTGGCCCTGTTGGCCCTGCTTCCTTCAAGAACCATCTCAAAACTGTGAAAAATAGGAAACATAGACATATTGGTTGACATATAAAATGTCTGACCATACTCTCCCAATAACAACCAATGCAGCAATGCCTCCTGCTACCATTCCACCTCATCATAGTACCAAGTATGGTGGCCATACTCTCCTAATAGAAGCCAATGTATTAAGGCCTCCTGTAGCAATTCTACAACATCATCATGCAAGGTATGGGAGAATGTAAACCCATATTATCCTAAGAGTAACCAGAGCAACAATGAATCTTTCTACCACCTCACATCATCATAATGGAAATCATGGTGCAACAATGTACTTATTGACATGTAGAATGTCACATCAAACCAACATAACCAAGATCCCTGCTACGACACCATATGAGTGTCATGCAATTTTCAAAACAATAATACACTCATGGAAATGTAATATGTAATGTGATGGCCAAAGTCTCCCAAAAGTAACAAGCACAACCATGCCTCTTGCTGATGCATCACACCAGTCCTATGCAAGGCATGGATCATACAAATGTGAAATGTCAGGTGGTAACCATACTCACCCAAGAGCAGCCAACACATCCATGCTTCTTGTTGCCCTGTGTCTTTTGGAACAGGGTCTCCTACAAGCTACGAAATTGGTCCAATTTTGTATATTTTTTATTATATTTAGTCTAGCGCAGGGGTTTTGGGGTGGGTCAAAGCCCCAAAAGAATTATAATGGGTCAAAGGGTAGACCTAGAGTCCGCAAACCACAGTTTGTGGAACATAGGAAAGATTAGGCTAGATTGTTATAAATAGAGGGACATTTTGAATTGTAAGGTAGAAGAAGAGGAGTTGTTGGTGTCAATTGTGGCTTAGTAGATATGTGTGGGTTTTTGGGGAATAGACTCCTATTTGCTATGTGTGTAGAGATCCCAATTCGTGTTGTGTGTGGACCCTGCTGCTGTGTTCGCAGGTCGCGTTTGGACTCTTGAATCTGCTCCCGATGCCCCATTTTGACCATTACAATGTCACAGATCGGTTGGCGCACTAGTTGCTCACCCTAATTCATGATGGTTGCTTATGGATTCGAGAGAGAGTCCCTATCGATGCTGCATTAATCAACAAAATATTATAGGCCCTTGCATATGAAGGCCTGTAATCTTGTGGATTAATGTAGCATCGATAGGGACTCTATCTCGAATCCATAAGCAGCCATCTTGAATTAGGGTGAGAAATTGGTGAGCCAACCAATATGTGATGTTGTAATGCCTAAAATGGGGCATCTGAAGCAGAGAGTCCAAACCCGGCCAAGCCACGTACCCAGCACTAAGGAACCACCATGACTCTATCATTTGTATAGATCATATCAAAATACAACATGGGGGCCAACTCAAGGAGGGTTTAAAAGTCTGCCAAGTCATGATCATAAAGCTTGATCTGATGGAGTCTTCCACAAGGATCACTAAGGATAGGGACTTCTCCTAGGGTTAGGGGGGTTTGCAGATAGGTGACCAAGCCATCCACGTTTTTTGGCATTCGTTTGGACGGTCTACATGGGAGAATGAAGGGAGGTAACCAATTGATCAGATTAGTAGGAAGAGCACCTTCTTGCACATCTTGATACAGAGGAGATGTCAGAGGGGACTTGGTGTGCCTCAGAGAAGTCCTAGCCTTCCCGGTAGCCCATTTCATAGCTTTCGGGGCTTTTCCGGAGACTTGTGCTTTCTCTTTTCCTTTCTGTGTGACCAGTGTAAAGGGAACTTCTTCCAGTTCAGACTCAACTTCCATTATCTCCTCAACGTCAGGCCCTGTCAGGGCCAAAGCTTCAGCAGGGTTAGTGGCTGTCATCCTTGTGCCAAAGATGAATCTGTAATATTCCTAAATTAGCTGCAGCTAATAGGAATACTAATTTTTGCTTGTTTATTTTTACATTTCATCATTGATGAATAAATTGTAAAGGAGGACATTTAAAACTCCTGAAAACCAAGAATAAATCAATGCCTATGTCAACAGAGACATATCTGGGCTATTTAAATAAACTCCTGCAGGTGTGAATGAGTCTAAATCATAAGAATGGGTCATCTTTGACCAAGTCAACAACGCATTCTAGATACATTGAACGTCCTTGAGGGACAACGCAATTCTATAAGGAGACTCTAAATGTGAAAGGTGCTAAACGAATGAAGTGGTTTAGATTTTGGAAAGACTCCTATCTTATAAAAGGAAGAGGAGGGCAAAAAGAAAAGGTTTTTGAAGATTATAATTTCTGAAGGTATTGTCTGCTCAGACATCCCTTGTTGGGTCTTCCTGTTCAGGAATCCCACCTCCTTCCTTGAGTAGCTCTTGGAGGAGACTTGTGCTATCTTTTCCACATCAGGCTTTTAGTCCAAGCTTCACCTTACACCTACAGGACTGCTCTTCTGAGGGTTGAGTTGTCCTTGTGAGTTGCAGCAGTGGAGGAAACTAGATCTGCTTAGATCTAGCTTATACTAGTGGCTCTTCTCAGTGAGTGTGTCATTTAACCTCCTGGAAAAGTTCATTAGCTGATTGTGCTTCAGATATACATCTTGGCATCAGGCCAAATCATTATCAGAGGCTAAAATTTTGTTTCTCTCCCTAGACAGTGTTATTTGCAGATCTACAAATGCAGTGTGTTTTGTCTACATTTTGGAGGAGAGATCTCTGGTCTTGGGATTCTTCCTTTCACAGTGGTGATCCATGGATTGGCCATCCAATCCATGTTAGTTTCAGATATGATCTTCTGTACCATTGTATTATTCATAAATTTATGAATGATTCTATATATCTGCAGTCTTAGATCTCATATCTACTCCCAGTGCTTCATATTTTGAGCAAAACCCCAAGGGGAATGTATAGATCATCATTTCTTGTAAACAGATATACATTAGATATAATTTTTACGTAAAGATCTGCTCTAGATATAAATAATTAATAAACTATTGCTTCATCCCTAAAAATAATGCTGTCATGGTTATGCAGTCTTTTCTCATGTTTGTAGCACCTCATTTCTGAGGATTTTTCCTGTATTATCTCATTCTTTATCTTGTATATTGTATGGGTTGTAAAGAACATCTGATTTGATGTTATATATCTGATTTCTGAACCTTCATATCAGCCTCTTAATGTGCTTTAGTGGATCTGCATTATTTCTAAAGCAGTCCTTTGCATAGAGCTGCAGCCCCTCTCTTTGGCTGGTTTTCAGCTAGACTAGTTTGTGGGAGATCTGTTTAACCCACCTAGTCTGATTTTTTTTTTCTCTCCTTTTGGATTTAGATATTAGACGAGCTGATATAATGGATATAGGAGCTAAAAAACCATTTCTATCCACATTATTCTCAGAAGTGTGTTATTTCAGCAGGTCTGTTGAGCTATTCCAATTCTGGAATATTACAATGGTATCGAAGCAAGACCTTTGGCTCAGCCTATGGCCTCAAGCAAGGGTGTTTTAAAGAAAGGAGAAAGGTCAGAATGATGAATAATATGAGTTTAATCTCATCACTTTTCAGATCTAGTAAGAACCATTGCAAGGAGGTTGCATAAGAAAAAGAAAGAAGAAGCAGTGAAACTCCCAGGAAGTTTCAAGAACAAGAAGATCTTCCGATCAGATCTACAAGAGATATACATGAGGAACATTCTGAATCCTCATCTTGTGTATATGTGCACTCAACCATATCACCAAAGCTTCAACATTCTGTCTGTAATTTCATCATGAAGAGGAAGAAAGGAGGTGTGCCCAAAAAGGAGACTCTTAGAGAGTATTTGGAGGAGTATGAAGCTCAATCCAAGGAGTTCAAATATAAATTTAACTTCCAATGGTTTTTCAAGATTAAGGAGGGAAAAGGCACAAAGGAGGAGAAACATGGTAAGGATAGATTCTATCTATATATCTTTGATGGATCACCTAAATGTCCAGTTAGGGTTTGGGTGGAGGAGATAGATAACTTTGTGCAACAACATCAAGTTTCAGAGATTAAAGCCATCAAAGTAGCAGTGCTGCATTATGAAGGTACAGAATATTCTTGGTGGTTGTTTGAGTATTTTTCCTTGAATAATGCCAATACACCTACTTATGCAAGGTTTATTGCAAGATTGATAGAAATGTTTGATGAAGCTCCATGTGTAACATCTTCTGTTGACACTATCAAACCATATCAGAAACATATTTTGCATGAGTTGGAAGGGCCTATGAATCCAACTCCATTTCTAAAGACCATGGAAGAAGGTGTAAGTTTTTTTGATGCCTTTCCAAGGGAAATATCTCCATTGAGTGAAGGGTCCTCTTCTCAAGAGGAAAGTATAAAGGTTTCTCCTTCAATAGATGACCAAGATCTAATGTCTCTTATTGATGATGAGACAATTTCAGCTATTGAAGAGGTGGAGAAGAAATGAGATGATAGTGCAGTCATAACAATGGCACCTCAAGCACCTCATGAAGATGAAGTTGGAGCACTTACTCCAAGAGAAGAAACTTTTTCACTCTTGCAAGGAGTTCCACAAGGTCTCACACATAGAGCTCTTGGCATAACACATGAGTAGCATGTACCATCATTTTCAAATGATGATACCTTGTAGATAGAAGAAGGAAAGGAGGAGGAAGGGCATCAAAATATAAAGAACATGAACCCTTGTCTGCTTCAAATCTTGGAAGCACAAAGAAGGCAAGAGGACCTATGCACTAAAGGTAGGGGCAAATCTGTCTACCTACATCCACATTCTATTCTATACTTTGACACCTCTTTGCAAGGAGGTACTTTACCAGGAGCACCTCTTGATAGGAGGAAATCTAAAGTGTTATCTCTACTATGGGAAGCATATGCATACTTGGATAAGGAGGGAGCCTTGGGAGAAGCTAGCACAATGCATAGAATCTCTCATGAATTCAGAAGAGAGATGAGCAATTTCCTGAAAGGGGCATTGCTAACGTCCACTTAGATATCTGCGCTGAGAGAAGAGAAATTAGAGATCTGTGATGGCATGAGCATGAGGACACATGGAAAATCCATATATTTGGGGCAGACCATGATCTCTTCATTCATAAATAATATTTCTGAAGATGGCAAGGGGATCCTCACCCTCTTGTATATATGGGCCAAAAAGAGGAAGTTTTGGAAGACAAGGACTTTTCGAGGGGAAGTTGATTTCCATATGATTCAATCTTGTCTTGAGAAAGATCAACTGCAAATAGGGTAGCAAAAGGGAAATTATGATGCTCCAACATGTGATTTTGATATCAAGGATGTCAAATATGGGAGCCATGAGAAGACAGGGGCTACATTTCGAACCTCTACAACGCTGTTATTCTTGGAGAGCTTGGATCCTTTTTGGGATTCCCAACTCATGATGGAGTACTCCAAGGACCTCTTCACATGGGGGGTTGTTGATGGGGAAGTAAAGGATGAAAGTTTCAAGGTGTTTTATGGAATCATAAATGTCTATAATCTCATTCTTTTGAATAGCGACTCCAAGCTCAAGGAGAAATTACTAGATGCCACCTATGAGATCCTGCTTTCCAAACCCACTAGTTTCTTAGAGCGTATCATACTCTTTTGAGTGGTTCCATATGGGAAGGTTTCAAGGAAGAGGTGTAATATCATATGAATATGTGCATGGATTACTTGGTAGAGGAGGAGGAACATAGCTCTTGGGAGGAGCCATCATTCACATCTCTTTATTCATTGAGTGTGAGGTGGAACTCATCCATGAGTTACCCCACTGATATGAAACAAGTATATAGAGAGGCTTGTCCTTTTCAGCATTATAATGTATCTCCTATATGCTTATCTTTTTATAACAATCATTTGCAGACCATTGCTCCAAAGGGGGGCACTATTTATGATGGGTTTCATGGGCTACTCAAGGCCATGAACTATATTGATGCAAGCCATTCCTTGGAGGATCTTGGAAAGCTATTATATTCCTTAGGGTGTGATTATTTTACACCAAATATTATGTATTTCCTCCAAGCATTCAGAATGGATGAGGCAAAAAACAAGTGTTGGGGAAGGCACTTGTCATATCCTATTCTATGGCAGTTAAGGATAAAAATTTGCTGGTTGCACATGAGGGAACATCTTCCTTCTCATTTATCTTACATGGCAGCTAGCATTATTCTAATCATGATCCCACAAGCTAAATATGTACTTATCTATGTTGGGGGCATGGTTGGAGGAGAGGCACACTTGTTGGATGTGTCCTTGGGGGAAGGAGTTCCCCATTCTTCTTGCATTGCATGCTTTAATGGGAGCGTGAGATTTTGTATGGCCACTACGATAAATCACTTGTCTCTTTGTAGAGTGAGCCATATGTTTGCTGGGAACATGCCTCTCATATGTGTTGGGAGGGAGTTTTCCTTTGGTTTTCCAAGCTGGGAGGTGACCCACTTCATTTGGATGATAGCATGGAGATGGGAGACTTTCATGAATCATGAAAATCCCCATGATTGTCATCACTTCTATCTTGAGGATGCCATGGATCAACAAGAAGGTTTCCATCACAACCATCCATTCTTTCATGATGAGAGCCATTGGGTTTATTCATCAAGGGCCAACTTGCACATTGAGGAAGGATCATTGGAAGACAAGACTATTACAGAAAATTAAGAGCAGTGGTGGAGACTATTGGATGAAGAGGCCACAAGAGAAGAAGGGGAGATTTTGTAGCACCCTTGCAGTTTCTTGAGGACAAGAAAAATTTGGGAGGGGGAGACTATAATATTCCTAAATTAGCTATAGCTAATATGAATACTAATTTTTCCTTGTTTATTTTTACATTTCATGATTGATGAATAAATTGTAAAGGAGAATAGTAAAACTCCTGAAAACCAAGAATAAATCAATGCCTATGTGAAAAGAGACATATCTGGGCTATTTAAATGAACTCCTATAGGTGTGAATGAGTATAAATCACAAGAATGGATCATCTTTGACCAATTCAACAACGCAGTCTAGATGCATTGAAACTCCTTGAGGGACAACACGGTTCTGGAAGGAGACTCTAAATGTGAAAGGGGATAAACCAATGAAGTGGTTTAGGGTTTGGAAAGGCCCCTATACTATAAAAGGAAGAGGAGGGAAACAAGAAAAGGTTGTTGAATATTATCATTTTTGAAGGTATTGTCTTCTCAAACATCCCTTGTTGGGTCTTCCTGTTCAGGAATCCCACCTCCTTCCTTGAGCAGCACTTGGAGGAGACTTGTGCTCTCTTTTCCACATCAGGCTTTTAGGCCAAGCTTCACCTTAAACCTACAGTGCCTCTCCTATGAGGTTTGAGCTGTCCTTGTGAGTTGCAGCAATGGAAGAAACTATATCTGCTTAGATCTAGCTTATACTAGTGGCTCTTCTCAGTGAGTGTGTATTTTAACCTCCTGGAAGAGTTCATTAGATGATTGTTCTTTCGAACTACATCTTGGAATCAGGCCAAATAATTCTAAAAGGCTACAACATTGTTTCTCTCCCTAGACAGAGTTATTTTCAGATCTACGGCTGCAGGGTGTTTTTTCTACATTTTGGAGGAGAGATCTCTGATGTTGGGATTCTTCCTTTCATAGTGGTGATCCATGGATTGGCCATCCAACACATGTTAGTTTTAGATATGATATATTTTACCATTGTATTATTTAGAAATTTTTGAATCATTCTGCAGATCTGTAGTCTTAGATCTCATATCTACTCCCAGTGCTTCATATTTTGAGCAAAATCCCAAGGGGAATGTATAGATCAGCATTTGTTGTACACAGATCTGTATTATATCTAAAGTTTTATGTACAGATATGCTCTAGATCTGAAGAATAAATAAATTTTTGCTTCATCCATAAAAATAATGCTGTCATGGTTATGCAGTCTTTTCTCATGGTTGTAGCACCTCATTTCTGAGGACTTTTCCTATATTGTCTCATTCTTTCTCTTGTATACTGTATGGGTTGTAAATAACATCTGATTTTATATTATATATGTGATTTTTGAACCTTAATATCAGCCTCCTAATTTTCTTCAGTGGATCTGCGTTATTTTTGAAGCAGTCCTTTGCATAGATCTGCAGCCCCTCTCTTTGGGTGGTTTTCAGCTAGACTAGTTTGTGGGAGATATGTTTAACCCACCTAGTCTGATTTGTTTTTTCTATCCTTTTGGATTTAGATCTTAGATGAGCTGATCTAAGGGATCCAGGAGCTGAAAACTCATTTCTATGCATAGTATTCTTAGAAGTGCGTTATTTCAGTAGGCTTGCTGAGCTCTTCCGATTCTAGAATATTACAGAATCATAGACCTGGGTGACTACTATCAGATGGAGCAGGTTGACCAGACATGAGAGGGATAGTGTAGATATAGGAAATATTATTTCTCAAGTTATTTCGAGAGAAGAATGATGAGTGCGCGCTACGCAAGTGAGACAGAACCTCTGGATGAGATATTGTGCCCCTTCTATAATACCCACAATCGTGCAATGGTAAGGTAAAATTTATTTGAGATGTAACCCCCAGGAAATAGGAAAAAATCCTCAAAATTGTTTTCATTAAATTCCCAGAGGCCACTCCTTTTAATGGTAACTTTTTCTTTTTACCAATTGTCACCATTCCAACAGCTAGTTTTTGCATCCCCTATGTGCTTGGCCTATCTACTATGCTAGGGTCAATCATCTACATCTTTTGCACATCCTCCCCCAACAGAGGCTTGATTTCTAGGTAAATTATGCCTAAAGACAAAATTTCCTGACATTCATTATCCGAAGAGAGCCTTACCGTTAGTGTAAGTGAGGTTTTAAGAGGGGCTATAGTCAGAGCATATTTCTGAACGACCCTCCTGTAATAACCGACGTGGCCAAGGGTTAACCGAAGCTTTTTTTTGTTGTCAGGGCTGCCAGATAGATGAGAGCTCTAATTTTTGTACCGATAGCCAGTGTAGAGTGCATTTTAGTGCTACTTGCCTGTGGCTGAATCAATTTGGTGCCCGTGCACAACCCTGAGTTGGAAGTAGCTCATGGGTCAGCCTGACCTTCTTCTAGGGTTAGGCTGCAGTATTCAATTATCCCTAGCTTCTTCATGTCCCACGTGGTTATTTCAGGTGCTATATATAGGTGCGATTTACTCCATGCTATCGTGTCAGTATCCTACAAAGCGGCTAGTCCTTCGAAGCACAGGGTCAACATAGCCTGACACTCTTCCCAATTCTGGAATGTCTCCTTCTAGGTGTCCCACCATCATGTAGGTTTCTTATGCATGGCTAGTTTAATGACCCATATCCTTTGTTCCCTTCAGATGGCAGCTTCGAATAACCGTAAGAATTCCTAAACATTACTCGAGCCATCAAAGTAAGGTAGGTCCCTTGCCTCTGAGGAGACACAACAGAAGTCTTTTGTGACTTAAAGACAACGTAGCATAGAGACATTATGTAACCGGTTCTAAAAATTCTCTATCTCCTCATCGGGATGAAATAAGTATTCACTATCCTCCTCCCTGCAAAGTGCTTCATCTATTGTTGGGTTGACCACATCCCGCGTAGTTAACTTATAGATATAGTCCACATCTTCCTCCTTGGGTACTGGTTTAGTGTAGCAGTTACCTTCCACAAGGTCTAATGGTACTATCATCCTTGTATCATTATTTTCAAACACCATGCTTCTCCTTTTTTAGTTAATGATACCACCCATGTTCGTGGCCCAATCCAATCCTAGTAGCGCAGGGTAGGGGTCCACATCTTCTACAATCTGAATGACTTCAAAGTCATCCTGAACCTTAACCCTTGCAATATCTACCATAATCCCTGATAGCCTCCATAAAGGTATAATATTCTGTTGATTAGCCATGCGTAGCTAGATAGTGGACCATTCCAAATTTGGTTTGCCCATTCGTTGCCAAGTTTGTTTAGGTAATACATTGGCATCCTATCTGAGGTCCAAAATAACCCAGTCCATCTCGTAATCGCTGATCTGTGTCGTTAACTGCATCTCCCTCCTAGTGCATTTATTATATCTATATAGTTTGTGCACATCCTTAATATCAGGGGACATGGCAGGGCGCGTTGCGCAACTATCTATTAATTCCTGAAGATTTTGCACAGCTTTTGGGTTATGCAGCAACTTCATACATGCCTTCAAGAAGGGATTGACCTCCTCATTTGCCTTAAGGTTCGCAAGGAGTAGGGACGTAGATGCCTCTGTCCCAATAAAGTCCCTGCAAGCTGATATAAACGTTTCTCTTTCTTTGTCTAGTTCTAGCCCTTCTTGTTTGCTAATTTCCTTGCAGATCAGCAGTTTAGTTTCAACCTTCTCCTCAGTCCCTCTAGTAGCTAATCCACTGCACGTAACAACATTTACGCTTGGATCCTTATCCTGCAGCTCTGTCTTAACCCTATGCACATTCTATGTATGTGGTAGTTGCTTCTCCCATATTTTTGCTATCATGACTGGATAGTCTTCAAGCTTATGGTCCAACTGTCTGCAGTACCTGGAGACTATCTTGTAGGGTTCAGAAAATCCCATGCAAAGTGCCCTGTGTATCCATAGTTATAGCAGATCAATTTCCCCCAGCCCTGACCTGCACTTCCACTTTAGCCTCCTCCCCTGCTTCCGAAGGGGGAGCCGCCCATGCCTGCAGTGATTTTTGGTGACATGAGTTCTAACTGTACCCTATACAAGTTCCCCTGATCTATCATTAGATTATAGGTTTGAAATTTCTGCTCATCATGCCCTACTGACTGAAAAAATTGTCACCATTGTTGCTTCCACTCTGGGAGATATGTGCCCGGACGGGGGCAATGGCTTGTATCATGCAGCCTAGCTACGCAAAAATCCTTGCACCATAACACAAGTCCATTTGGGCCTATTCGTACTAGGCTGGGTCCTCAGCTTGATCCAGGGTGCATCAAACTAGGTCCTCTTGTTTGCAGGTAGTCTGTCAGTAGCGGGCATATATCCCTCATATGTCCTGATACTCAACATCATATGCACCATAGATCTGCGCTAGCTTCCCTCTCTCGTTCCTTTTGTAGGTCCGAATCTCCATGTGCATTGCCCCGAGCTACTCCTAAATTTGTTGTACTCCTAACGAAGCATCTTCCTTGGGCGTAGCTTCTAGTTTCATAGCGGCTTCCAAAGCTTTTTCCTGTGATTCAAAATTTTGGTGACCCATAGGTACGCGTGAGTGAGGTAGCAGCGTAGCGATAAACCACTCCGTATGTTGTCTATCTTCATACTTAAATTTTCTTCTCTGATAGCTTTCTTTAGGTGCTAATCAACTTCCCATACAGACTCAGTCGTTCCTTTCTTGAAATCTTTCACATCTACTACGATCTGTGAATAGGAATTAGGCTTTTAGAATTGTTGTTTCAGAGCGTCCTTAATATATTGAATAGATGCGCTTCTATTTTGAGATACGTATCGCATATACCACTCCAGAGCTCTTCCTTCGAAGGTCAGGGATAAATGTGCCTTCTTCAGAGTATCACTTGCTACATTTTACACAGTCCATAACGAGTCTACAAAAAACCAAAATTGGTCCATGTCCTCATCTCCCGCACCTTTGAAGGTGGGTAAATTCAAGTGTGCTACCATATCTTCTTCTGGCGGGTTTTCAGACAAGGTTTTATCCTGACGTGGCCCTGAAGGTGGTGTAGCTGATGGGTTTTGTGCAACTGTTCCTTCTACCGTGCTATATACATATCTATCCCCTTCTTTCGTACCTACTCTGATTTTCTTCCCTGCCTTTCAATAATTTTCTTGTAGTTACCCAACCCCCTTCTCAAAATGCTCCCGATCTCAGCAACGGAACCATTTTTTGGCTCGAGGGGTCCTGACCCAGGTTCGGAGGTTAACATTTTCCAACAAACCCCTATACTTCTGGCCCTTTTGGCAGTGACATGCTTGCTAGGTCAAATTCTCACCCAAAGTAGTATGGGTGGGTATTGGAACCAGGTTTCCGCACCCTGAGAGAGGATAGGTAAGCCAAGTAGAGCTGCGTCTAACTTTCTAATAACCAGATCACCTATTTCAGAACTGGATCTATAGATCTACGTGCGCAAAGTCAACTATACTTACTGTACTCAACATATCATATAATTTTAAAATAGTAGTGCAACATTACAGTTATTCTCATAAAACATAACAGAACAGAACCAGATGCAGAAGAAACACTTAACATAGTACTTTCGCACGTTAACACAGAATATGCATAACACAACAACTATCAAAGATTCGCATCAATAGTACAAATACATTCAACTATGCAACAACCTTTCTCATTCATTAATCCTTCAGTTCCTTCTTACAATACCCAAACCTGACCTGCGCACACAGTAGCATGGTCCACACACAACAGGACTTGGGATCTCTGCGCACACAGCCAGGAGGAGTCCGTTACCCAAAAACCCAGACAAATATACTAAGCCACAATTCGCACCAATAGCTCCTCTTCTTCTACGTTACAATTCAAAATGTCCCTCTATTTATAAAAATCTAGCCTAATATTTCCTATGGTCCGCAAACCATGGTTTGAAGACGCTAGATCTACCCTTTGACCCATTAAAATGCTTTCAGGGCTTTGACCCACCCCAAAACCCCTGCTCTAGACTAAATATAATTAAAAATATACAAAATCGGACCAATTTCGCAGCTTGTAGGAGACCTTATTCCAACAATCCCACAACACAATCTTGTGACTCGTCCCGAGTCACTATGGTGGTGCGTTCTATACCTGCACACAGAGGGCATTGATGGCTGCGATCGTTAAAGGTAACACTTCTTGACTCTGAGTAGCATCATTCTGTGCAATGTCTACAAGCTTCTGGGAGGTCGGTCCTTCAGTTGCCACGGTGACACTCTCTAGTGTCTGAGTTAGTTGCTTGATCGTGCCATCTACATTCTGTGAAATATATAGGGTTGCGGTAGCCAAGGTTTCAGACATTCCACAATGACATGCTGTTTGCACCAGAGTTCCTCAATCTCATCCTAGAGATCATTTCCGGTCTTCAATCATGCCAAGTGCTATGCAGGCACCAAGGTGGGAAACATATCTTTGACCTACTCAAAAGCTTCTTCCTTCTACCATAAGTCCTGATTGATTTTACGGAGGACCAGATCGCGTTGGACCTTAGTCCAGAGTTGCATGGCTGACTCTACCAACTGGGCGCCTTAGGCAATCTACCCCGAAATAACATTTGTCACTTCGGTTACTAGTGAAGCACACTGGGCGGATACTTCCAGAGGTGTTTCGAGCTGTAGTTTGGCCTGTAAGTCGGTGATTTTATGCTCTAGCTGCATCATGATGATGTGCATTTCCATCCTAGATGCTTTTAGTGCTGCAAAAAAAATTTCCACTTTAGCCCGAGGAATGGCTGTGGCTGGGATCTCATCTGTAACGTCTGTGAAAAGCTGGTGGATCACTGTTTCGAGCTCCGCCTGCTATGAAACGACGAGGAGAAAATATGTGGCTTGATATGTGATGGTATGCTCAGTCATACCAAGTTGTTGGTGTATTTTCTGGTCGCGATGGTTAGTCTCCTAGAATACAACATTGTGGAGGCCTTGTAAGGCTTCATGGAGTAGCTTAGCCAAGTCCAACTGGATCCCTGTTCCTTCTTGGATCTTAGTTCCTACTAGGGTAGTGCTAGGTACAAAACAAAGAAAAATTTCTTCCATAACTAGCATTGTACTGCTAGTTACCGAAGGATTTCGTGCCTGGCTAACGATGGTCTGCAGCGTATCCATTTTCAACTGAAGGGTGCAGAGCTCAGCCTAGATGGCGTCGAGAGAGGCCTTCTTTTGTGCCCCTATGGATACACACTTTTCTTGTGTAGCCATTGTGACTGCGTCGACGGTTTTCTTGAGGTCACCGTCAGTTAGTGTGACCGTCGCATCATATTGCATGTGGTGGGCCCACTATTTCTTTTGGGATCCTTGTGCTAGCTCACCTGACCGCTTTGTACCATGGGGAGGAGTGGTATCTTTGTCATACCCTACCTGAGTCTTGGCCACGGTGGTATGTGGCGACTACGTATCCTTTTTCGTGGCTATGTCTGAGCCCATCTGGCTGGGTTTCGTGGTCTCCCCATGAGTGGTTGTGAAGACTTTTTTCCAGGAAGGGGGCCATAGCGAGATCAGCAGGTCAATTTATTCATCTGATACCATATATAGAAGTGTCATCCATGTATTATTGTTGAGGCTGCGGATTTGAATATGGTGCATGGTAACTTGGAATGCTGCAACACTTTTTTATTTGTCATATACTGTCAAGGACAACCGAGGATGGGAATTTATGGTTGTTGCCACGCTGCTCTGGAAGAGGACCCAGAAAAATTTTTTATCCTCAATGCGTTGTGCATCCTTAGAGTCCCATAAATGAGCATATCGAGCTCCTTCATACATCCCTAGGGGGAGCTCGGGGAGGACCGAATCCTTAGGGGTGTCCCACGCGAACAGTGCCATATGGAGTAATAACCATGAATAGTATAAGGACGTCCCCTGCTCCTGGGATTCGCAAACATTAGCCATAAATTCATGGCATAAATATTGAGCCCAATTGAAAGAGACTCCCTTCACGCACCGGCCGGCTAACTGAATAACATAGGCAGGGACGGTTGCAACCTGGCACTTCCTCATTAACTTATAGTCTAAGAGCCAAGTACCCATCTGTGTAGCCAGATCATTGATAGTCTGGATCACAAAGCCTCACTGATCTCGACTCACCTTGTAGATATTTCGCACAAATGTAGTGGTGGCGGTGTCGTACTTCTTGCCTACCTTCTCCAGAGGGTGTGGCCCTTATCACTGCCGAAAGGGCTAGTAGTATAGGGGTTTGTTGGCAAACCTTAACCTCCAAACCTGGGTTAGGACCCCTCGAGCCAAAAATTTCATATATCTACAAGTAGATTTTCAACCACTTTCTCAACATCCACATCCATCCATCCAACTGTGGGTGATGAATCATATCATGCTCCATCTTGGTATCCATCTAAGGGAGAATACCATCCTCCATAATATGATGACAATCTTTGCACTCCATGATATGTCGAAGTGCATCCTCCTTAAGGCCTCTCCATGAGAACCTCTCACCGATGGCCCGGTAGAACCTATGAGGTTCTAAATATGATGTATGAAGAAGCTTCTCTTTGAGTTGTGAGATGCTTATCAAGAAGGCTCTATCATGATAATGGAAGATGTTATCCATCGTAAGATGTCTACCATCTACCATCTTCTGATCCAATGCTTCATAAGTGAAGTGGTCATTAGAATTCTCAAGGAATAATTGCACCCCCTAATCATCATTGCTCCTCACTAAAATAACTGTTGATCCCCATGATAATGCATCTGCTACCACATGGCCCTCTCCATACACAATGTTGAACTCATAGTCCTGCATTGTATTGATCCACCGTTGCTTCCTCTTCTGTAGCTACTTCTCCTCCGAAACAAGATGCCAGAGACCATGGTGGTTGGTCTTCACCTGAAATCTATTTTCAACCAAAATCTGTCGGAATTTGACCAATGCATGAATAATATCCAATATCTCTTTTTCATAAATAGAATACGACAGTTCATGCAATAGTAACCTCCAATTTCCAAAATCTATTGTATAGATTCCCTGCACTAGGACTATGCTCATCCCGTCCTATGAAACTCTACACTCCAACGCAATGTGTTGTGTGCCTCTCAAAAATGTAAAACTAGGATGGCTATAAATCTCCTCCTCGAACAAGTCAAGGGTCCTCTGTGTAGTGATAGTAAGCTGCTCCAAATCAGCAAAGTGCTCTAATCATTGGTCATGAAATTTCCCCAATGGCATGGCCCCAAAAATATCAAGCTGAGGTGATAAAATAATATGTGATGTAAATTTTTGCAAACCTTGGATCATATGATACTTGGGAACATTTTTCAAAGCTACTAGAGTTCCTCCAACTGTTGGTGATGGTGATGGATGCTCTTCTACTTCTACACTAGCACTGGTATTTTCTTCCTCCTCCTCATGCACCTCCTAAATCATGCATGGAACTTTCAATGTCAAAGCGTCAGGATCCTCTTTCAAAGATGCAAGTGCTCATTCTACTGATGCAAGTACTTCTGCACCTGGTGGTGGTGGTAGTTTCTCTTTTCCAGAATGATAGTGCTGACATATTTCTTTTTCTCCTCATGGGCTTCCTCATCAATGTTGGGAAATTTATCAATGGAAATTACCTCCGGTTTTCTTCTATAAAGCCTCTCTACCAAAATTTCAGTGAATTATGTATACATATTCACTCTTGCATTCTCCATATGGTTGAAACACCAATCATTTACTTCACCCTCAAGGTGCAGAGGTGCAATATCAATGGTCTCCCTTTCTGCTACTAGGTGTAGCTGGAATAAATCATTAAACTCCTTCATCCAATATTTTGTCCTGCTTTTGGATGACCCATCAAATTTAGGCAAGAAGAATATGTTTTGTATGTTCCCTTTCATTTTATTGTTGTTGCGGGGTCTCGGGTTTTCTTTGATCTGGAAAAATAGTTGGAGAGTCAGATTCTCCTTGAATGCTTTAGATTGACATTTGTACCCTGCAAGATAATTACTCAAAATCTCATGCTCCAAGTATCCTCCATGTCCATGCCATTCACTTCCTTTTTCTGTTATGTATATTTTATTAATTATTAGTTAGATATAGTTATCTTAGGTTTTATTAAGTGAAAGGGCATGATCAAAGATCATGCCTCTTCACGAAGGGACACCATGAGGCTATATTTAAAGCCTCGGTGATTCCCCATTGTAATCATATCTCATCTTTATCAATAATAATATTTACATATAAAGTTTACCAGAGTTTTTACACTCCATTGGTTTCAGAGCCATCGCTCTTCAGGATCTGTGTGATCACCCAGAATTAAAGAATTACAAGAAAATTCGAGAATTGCAGATTTTTTTAAAAACCAAGTGCTTGTGGGCAACAACATTTGTTTTTTTTTTTTTAAAGGAAGAAATATATATATATATAATTAAAATAATAAAATAATAATAATTATTATTATTATTATTTAATATATAATAATAATAATAATAATAATAATAATAATAGAAATTGTTATTATTATTTCAAAAAAAAAAAATAATTAATTAATTAATTAATTTAAAAAAAAAAAGAGGGAAAAACTGGCAGAAAAATATTCCCCACCTCATACACGTTCAATGTCTTCATCAATGTCAATGGCCGAATTCCAGAAGAAATTGGTGGATCTCGAGAAACAGATCAATAATAATTCTGAAGAATTCGGAAAAATATTAATCGATCTTGAAGGTACAATTGCAGGACACTCCAACGACATCAAAAAGGTTCATGATACGACAAATCGAATAGAAAGACAAATGTGGCTAAATAATCACGAGGCCAAAAAAAATCATAACGAAGCAATGAACAAGATGACAGAACTCTTCAATAAGCTAAATGATAAGATAGATAAGTTAATTCATACATAATCCCCAATATTTCCTAATATGGAACAAAATCAACAAAACAATTCCGCAGATTCAGGGAACTCAGAAGAGCATCAAGAAAAGATGGATTCCACACATCATCAAGAAGATAGTAATGCATATTTTCAAAATAAGCAGCTTTGGAATGCATTTGCTAATCAATATCCCCTTCTTGTTCCACCATTAGCATATCAGCGAAAAGCCAAAATTGAGCTACCCAAGTTTGATGAGAATGAAAAAAATAGCATTGCATGGCTTAATAAAGCGGAAGAATATTTTGAGATTTATGACATTACTAGTGATGACGAAAAAATTAAGCATGCTTCCATGAAAATGGAAGGAGAAACATATAATTGGTATAGTGGTGGAAAAAGACGACACTTGCTATCAGTTGGAGGAAATTTAAGGATGCATTCTTAAAAAGGTTTCAAGGCATAAAAGAGGAAACATTTTTTTCAACATTTATCAAATTACACCAAAAAGGAGATGTGGATGAGTACACTCAAGAATGGGAGACCTTGGAAACACGAGTACTGGGATTGTCAGAATCTCATCTAATCCATTCTTTCATCTCAGGACTTAAAATCCATATACAAGAAGAGCTCGAACCTCATGAAATTACATCAGTAGAAGTAGCAAGGCAAAAAGCAAAAGCTGCTGAAAATAAATTTGAGAGGTTATCAAAAACTAAAAAAGTATATTCGAGACAAATATTTCCTCCAACTAAATATATAGATGACACAAAATATGTCCCACCCCATGTTCGTGAAGAAGAAAAATAAAATGTGGAAAAACAAAGAATGAGAGAGGGAAAGTGCAAGCGTTATGGTGAAAACTGGGACCCTAAGCACAGATGTGCTAATGGAAAAGCGGAAAATATATACAGTTGTGAAGCAACTAATGACGCTAACAATAATGATTCATATATAGAAGGATAAGAAGACAAATTAGAGTTCTCTCCAGAAGTGGATGGAGAAACTATTCTGCAAGTGTCATTATCAGCTATGATAGGCATATCACAACCTCAAACCCTAAGGTTAAGAGGAAATATCAAGAACAACAACGTAATGGTTCTCGTCGACACTGGCAGTACCCACAATTTTCTAGATTCAACCATGGCAAAAAGACTTAACATATTTACCTTCCCCATGCCTAATATGAAGGTAATGGTGGCCGATGGTAAGAAGATTGAGCAGGTAGGGAAATGCCATAAAGTCAAACTACAGATAAAAAAATTTCATTTAGAATCTTCATTCTACAATGTTCCATTACGAGGAGTGGATGTGGTCTTATGAATTCAATGGCTACAAACTTTAGGTACTTATTCTGCCAACCATCAGAAGCAGTTTATAAGTTTTAAGTGGAAAGGGCAGAAACACAGGTTGTATGGATTCCAAGCCCCAGAAGATCAAGTTGTATCTTCCTCTCTGATGACGAAGATGATTCAAACAGGAGCGCCAACATCTATAGTACAATGTCATTAGTTAGAAATGTTATCTTCAAAAGGGAGCCACACACGAAAAAGTATTCCAGGATCTACCCATAAAAGTGCCTCCAGATAGGAAAATTGAACATCCAATAGAAGTCAAGACAGGATCCAACCCTGTTGATATCAGATCTTTTCACTATCCACATCAACAAAATATTGAACTCGAGAAGATGCTCCACGATCTTTTTAAATGTGGGAAGCAAGAGCTTGCCACTCCAGAAACCTAGGCTTTTATCAACGATGTCCTTCATTACGTATGCTTTGAGGACAAAGCATCTTTAAGAGAGGGGAAATTTTATGTATATTTTATTAATTATTAGTTAGATATAGTTATCTTAGGTTTTATTAAGTGAAAGGGCATGATCAAAGATCATGCCTCTTCACCAAGGGACACCATGACGCTATATTTAAAGCCTCGGTGATTCCCCATTGTAATCATATCTCATCTTTAGCAATAATAATATTTACATATAAAGTTTACCAAATTTTTTACACTCCATCTTCCTTCTGCAAATAAGGTGGACATAGTAGAGTGTTGTGGAGCTATCTGCATTGCTAGTTGTTTATGTTGTTGATAGGAAGTGCTCAAACCTTCCTCATCTGAATCCTTCTTCAGGTTTCTTTTTCCCTCTCCCTTCTCATTTCTTTAAACTCCTTGGAGAGATAATGCATAAATCTAAAGATAAGTGTGGAAAAACTTAATCCCTCCACCATTTTATATCTCTACTTTCTACTTCTTATGGTGTCATGAAATGTATCTCCCACAAGCTATGCCAAAAATCATTCTTTGATACCATTGTAATATCCCAAAAGAGGAAAAGATAGTAATACGAAACACAATAATTGGAAACTAAAACAATATGGAAATAAATTAAATACACCATAAAAATAGACATAATGGCTGAGTCATTTTATTATTAAGGAGGTGGAATACAATGTACAACAGTGTTGAAAAATAGTCACACTCAAGCCAACAAAGCTAGATAGAGTGACCCCAAGTACTCTCACTGAGAACATTGTGTAACTGTTGCTCTATTGGAGGCCATAATGTGTTTTCCCTGCTGTAAATGTTAGAAATATAACTATTGGATTAAAAGGGATGTGTAGATTAGGCTATTTCGAAGCTCATAAAATGTCAATATTTGAAACCTAGACTCTATGATGAAAACCCAAAATAACCCGGAAAGGATTTCCAGATTGGCTCACCTTGGAAAATCAACCTCCTAGGGCTTGCAATACATAAATCCTGGGTATGAATATCTATGGCATGAAATAAAATATAAAAGGGATGAAATAATACACAATCAAATCAATGCATGGAGAGCTAGTCCCTTCTCTGGATCTAACTCCTTTTTCCTCCTCTCAAGTTGCACCTGCTAAATTGAACAACTGTTGGAATGGACTGCACTGTAAAGAGGGTTGAAGTTGTAGCCTACTGCTAGGTGATGGAATATATCTCACAGCTAATTCGAATAATATCACCAAAGTGAGGGGATGATCCCTCACAGGATTCCAAGCTGAAATGCTTGGAACTTCCTTCCTCCTCTGAACCTCTACTGCTGGAATGTGTAATTCTTGCAGGAGCTGCTGCTGCATAGAGGTGTAGAATGATGTCTTCATGTTGGATGTCACAATTCTTCTCCTGAAAGATTGAAATGAATGCACAAGTTAAAGGTTTGATTCCTCCAGAGGTTTCCCAGCTGAAATACTGGAAACTACCTTCCTCCTCTATAACCCTAAGGCAGGAATGCATAATTCTTGAAGCTGTAAGTGCTAAAGAGAGGGGATAAATATGGAACCAATGTCAGATGATGAATGGCTACTCAAAGAAACCTTTCTATATTAGGCACTCAAAGTCCCTCGTGGATAAGGGTGGGATGTCCGCTCAGAGACTCCCATGTGCTAAACATCACATTAGACTTAGATAAACAATGGAAGTGTGCAAATAAATGTCAAAAAAAAATACAATATAAAAATACAGAATGCCTTCTATGGCTGCCCTCACCTTAATTTTATTCTTGTGAACCTTCCCTAGCCTTGGCCCACCTCATTACTGAGCTACACATGTGGTCACTAGCCTCAATGAAGACTGCGTTGTCTCCCCATGATCTCTATCATCTCTAAATTTAATCTCCACTCCCTCCATCATGTGTGCATTTAATGTACCACTTCCTCCATCACTTCATCATTATTACTCCATGATCTTACTTTTATTCCTTGACTGTCTCCATCATCTTCCTCATTATTGCTCCATGATCTCCATTCTTCCTTCATTACTAAGTTGCTCCACTACTCCATAATGCTGATGCACTATCTATATAACACACATTCACACAACAAAATTGGATTTTATTCATCTATTACGTTTATGGGTCCCTCCATCCTTTTATTTACTTAAGGAATTAAGAAAAGTAAGAACTATAATATTCCAATTAACTGATGGAAAGTTTGGAATATTACACGCCCCTCTTGCTTTCTTTTTACATTGGGTGATGTGAGGAGTGGTTCTCCTTGTCTTAAAGTTGAGGTTTGGAATTCCTTTCAGAGTTCACATTGTATGTACCTGCTTGGCTTTGATATTTTGATAGATGTGGTGGCCCATATGTTTGATCAAGTGGCCTAATTTTTCTTGGCATCTTGCGTGCATATTAGAATTTTGTGGCTTGGAATGTTGAGACATGAGGTGATGGGTATTTGTTGTTTTGATCGTGTATGTTGTTAGTGTCAGTATTTTCATCCTGTCACCAGTGATCAAATGAACTATTATCAAGTTTCAATAGGGTCCCTAAATAAATTTTTTGTGATTACATTAGGTCATCATGAAACAATTTGGTCACTAGATGTAGATCTAGGACCGTTTTTTACTCCTTCCAATGTTTTACTAATTGCTGGCTCATTTCACCTCTCAGTTGAGTGTACCATCATTAAAAAAAAAATCATCATCATTACAGTCATATTTATCTTGGTTTCATTCAATCGATATTCTCCATTAGGTTCTTAGGGTTCCAATGTCATCAAATCATCATTCCATACATAAAATCCAGCAAATGGAGTGAAAATAAATTAATTTCATCAATAAATTTTGTTTCAAAGAAAAAATGTAATTTATGTTCTAAATTTGTATAAAGTTCTTTAGAGTTCCAAGTAGCTGCAAATGATCAAGTTACATTAACAAATGTTCAATGTTCCAAAGCCATCAAAAGTTCAAAGTTCAAAATATCAAGTTCAAGGTCAAAAGAAAAATCAAATGAAAGGTTGATTTTGAAAAAGGGAAATGTGGGTCCATGTTCATTTAACGATATTTCTCCAAGTATAAAAGGCCCTAGAGACCAAAATTCAATCATTCTCACTCTCCAACATCTATCTCTCAACTTTCCCAAGTCAAAAAGCCAATTTTTACCTGAAAAAACTGAGTTTTTGTCCCATCGCTACAGTTTTCCTCAAGGAGATGTGCTTTTAAGGTGAGCTCGCTGCCCTTTTGTTAGAGATGATGTGCTTTTTGTAGAGCTTGATGTGATTTTCTCAAGGACTTTCCCTTTTCTTAGTGAAGCAGCTACATCCTTAAAACTTTTTTGCAAGGGTTCTAAGGGAGAAATAAAGGTTTTTTCATCTAGATTCAAGTAAGTTGCATCTTCCAAACCCCTCCTTACAATTCATTTCCATAATTTTGTGGTGAAAACTTCCCATTGTCCTCAATGCTATCATATAGTGATTAAACCCTATTTTTCTAGCTTACAAGGTTAATTTTTTTTCCCATAGACCCTTTTACCTCCCTCACACTCTAATTCATCCCCCACTACCCTCACATCCCTTCATTCCTCACTCTTAAGTCATATTCCTAAAGACCCTACCCATATGCTGTGCTTTTCTAAGCATGCTAAACTACATCCCTGTAATAAAATTCCCTACCCCATCCCCCTTGTCATTTCAACTCCCCATCAGTTCTGTATGGTTCCTAACTCCTTCACACTCTTCCATAAATTTTCCCTCACCTATCCCAACTCCCTAACCCCATCATCCCACTCCCTTTTCCTTCCCCTTCTCCCCTAAGGTTTCTAAAGAAACAAAAATATCATGGAGGAAGAGAGAAACACCATGGAATAAGAGAAAAAAACCTACAATAAAGGAGGGATAATCTTAAGGATAGAGCCATCAAACACTAGGGAATCGATGTCATCACCCCTAGCAGTTGAGTTTCTTTTTCAGGTGTGCATGAAGAATGGACTTGAGTGATTTGTAAGGTGGCTAAATTTCATATTATCTCCATCCCCACTCGGTATCACATGAGTGGCAATGTTTGCCATGATTTTCCTTGCATGAATATGTGAAAAATCCCCCTTCCACTCTGTGTTCTCAGAATTGTATGGGTTGTTGTGTGTGGCTCCTTCAGATTACTGCCCTCTTCATTATTTGGCTCTTTATGGTGCCATTTTCTTATGCTTGTACTCTTTCTATGTCAACATTGTGGGTCAAGCTACATACATTTAAGAGGAATGTGGAATGTTTTTGGTTGTAAACCACCCCGCTTGGATGATTTTTACATTGGGCGATGTGAGGAGTGGTTCTCCCTTTTTTAAAGTTAATGTTTGGAATTCCTTTCAGATTGCGTGTCATCTGTCCTTGTGTTGGCTTCGAGGTTTTCATAGATGTGGTGACCCATATGTTTGATAGAGTGGTCAGATTTTTACTTGCATCTTGCGTGCACAGTAGAATTTTGTGGCTTAGAATGTTGAGCCACGAGGTGATGTGTATTTTTGTTTTTATCATGTATGCGATTTTGGTCCAGCGGGGAGGAGGCTTGCTACGTTGATGATGGGGGATCTATAGAAGGAGGACTTAAAGGTGGAATGCTTTGACCTCCATGATCTATGTGGAGGTGGCTACAGGTGAAAATCATTCATTGTCTAGTTGGTAAGCCATTGGGGAAATCTCCTAGGTTTTTTGTATGTAGGGTGTGTGGGGTGTGGGGTTGCCCGATCCCTCCTCTTGTTTGGATATATTCATGAATTTTATAGCGGTCCTATTGATTTTCATTTAATTTCTTCCTTTTCATTAACATCAAGGTTGTCGCAACAAATCAAGTGATTTATGTCCATATTTTCTATTGTCGGGGTGGCCTTATAGATGGCCTCGGTTGATGGAGGGGAGGGTTGGGGGATTTTTTAAGAGAGATTGCAGTCCTGATCATTCTTGTTTCATTTCCTTCATTTTCCTTTTTCATTGAGGGTGCTACAGGAAATAAAACAATCAAGGTCCACTGTTGCTACTGACCGGGTGGACTCCTAGGTGGCCTCGGTGATGGGTAGGGAGGGTTGGGATGGAATTTCAAATAGAGGTTGTCAACTTGGTCGTTCTTCTTTTACTTCCTTCCTTTTACTTTTCAATGAGGTTTACGTAGGTGATCAGGTGATCGAGGTCCACTGTTGCTACTGTCGGGGTGGAATCTTAGGTGGCTTCACTTCTGGGTAGGAAGGGTTGGAGGGAATGTTTAAGAGATGTTGTGGGGTTGGTCATTCTGATTGTATTTCCTTACTTTTCCTTCACATTGAGGTCACTGCAAGCGATCAGTTGATCAAGGTCCATTGTTGCTATTGTCGGGGTGGACTCCTAGGTGGCCTCGATGTGGGGTAAGGATGGTGGGAGGAATTTTTGAGAGATAATTTTTGGGGTTGGTTGTTATCCTTTAATTTCCTTACTTTGACTTTACATTGAGGTCGTCACAGGTAATCAGGGATCGAGGTCCATCATTTCTACTATCCGAGTGGACTCCTAGGTGGCCTCAATGTCGGGTGGGGACGGCTAGGAGGCATTTTTAAGAGAAATTTTGTGGGGTTGGTCGTTCTCTATTTGTTTCATTCCTTTGACTTTGCATCAACGTTTCCACAGGCGCTCAGGGTCCACTATTTCTGTTGTCTAGGTGGACTCCTAGGTGGCCTTTGTGCAGGGCGGGGAGGGTTTGGGGGGAATTTCTATGATATTTTGTGTGGGATCTATTGTTTTTATTTTCTCTCCTTTGTATATTCACTGTGGTTTCCGTGGTTATTGTTGGTTGGGGGTTGGTTGCTAACTCGTAGGCGGCCTCAGTGGAATGTGACTTGGCAGGGTGACCATTTTTTTTGCTTTGTGCATTTTTCATCCATTTTCCATTGTGTTTGATATCAAAATTTATTTTTCATTTCCTTGGCATGTAGTGTGTGTGGGCTATAATCCCTTCCTGGGGATGCAAGAGGTGCAAGGTATAAAATATTTACATGATATTTTGACTTCTCTTTGACCTAATGGGTGTTCAGGTTGGCTCTTGGTAAGAGAGAGATTTGAATTCCCTTTGAAGTGGGAGGGTGCTACCTCATTGATCCTGCCAGTAGTCATATGCTTGTCTCAAATATTAAGCCATGCATGTCTAAGTATGAACTAATTCATATTGGGAAACTGTAGATGGATAATTAAATAATTTATAGTTTTTTTTATGGTACCATACTACTTGGATAACCATATTAATTATATAGCTAATACATGAACCAAGTCCCGAATATTTGCAAGGGATGCATTTTTTATATAAAATGTCGGCGCGAGCTTGCCCACTTATCCCGTGAATCATGATAACTCGAATGATAAAACATCCCTTGTGTTGGCAATCCTTCATTCAAATTTCTTCCCTATCAACTTTCAATTGTAGGATAGAGGTCTACCATGGTGGTGACAGGTAACGGTGAATTAGGGTTCGATTCCGGAGAGGGAGCTTGAGAAAATTCTACCAAATCCAAGGAAGGCAACAAACATGAAAATTACCCAATCCTGACATGGGGAGGTAGTGACAATAAGTAAAAATATTGGGCTCATCGAGTCTAATAATTGGAATGACTACAATCTAATTCCCTTAGCGAGGATGCATTGGAGGGAAATTTTGGTGCCAATAGTTGTGATAATTCCATCTCCAATATCGTATATTTAAGTTGTTGTAGTTAAAAAGCTCATAGTTGGATCTAGTGTTGTAAAGTTTGGTCCACCTACTTGTTGTGCACCTACCCTTCCATCCCTTTTTTCGGCGGTGTGCTTCTGGCCTTAATTGGCTGGTTCAGGGCTCCGGGGATGTTACTTTGAAAAAATTAGAGTGCTGAAAGCAAGCTTATGCTCTAAATACATTAGCATGCAATAACATGATAGGAGTTTGTTCCTATTGGGTTGGCCTTGAGGACTAGAGTAATAATTAACATGGACTTTCGGGGGCATTTTTATTTTATTTTTGGAGGTGAAATTCTTGGATTTATGAAAGAAGGACCACTACAAATTTATTTTCCAAGGATGTTTTCATTAATCAAGAACGAAAGTTGCGGGCTCAAAGACGATCAGATACCATCCTAGTCTCAACCATAAATGATGTCGACTAGGGATCAACGGATGTTTCTCTAAGGAATTTTCCAACACCTTCTGAGAAATCCAAGTGTTTGGGTTCCGAGGGGAGTACAGTCAAAAGGATGAAACTTAAAGGAATTGATGGAAGGTCACCACCAGGAGTGGAGGCTTCAACTTAATTTGACTCAAAGTGGGGAAACTTACCAGGTCTAGATGTAGTAAGGATTGATAGATTGAGAGATCTTTCTTGATTGTATGGGTGGTGGTGCATAGCCATTCTTAGTTGGTGGATAATTTTTTCTGGTTAATTCGAATAACAAATGAAACCTTTGCCTACTAACTAGCTACGCGTCGGTTCCCCTTCATGACCAACTTCTCAGAGGAACTATGGTCGTTTAGGCCATGGAAGTTTGAGGCAATAACAAGTTTATGATGCCCTTATTTTTTTCGGGCCACACACGTGCTACAGTGATGTAGCCAATGATTTTTTCTTCTTAGTTCGATAGGATAGGGAAATCTTCTCAAATTGCATTGGGATGGGGATAGAGCATTGCAATTATTGGTCTTCAACAAGGAATTACTAGTAAAAGTGTGTCATCAACTCATGTTGATTATGTCCCTACCCTTTATACACATCGACCATCACTCCTACGAATTGAATAAAATTTTGAAGTGTTTGGATTGCGTCGATAATGGTGGTTTTTTGTTGTCGACGTCATGAGAATTTCATTGAAACTTATCATTTAGAGGAAGTATAAGTTGTAACAAGGTTACAATAGGTGAAACTGCAGTAGGATAATTGATAGCAGGTTTTTTTTTTCATTTGGGTTGGGTGGGTTTTGATCGTAATCTAGGCTCATGTGGTGTGTCTGTAGGGGAGTAGTTTTTATTCTTGTCAGGGTCATGCATCTTGCGAAAGAGACATTGAACATTGTTAATTTATCTTGATTTCATGCTTGTTGTTTCCTCTACTTGAAAGTGATGATTGTGCTTGTCCCATCCTTTGTTATTATTCCCCTAATGTTTCTTTTATATGGGGTTCTAAATCTCATTGCTTGGGAGCACACTCTCCAATGGTATGTTTGGCGGGACATGGTTGTTGCACTCAAGGTGCTTGGGAAATATGATGGAAAAATTCAGACTCTTTTGTAGTGGTAGTGCTCGGCCTTTGGCTCATTTGAAGATGTGGGCCAAGGGTATAAGTCTCCATAGTTGGTTCTCTTCAAAATGTGGAGGTGGTGGTTTATGTGTTGCTTGGGCGAGCTTTCTTGTTGGTGGTTGGTTCAAGGGATTGGTTTCACGTGTGCTTCCTACCTCAATCCTTTCGTGAGGGGTAAATTTTGGGGTGGGGTCAATATGGGATGGATGAAGAGTATTAAAATCCATTTTTTTTTCCACCCTATTCCTGTAGAGTGTTCCTTGATATTCCCTCACAAAAGGGTTGGGTGCCTAGGTAATGAAAAATCCCTCCCTCGGTCTGAGCTCCATCAAAATTGCAAGTTTCCCCATCAATGGGCATGTGGTAGCATTATTTTCCCATACCTTTGGAGTTGAGGGAATTCCTCATCCTTTCTTGAGCCACTCCCCCTTCCAAGGAAAGTAGGAGTATATTATGTCTTTGTTTCTCCATTTCGACTGTTGGTTTTTTGCGTGACTTGGTCATTTCCTATATGTGTTCATTGTTGCAATAGTGTTGTCATGTGTTCCTTGGGGGATTCCCTCTTTTTAGGGCATGACATTGAACCACTGGTGTATTTGTGGCCCTTGGATTTAACGAGAATTGATTGGTATCTTGAAATAAATCCTCTTTGGAGTTCTGTTGTTTGACCACCCTTGAATTTTTGGCTGGAAAGGTTGCTGGTTGTTCTGTACATCGAGGGGTGTGATAGCGGGGTGGGTTTTTCTATTTAGTGTATTTGTTGTTTCAATCCTTGTGCGGGTTGGGGGTTCATTTAACTTATAGTGGTAACATGCTCCAGACACTCATCTTGTCATGGCTATTGGATTTTCTAGTGGTCAAGTTTAGGTTGTGACTTGTCTACTTGGTTGTTTTATTGCTTCATGTTATGTTGTGCAGAAAGAAATGATGTTGTGCCATAATGTATGTGGAAGGGTGTGAAAATGTAGGATGCTTTGATTGGGTGCCTTGAATTATTTATTTTTGGTTAAGGCAACATCTCATCGCCTGGTGGTGGCCCTTTTTTTATTTAAAAGTGAGCTTCCTCTTATGAGAGGGTAGCCAAATTTGTGATTTGTATCTTTCATGTTGTTTTCTTCCCTTCTTCCTTTTGGCCCTTAGGTTTATAGAGGAAAGGGGGGGATTTTTGTGGATTGGTATTCAGGAAGGAAAGAAAGCAGTGTGAACTCCCATGGTGGCCACCATAGTCCTTCTTGATCTTCGTCCCCTACAGTTCCCCCTCTTTTGGGAAGTCACAGGGTTTCAGAAGCTTGTTATTTGTTTGAGCCTCCCCTTATGAGCCAGTAGCCCTGTTTGATTTCTCTTACTTTCATGTCATTTTATTCCCTTTCAGTCCATAAATTTTTGGAGAAAAGTGGGAATTGTTGTGGATCGGTGTTTGAGAAGGATGAAAAGCACTGAAAAATACCAAGGTGGCCACCCTATTCCTTGTCAATCGTAGTTCCTTGCAGTTCCTCCCCATTTTTTAAGGCACAGGGCTTGGAAAGCTTGTAATGTGTTTCAACCTCCCCTTGTGTGTCAATAGTCATGATTTATTTATCTTTCTTTTCATGTTTCTTTCCTCCCTTCTTTGTTTTGGTCCCTATATTTATGGAGAAAGGGGGGAATTCCTATGGATTGGTGTTCTAGGTGTAATAAAGGTAGTGTGAGCTCCTGGGGTGGCCACCCTAGTCCTTATCAATCATCAATATGTGTAGTTCCTCCTTTTTTGGGAGGGCATGGGGCCTTGAAAGCCTATTTTGTGTTTCAGACTCATCTTCTCCGTTGATAGACACGTTTTGGTTCTCTTTTTATTTTTATTTTTTTTCGGGTTGGTTTTTTCCCTTCCTCCCTCTAGCCCCTAGCTTTATGGAGAAAAAGGTGAATTGTTGAGGATTGCAATTCGCAACGGATGAAAATAAGTGTGAGATCTTGGGGTGGCCACCCTAGTCATTCTTGATCAGTGTTCCTTGCAATTCCCCCCTTTTTTCGAGGGCATTGGGCTCATGAAGTTTGTTCTATGTTTGAGGCTCTCCTCCTTTGAGTGGGTAGACAATTTTTATTCTCTTTATTTCATGTGTTTTTCTTACTTTCCTCCTTTCGGCCCATATTTTTATAAATAAAAGGGGTAATTTTAGTGGTTTTATGTTTGTGAAGGATGAAAATAAGTGTGAGTTTTGGGGTGGCCACCCTAGTCCTTCTTGGTCTTCATTGTTTACAATTCCCCCTTTTTGAAAATCCACAGGGTTTGGAAAGCTTCTTGTTTGTCTGCTTGAGATTTTCCTTGTGAGGGGGTGGGATCCACCTTCTATTTCTATTATGTTATATACATATATATTTTTTTCCTTCCCTTCCTCTTGTCGGTCCCTAGCATAGTTACAGAGAAAGGGGGGAATTGTTGTGGTTGGGTCTTCAAGAAGGATGAAATGTAGCGCGAGATACTAGGTTGGACACCGTCGTCCTTCTCGATCACTGTTCCTTGTAGCTCCACCCTTTTTGCAAACGCATGTGGTATGGGAAGCTTGTTTGAACCTCCCTCTAGTGAGTGGGTTATGGAATGTAATTGTCTTGAGGGGGAAGGGGGCTTGTTTCTTATTGTGATGCACTGTACGTTGGGTTGGATTTTACCCTTTCTCATGGGGGTGCGATTTGTTGATAGCCCATGGAAATGAATCTCGAAAATAGATACCTAGGATCTTGTTATGATAAATAATGTAGCAGAATGCGATAATTAGTGTGAATTGTAGAATCTCGTGAATCATCGAGTTTTTGAACGCAATTTGGGCCCGAGGCTTCGGTCGGGGGCACATCTATCTAGGTGTAAAATTCCATTCGAGCACTCTCCTTGCAATATTTTAGGGAGCAACAGAGTTTGTCATCTTTGCCGAATGTAGTGTGGTTGGAAAAAATGTGGCAGGCGATGTTTCGTTGCATGCGTCGAAAAGCGATGATATTGTCCCCTTGGTTGGGCAGTTGGAATTAGCCGATGCAGGCTCTGTGTGGCATCCCCGAAACTTGAATTTGTCTCTCTTTTCCTTGCATTGGGTAGGGCATATTTAGATCCAACTTGCGACCTTAGATCATGAAATAACACCCGCTGAGTATAAGCAGATAATTAAGTAGAGGAAAATAAACTTACAAGGATCTCCCTAGTAGCGTAAAACAAACTAGGAAGAGCCCTGCATGAAAATAGGGTGGTAGCACCACCTGAATTGTAGTCTACAGAAGCATCCTCAGTGGCAGAGCTGGGCTAAGTCCCTTTGAAGGGGGTTCCTGAGAGGGTGACAATCCCGTTGGGCCAGGACCTTGCTACATCACGAGGTGTTGTCGACAAGTTAGGTTGTTTGGGAATGCAACTCTAATTGGGTGGTAAATTATGTCAAAGGATAAATATGGGCAAGAGACCAATATCGAACAAGTGCCATGAGGGAAATATGAAAATGAATTTGAAAAGAGAGTTAAATAATGCTTGAAATTTTGAGGAGGGAAGTAGATGGAGGCTATCGATGTGTCTCAGGCAGATGCGGAATGGCTCAGGTTGGTTTGTCACTCCACTTGAGGCACAAACCAACACAGACTCCTACATTATCACAAGAATGGGTGGAGTACCACCTATTGGTTTTTTGTTTCATGGTTGGGGAACGAAGTGTGTGCCCTTGTGGTGGGCAGTGTGCATTTGTGCGCTTGTGGTGTTGGTTGGCGAGCTTTCCATTTGACCCGTATTGAAACATGGACCAAGGAGTATAACATGGGTGTGAGTCGGTGGGGTTTGAAAACCTGTGAAATGCAATGAAGCTGACAGGAGAGATCCCCTCCATGGGGGGTGAATCATCGACTGACCTTGAGCTTATGCGAAGGGTTTAATTGCTAGCACACCTGTTGGGACCCAGAAGATAGTGAACTATTCCTAAGAAAAGCGAAGCAAAAAGAAACTCTAGTGGAGGCTTTTAGTGATAATGATGTGTAAATCATTCATCTAACTTGGGTATAGGGGCGAAATACTAATCGAACCATATATTAGCTAGTTTCCTCCAAAGTTTCCCTCAAGATAGCTAGAGCTCATGCGTGAGTTTTATCAGGTAAAGAAAAGGATGAGAAGCATAGGGGACGTAATTCCCTCGACCTATTCTCAAAATTTAAATAGGTAAGAGGGTGCAGTTGCTCCATTTCTCCGTGCCATGGAATTGAGAGCTCCAAGTGGGCCATTTTTGGTAAGCAGAACTTCTGATGCGGGATGAACAGAAAATTGTTATGGTGTTGAATTGTGCACTAACATAGATCCCACAAAGGGTGTTGCTTTATTAAGATAGCAGTATGGTGGTCATGGAAGTTGAAATCCACTAAGGAGTGTTTAAAAACTCACTTTCCAAATCAACTAGCCCCGATAATGGATGGCGCTGAAGCATGAAACCTATACTTGATCGTTGGAGAAATTACATCACTTCAATGAGTATGAGGATGCAGGGGTCATTCAGAAACCTCAAGCATGAGCTTGGGTGGACTGGCCCCCGGTGTAGATCTTGGTGGAATTATAAAGAATTTAAATGATAAATTTGAAGACTGAAGTGGGAAAAGGTTTCATTTGAATAACACTTGGACAAAGGTTAGTTGATCCTAAGAGATGGGGAAGCCTTGTATCAAGGGTGCACTCTGCACAAGAATCGAAAGGGAATCAGGTTAATATTCCTGAACCGGGACATGGCGGTGGGGGTCAACGTTAGGAAATCTATAGATGTCTTCGGGGGCTCGAGGAAGTGTTATATTTTATTTTTAACAACTTGCCCACCCTGGAATCGGTTCACCCAGAGATAGCATCCAACAGCTGGAAGAGCACCACATGTCTTGAGGTGTCCGATGTGCCCTCGAAAATCCTTCAAAATCTGGAGGATTGGGTACCATTCATACCCAGTCTTACTCATAACCGCATCAGGTCTCTAAGGTAAACAACCTCTGTTCAATATAAAAATGTAGGAAAGGGAAGTCGGAAAAACGGATCTGTAACTTCCGGAAAAGGATTGGCTCTAAGGTCCAGGCCTAGGGTTCGACACCCTCAATGCATCGACTATCGATAGTCTTCCCAAGCTACTCTCACGGTGAGGACAGACAATCACATGCTGATTGGGTTATGGGCTTAGAATGCCCCCTCACAGGGGCGTTTCCCTAGGTGGTGAGAAATCAACTCAAAACTGGTACAAACAAGGGGAATCTAACTGTTTAAATAAAAAAAAGCATTGCGATGATCCCTATGGATGTTGACGCAATGTGATTTCTACCTAGTGATCTGAATTTCAAAGTGAAAATATTCAACAAAGTGCAGGTAAACAACAAGAGTAACTATGACTCTCTTAAGGTAGCCAAATGCCTCATCATCTAATTAGTGACACACATGAATGGATTAGTGATATTCCCACTGTCCCTATC
This sequence comes from Pinus albicaulis, assembly GCA_034641835.2. Taxonomy (NCBI): domain Eukaryota; kingdom Viridiplantae; phylum Streptophyta; class Pinopsida; order Pinales; family Pinaceae; genus Pinus; species Pinus albicaulis. The sequence continues at coordinate 678,805,263 of CM076582.1, read as the reverse complement.
TAATATATATTGAAACCATAGCCAAGGGAATGGGATTGGAAGAATTAGCGAGGAAATAAGACCATGGTGAGCTTGACTTTAGTTCGACTTTGTGAAATGACTTTAGCGGTGTAGAATCAATGGGAGCCGTTTTTGGGGCAAGTGAAATACCACTAATTTTATTGTTATTTTACTTATTCCGTGGGGTGGAGATGGAGAACTATTGGCTTTAGGGATCTTGACCCAGGTTTGGTTTTAAGGTTTGCCAACAAACCTTGATATGACTGGCCCTTTTGGTAATGGCTCGCTTGCGCACGTCAAGGTCTCATCCGAAGTAGTATGGGAGGGTGCTCGAACCAGGTTTCTGCACCGTGAGAGAGAGAGAATTGATAAAATGGGTTCCCTTTAGATCTACAAACCTGTGTAGGAAAATCCCTACATAGAACCCTCTTAAGAGTATATCGGCTAAGCAAAGATCGTAATTAACAGGTAACTTGAGCAGAGTATTTTAACTAGAGCTATGTATTCATCATATCGTATCCATGTGCGCATCACTTTATCATTGGTATTCATTAAGACACACGATATTAACACACAACATAGAAAATCATCATAACATAGGAATACTAAAATATCATCAATAGATTTCTCATTCATTCATATTTAGATTTGACTTACAAACTCTGTTACCAGCTCACACACATAGCCAATAGGGTCTGCACACTGTAGGAATTTAGGGTCTCCGTGCACACAGCCAGCAGGAGGCCTTACCTAGACGATCAACACAAAAGATCACAAGTTCGTATCCAAGATTAACTTACTTCTTCCTTGGCCTTCTGTAGACTCGATTTATCTATCTAATTTATAGCTTATTAGCCTGTGCTACTCTATGGTCTGCAAACCGTGGTTTGCAGACTCCTGGTCTACCCTTTGAACCATTACAGTAAATCAAGGCTTTTACTACCCCAAAGCCCCTGTGGTAGATCAAGTGTTACAAAATATTACAAAAATGGACCAAAAATACGATTAGTGAACCTCGTTGCAACAGTCCCCCAACACAATCTTGTGACTCCTCCTGAGTCACAACATCAGCGGGGTCTTCATCATTTCCTTGAGCTTCTCAATAGTGGCAGCCAACAAGGGCAAAACACCTATGCTCTGCGTGACTACATTTTGTGCAATATTAACCATATTTTGCAAATTTGGGCCTTCAACTATGAACATTTTGAAGTATCCACCTAATAAATTGTGTTTGTATTTTTGTAGGGCGTACACCATTGCCAATCCTTCATGATTTTTCGTGGAATAGTTATGCTCTACACTCGAAAGCTTCCTGCTAGCGAAGGCCACTAGGTGATCAATGTCCCATTGTCCAGGTTGTGCCAAGATAGCCCCTAATGAAATCCATGATGCATCCACATGTACATGAAATAATTTTTCCTAGTCGGGGAATATAAGAATAGGTGCAGTTACCATATTTTCTTATAATATCTAGAATATTTTCTGACTTTCATCATCCCAAAAAAATGAGACATCCTTCTTCATAAATTTCTCCATTAAGGCAGTAATCAAGGCATATCACTGAATAAACTTTTGGTATTATCGAGTGTGGCCTAGAATGGAGCACAATTGTTTCTAAGTAGTGGGGACTACCAAATTGATGATAATCACGATCTTGGTTGGGTCAACCATCAATCCCTGCTGACACACTACGTGTCCCAATAGAATCCCAAATGGGACACATAATTTTCATTTCTTAATGTTTAGCGAAATTTGGTTCGTCTTACAGGCATCCAGCATCATGCACAGATTCGACACATGGTTCTTTACTAACCCAAAAATTGTCCAATCGTCAAAGTAGACTTCCATGAACTTGTGAATTAATTCCTTGAATATGGCTATAACTATGCGAGAAAATATGGTAGGGACATTATTTATTCCAAATGGCATGACAATGTATTGGAATGAGCCCCACTCAATTCCGAAGGTTTTTTTGTTGCGATCTTCAAGTGCTATTCCCTGAGAACCCATTAGTAAATGAGTAGGCTTCCTGACATCCCACATTATCCAGGATTTAATCGGATAACATCGTAGGGAAAGGATCATGTAAAAAGGCATCATTTAACTTGTGTAGAAATACGCAGATCCTTATCTCTCCTTTAGTCATATTTTCTTGGACCATCGTAGGAGTTACCCAATCTGACTTTTCTACTAGTTCAATAATACATGTAGTCACCATCTCCTCAATCTCCTCCTTAAATTTCTATTTGTATTTTGGTTTCAGGAGATAGGGTCATTATTTGACCAGTTGTGCATTGGGTTTCAATGTAATCCTCATGACTCCCATATCCCTTACGATCCCTTTTAGTTCAAAGAAATTTTTAGGGAATAGATCCTGATATTCGGTTAGCAATTCTGTGATCTTTTCCACCGTGCCATCATCCTAGTAATCCCCAATATTGGCCATCGTGGGCTGCTCTTCCATGCCAATGTTAACTTCCTTCAGTTTCAAAGGTTTGGTAACATCAGCCGCTTGTAGAAACTGGCTTGCAACAACATGTTCTCCTTCTAGCTCTGAGATAGTGATATTCCGGGGATCCCCATCACACTATTCCATGGAAAAATTTCTGCAATTTACAATATCTTGTATCTACATATCCCAGAAAGGTGCATTATGCTCTTTCTTAGGGAGGGACTCATTGAAGACCAAGGAATCTATATCTTGCAAAGCTTCATCAAGTTTCTCAGTTACTCCTGTTAATCCAAACGTCACTACAAAATCATCAGCCATTGTATCCTAGTGAAAGATACAGTGGTGTAGTTCTACAACCACATACAAAGTGGTAGGGATTGGCCCTAATGCATGAATAAACATATGGACCCATTCATCCCATGTGTTTTCCTTCCATAATTACATCTAGAGAGCTAAGTGCTTGAGAAGATCCCCTCGTACCGTGAAAAGTTCCATTGGAAATTTGACTAGAGGGTCAAATCACAAGATCATCATTTTTCTGCATTCCCCCCAGTCCTGAAAAGATCCCTTATGGGTTTCCCACCAGTGCGAAGTTTTTGCGCCCATGGCCAAGTCAAGGGCCCAAAATATTTGTTCTTGAGGGATGTTTGCTTCAATTTTCATGAGAGAATATTTAACATTACCCGAACCATCAAAGTGGGGTAGTTCTCTTACCTCTAAAGAGATGCATCCAAAGCTTTTTGTGATCTTAAGACACTGCAGCGCAGATACATCATGCATCCAATTTTTCCAATTTTATATCTCTCCATCTAATTCAGATAAGAATTCATTGTCTTTTTCCCAGCATAACATGCCTTCAACCATGGGTGATCCAATGGCCGTCCCAGGTGGTCAGCTTGTAGACGTGATCAACGTCATCTTCTTCTCGTACTGGTTCTTTGTACTGATCCCCTTCTGATGGATCTAACGGAACTATCACCCTTGTTCCTTCATTTTTAAATATCATGCTTCTTCTTTTTAAATTAATAATACCTCCCATGTCAATAACCCAATCCAGGCCTAACAGCGCAAGGTAAGGGTTTGCATCATCCACTATCTGAATTACCTCAAAATTAGCATAAACCTTAACACCCACAATATCTACTAAAATCTTTTTCAGTCGTCCCAGTATGATAATATTCTGCTAATTAGCCATTCATAGCTTAATAGTTGACCATTGAAACCCACACTTGCATGCAGATGAGGAGCTATTAGTTCCTAAGGAGGAGCTTCCGGATGTGGATCAGCCACAAGAGGAAGTTCAGGAGGTGGAAGAGACCACCCATGCAGCACCAACCATCAGAGGGCGCAAGTGCACTAGAGAAGCTGAGTGACTAGCTCAAGATGCAGAGAAGGTTGTAGGACCACCTACAACATAGTGCAGACAGAGGCAGTCACCGGATCAGTACTTTGGATACATGGCTCTTATGAGTCAATGTGTTGTGACGGAGCCATCCTCTTTTGAGGAAGCTGTGGAGGAACCCGCATGGGTAGGCCATGATCGAAGAATATGATTCGATCGTCAGAAACAGTGCATGGTAGATTGTCCCAAGACTGGAGGGGAAATCAGTGGTGGGTTCGCGATGGATCTACAAAGTGAAGCAGGCGGCTAACGGGAGTGTGGAGAAGTACAAGGCAAGATTTGTCGCCCGTGGCTTCTCGCAGATCGAGGGGATCGATTATGAGGAGACCTTTGCACCTGTCGCAAGGTACTCTTCCATACGGATGATCCTAGCTCTCTCAGCGCAGATGGGATGGCACATCCATCAGATGGATGTGAAGACTGCGTTCCTCAACGGAGTCATTGAGGAGGAGGTGTACATAGAGCAGCCTGAAGGTTTCAAGATCTTCAGCAGTGAGTCACATTTTTTCCGACTCAAGAGAGCACTATACGGGCTGAAGCTAGCACCTTGTGCTTGGTACACACAGATAGACAGTTATTTCACCGGGCTTGGATTTTCCAAGGGTGAGGCGGATCCTAACCTGTACCAGATTGTGGTGGAGAGGAAGCTGTTGATCATTGTACTGTATGTAGATGATCTGATTTTGATGGGTGATGAGCTGTTGATACTTTCATGCAAGGAGGACCTTGCTAGAGAGTTCGAGATGAAGGACTTGGGCCTCCTTCATTATTTCCTGGGATTGGAGATTTTGCAGCGCAGTGGAGGACTATTTGTTTCTCAGGGTAAGTATGCCCAGGAGATTCTGGATAGGTTCAACATGCATGGCTGCAAGCCTGTTGACACTCCTCTTCCTGGTGGTTGGAGGAAGGAGGATGCTACTTCAGCGGAGGTAGTGGATGCCACTGTCTATCGACAGTTGGTGGGGTCGCTTATGTATCTGGTCAATACAAGACCTGATATATGCTATGCTATTAACCAGCTTTCGCAAGCTATGGTTAAGCCTACCAAGCTCTTCTGGAAGGAAGGAAAGCATGTATTGCATCATCTTAGTGGCACATCGAGATATGGTCTATGGTACAGACAGGAGGATGGAGTGAAGCTTTCCGGCTTCACTGATGCAGATTGGCAGGGAGCCCAACGGACCGAAAGAGCACATCTGGAGGATTTTTCAGCATTGGATTGATAGCAGTTTCCTGGTACAGCAGGAAGGAGAGATCCATGGCATTCAGTTCAGCAGAGGCCGAGTACATGGCAGCAAGCTTGGCTTCATGCGAGGCTATTTGGATGAGGAAGATCCTCGTTGGATTGTTCGGGTTGCACTTGGAGCCTACTGTGATTTATTTTGATAACCAGAGCTGCATCAAGCTCTCTGCTAATCCAGTATTTCATGATATATCCAAACACATCGACATTAGGTACCATCATATCAAAGATTGTGTTCAGCGGAGAATCATGATGCTTTCATATGTTCCCATGGAGGATCAGGATGCCGACATCCTGACGAAGGCGCTCACCAGGAGCAAGTTCGAATTCCACAGAGGCAGGATAGGGGTTGCAGATAATCCATATCTTGCTGAGAGGGAGTGTTGAAAATGCAGCAAGATGATGGAGCCTAGTGAAATGAAGTCGCCTTCACTAGGTGGGCCCGCAGGCTATTTTTGGCGCAAAGTCTATTTTTAGACTATGTCTATTTTTAGACATATGGAGCATGGTCTAGGAGTTGCAGTATGCTATTCTTGGATGATTGGTCGAGTTGGTAAAAAATATATGGACCTCTATTTTTAGACATACAGGTTGAAGTCTATTTTTAGACTGCCTGTCTAAAAATAGGTCAGTCAAATATTATTAACCCTTAATAATATTTGGACTCTAAACTTCAGTTTATTCTCTTACAGCACTTCAGTTGGAGCTACGGATGTGGCTCATGCATCTGAAAAAAGGAATTATGCTATTCCTTGGGGTTTGGTGAGCTCATGCATGGTTGACTTCAGTTAGGACTTCAGTGGCAGAGTTTGGTGGAGTTGATGAGACAGTTGGTGGAGTTGTGTTCGGTTTAACTTAGTTGAACTAGTTGTGATTAGTTTAACTAGCTAATCAACTAGCGATGAGTGGAGTGAATTAAATATTATTTAATTCACTAATTATTAACTCATTATTCAACTCAAGAACACATCGTTCACTACAGTGCATGGACAGTTCAGTGGAGACCAGTGGAAGAGGTAGATGAAAGGGTGAGTTTGCTATTAGTTGCGACAGCAGTTGTGCATGAGATTTGCACAAGCATTGGAGGAGATTTCCAATGATGATTGCGCAGTTGGAGCCAGTGAGATTCGAACTTGGATCTCTCATTAGACTAGCCTTGATTGCGCAATAGAGGCAGGCAATTAGTGGATGAGTTTTGAACCTGTGACTTGTTCAAAACTGAGCTAGTTTGTGTGTAACTTTTGGAGACAGTACTGAGTACTTGTGAGGAGTATTGTAATGAGATTGTTACATGTTCTCTTCTATTATAATATACAAAATAGCTGGGGGTTTTCAGCTATAAGCTTTCCCCATTACATATTGTGTTTATGTGCGCATGCGACTGTTTCTATTTCCGCAAATTGATGATTAATTGTAGAAGAGGTTATGTGTTATACATGAATTCGAATTAATGTATGATCAGGATAATCTCAGTGGATAAATCTTCATTATTCAGCAAATTTCTACATGGTATTAGAGCGAATTGATCATCGGGATCTATTGCAGTGATTACAATATTATTTCGGTAGACAGAGTCTGTAACGGGCCAGGTAGCCTCTGGATCCATCCTTTCTCTGAAAGGTGATATATCCAGTAAATGCCCTTATAGTCGATCTCTGTGCTAGAAATAATTTGTTCTCACAGATCCAGAAGCAGTTGAGTTTTTGAGTTTGGAATTCGAATTTTGCAGCAGTTTGTTTTCTTGGTGCCGAAGTTGAAAATGTCTTTCAACGGTTTGCGACTCGAATATGCTCTTGAAGGCAGTTCGAATTATGTTGCATGGAAAGATCGGATGGAGGCAGTATTAGAAGATAATGGGCTGAAGGAGTTCGTAGATATGGATGTCCAAAAGCCTACTGATCCTGCTGAAGTTGAGGCTTCGCAAAAGAAGATGGCGAAATGTCGAAGGATTCTGTTGGAGGGCGTGAAGGATCACATTGTATCCAGCCTGCATGGAAAAGCTTCTCCATATTTGATGTGGAAAGCGTTGACAGATCTATTCCAAAGTAAGAGCGACCAAAGGAAGCTGGCGCTCAAGGATAAGCTCAGAAACATTAAGATGGAGAAAGGCGACAGTATCGCCAAGTACCTCACGAAGTTCACTCAATGCAGAGATGAGCTGGGAAGTGTGGGGGTGACTGTCGAAGAAGAGGATATGGTGGACCTAGCTCTCCTTGGTCTTCCGAAAACTTGGCATGCATATCAAGATAGTGTCAATGGTCGGGAGAAGTTGCCGGGATGGGAGCGACTTTGGGCGGATCTCATGCAAGAGGAGATAAGGAGGACTACCAGGGACAGATCTTCATCAAAGGTATCTGATGAAGAAAATTGCGCTTTGGTTGCCAAAGAAAAGAAGGGGAAGAGCAAGAAAGCTTCTCAGTCTGGTGCAAAAGGAAAGAAGCAAGACATGTCTAAGGTGAAGTGTTTTCACTGTCACCATCACGGACACTATGCCACAAATTGTCCGCAGAAGAAGAAAAATAAGAAGGATGCTGGATCTGCAGCGGGAGAGGCATTGGCTTCTCAATTCAAACTGGATTTTTCACTGATCGCATGCTTGGTTTCAAGTGTGATGGGATCAGTTTGGTTCTTGGACAGTGCTGTGTCATTTCACATGACCGGAGATCGAGATTTGTTTTCAGATCTGGAGGAAAAAGATCTTGGAGTGCACATCGAGATGGGCGATGATGGTAGATACAGTGCGACTAGTATCGGTACCATTTCCTTTGAGAGGGAGTCTGGTAAACCTCTCATATTGAAGGAATTTTTACATCTTCCAGGATTGATGAAGAACCTGATCTCTGTGGTGATGTTGGAAGACAAGGGGTATGATGTGGTCTTCAGCGAAGGAAAAGCCTTCCTACGCAGTAAGACTACTGGTGAGACCCGGAAGATAGGGGTTCAAGTCAAGAACCTTTATCAGTTGCAAGTAGATGGCTGCGCAGCAATGGCATGCAAGGCGGGAGAAGTGGTGAGCCGGGATGATGAGGGTGAACTGTGGCACAGGAGATTGGGCCACCTTCACCATGGAGCTTTGAAAATACTGCAGTAGATTTCTACTGGGCTTCCTAAGGGCACTCTTGCGTAGTCAGACCAATGCAAGGGGTGTACCTTGGGGAAGTATGTGAAAGCCACCTTTCACGAGAAGGATAGTCGCACCATGATGATCCTTGAGAGAGTTCACACAGACATGTGTGGTCCTTTCTCTGTAGCTTCGACAGCAAAGCACAAGTACTATGTGATCTTTGTTGATGATTTCTCTCGGAAGTGCTGGATCTTCTTCATGCAGAAGAAGAGCGAGACATTTTCAAAGTTCTGTGAATTCAAGGCGCTGGTTGAGAAGGAATCGGGGAAGCATGTGAAGGCTCTTAGGAGCGACAATGGTGGTGAATTCATCTCTACTGAATTCAAAGACTTTTGCAGCGCAGAAGGGATTCGGAGAGAGCTCATCGCACCCCATAACCCATAGCAGAACGGGGTGGCTGAGCGGAAGAACAGAACGATCGTGGGTGCTGCACGGGCGATGTTGCATGATCAGGGCCTACCCCTTCACTTGTGGGCCGAGGCATGCAATACAGCAGTGTATGTGCAGAACCGTTGTCCTCACAAGGTTCTTGGCATGAGTACACCGAAGGAGGCTTATTCTGGCAAGAGGCCTGATATTTCCCATTTGCGGATTTTTGGTTCTCCTGTCTACATGCATGTGACGAAGGATGCGAGAAGGAAGCTGGATCCAACTGCTGAGGTTGGAATATTTGTGGGGTACACCGATACACCTCACAACTACCGAGTATATTTGTCAGACAGTCGAAAGACTGTTGTGCGACGGGATATAAAATTTCAGAAGGAGAAAGCCATGCAGTGTTCGCTTGAGAGGGAGCTACACTTGCATGCAGATGAGGAGCTGTTAGTTCCTAAGGAGGAGCTTCCGGATGTGGATCAGCCACAAGAGGAGGTTCAGGAGGTGGAAGAGACCACCCAGGCAGCGCCAACCATCAGAGGGCGCATGCGCACTACAGAAGCTGAGCGACTGGCTCGGGATGCAGAGAAGGTTGTAGGACCACCTACAACACAACGCAGACAGAGACAGTCACCGGATCGGTACACTGGATACATGGCTCTTGTGAGTCAATGTGTTGTGACGGAGCCATCCTCTTTTGAGGAAGCTGTGGAGGAACCTGCATGGGTTGATGCCATGATCGAAGAATATGATTCGATCGTCAGGAACAGTGCATGGGAGATTGTCCCAAGACAGGTGGGGAAATCAGTGGTGGGTTCGCGATGGATCTACAAAGTGAAGCAGGCGGCTGACGGGAGTGTGGAGAAGTACAAGGCAAGATTTGTCGCCCGTGGCTTTTCACAGATCGAGGGGATCGATTATGAGGAGACCTTTGCACCTGTCGCAAGGTACTCTTCCATACGGACGATCCTTGCTCTCTCAGCGCAGATGGGATGGCACATCCATCAGATGGATGTGAAGACTGCGTTCCTCAACGAAGTCATTGAGGAGGAGGTGTACATAGAGCAGCCTGAAGGTTTCGAGATCTTCAGCAGTGAGTCGCATGTTTTCCGACTCAAGAGAGCACTGTACGGGCTGAAGCAAGCACCTCGTGCTTGGTACACACGGATAGACAGTTATTTCACCGGGCTTGGATTCTCCAAGAGTGAGGTGGATCCTAACCTGTACTAGATTGTGGTGGAGGGGAAGTTGCTGATCATTTTACTGTATGTAGATGATCTGATTTTGACGGGTGATGAGCTGTTGATACTTTCATGCAAGGAGGACCTTGCTAGAGAGTTCGAGATGAAGGACTTGGGCCTCCTTCATTATTTCCTGGGATTGGAGATTTGGCAGCGCAGTGGAGGACTGTTTGTTTCTCAGGGAAAGTATGCCCGGGAGATTCTGGAGAGGTTCAACATGCATGGCTGCAAGCCTGTTGACACTCCTCTTCCTAGTGGTTGGAGGAAGGAGGATGCTACTTCAGCGGAGGTAGTGGATGCCACTGTCTATCGACAGTTGGTGGGGTCACTTATGTATCTAGTAAATACACGAACCGATATATGCTATGCTGTTAACCAGCTTTCGAAAGCTATGGTTAAGCCTACCAAGCTTTTCTGGAAGGTAGGCAAGCATGTATTTCGTTATCTTAGTGGCACATCAGGATATGGTATATGGTACAGACAGGAGGATGGAGCGAAGCTTTCCGGCTTCACTGATGCAGATTGGGCAGGGAGCCCAACAGACCGAAAGAGCACATATGGAGGATTTTTCAGCATTGGATCGACAGCAGTTTCCTAGTACAGTAGGAAGCAGATATCTGTGGCACTCAGTTCAGCAGAGGCCGAGTACATGGCAGCAAGCTTGGCTGCATGCGAGGCTATTTGGATGAGGAAGATCCTCGTTGGATTGTTCGGGTTGCACTTGGAGCCTACTATGATTTATTGTGATAAACAGAGCTGCATCAAGCTCTCTGTTAATCCAGTATTTCATGATAGATCCAAACACATCGACATCAGGTACCATCATATTAGAGATTGTGTTCAGCGATGAATCGTGTTACTTTCATATTTTCCCACGGAGCATCAGGATGCTGACATCTTGATGAAGGCGCTCACCAGGAGCAAGTTTGAATTCCACAGTGGTAGGATAGGGGTTGCAGATAATCCATATCTTTTTGAGAGGGAGTGTTGAAAATGCAACAAGATGATGGAGCTTAGTGAAATGAAGTTGCCTTCACTAAGTGTGCCCGCAGGCTATTTTTGGCACAAAGTCTATTTTTAGACTATGTCTATTTTTAGACATATGGAGCATGGTCTAGGAGTTGCAGTATGATATTCTTGGATGATTGGTCGAGTTGGTAAAAAATAGATGGACCTCTATTTTTAGACATACATGTCGAAGTCTATTTCTAGATTTCCTGTCTAAAAATAGGTCAGTCAAATATTATTAGCCCTTAATAATATTTGGACTCTAAACTTCAGTTTATTCTCTTACAACACTTCAGTTGGAGCTACAGATGTGTCTCATGCATCTGAAAGAAGGAATTATGCTATTCCTTGGGGTTTTGTGAGCTCATGCATGGTTGAATTCAGTTAGGACTTCAGTGGCAGAGTTTGGTGGAGTTGACGAGACAGTTGGTGGAGTTGTGTTCGGTTTAACTTAGTTGAACTAGTTGTGATTAGTCTAACTAGATAATCAACTAGTAATGAGTGGAGTGAATTAAATATTATTTAATTCACTAATTATTAACTCATTATTCAACTCAAGAACACATCAGTTCACTACAGTGCATGGACAGTTCAGTGGAGACCAGTGGAAGAGGTAGATGAAAGGGTGAGTTTGCTATTAGTTGCGACAGTAGTTGTGCATGATATTTGCACAAGCATTGGAGGAGATTTCCAATGATGATTGCGTAGTTGGAGCCAGTGAGATTCGAACTTGGATCTCTCATTATACCAGCCTTGATTGCACAATAGAGGCAGGAAATTAGTGGATGAGTTTTGAACCTGTGACTTGTTCAAAACCGAGCTAGTTTGTGTGTAACTTTTGGAGACAGTACTGAGTACTTGTGAGGAGTATTGTACTGAGATTGTTACATGTTTCTCTTCTATTATAATATAAAAATAGCTGGGGGTTTTCAACTATAATCTTTCCCCATTACATATTGTGTTTATGTGCGCATGCGACTGTTTCTATTTCCGCAAATTGATGATTAATTGTAGAAGAGGTTATGTGTTATACATGAATTCAAATTAATGTATGATCAGGATAATCTCAGTGGATAAATCTTCATTATTCAGCAAATTTCTACAGGTTAAAAGTATTGGATTTCCTATATAAAACCCATTTTCATCAGCATATTCACCCTTTTGCACGATTATGGTCCCTTTTCCTGAGTAAAACACATTTTTTCTTAGTAAACATAAAAACCCTACATAATTAATTTCATATTCATTCAAAAACACTCAAAAAACCTACAAAATACATTTATCCTAAGTTTAAGTGTGAAAAACAAAAATGGGACAAACAATGCTTTATTGCCTATTTTTTACACTTTACTTAGTTTTTAATTATGTATTTTAATTCATTTACTACATTACACCTTCTTCATATTAATTTCTAACTTATATTATTAAATCCCTAAATTATATTCTTCTCGTATATTAATAAATCCTTTATATATGAATAACCCAAAAAAAACCCATTATTTAAAGTTTTAACCTATGGTTATATATCCCATGTGACAAAAATAAATCCTGTCCTTTATTCCCATAGGTTATAAACATATCAAATACAAAAATATCCCCTGCCCCTATGGTAATAAAACACCTGTTAAAATGTTTTGTTATCATATAATATATACCTTTGCCCATGATTGAAATATATGTTAATGTTTTAAATTAAAACACATACAACTTTACCCCTTGCCCAGTCATATAACATAAGGTTTTAACATTATAAATCTATAATTATAAAGTTATAACCCATCCAACCGCATATACTAAACGCCAAACCCCACTCCCAATGTCGAGCAACTTCGAGATTCAATCGCGACTGTTTGCAGGAGCCATCCCAGATCTGACGAACAAGAAGCTATATCACATTTTAAGTTGCATGACAAAAATACATTTCCTTTCCACGTGAAATAGGTTGTTTCAACCTTTTATCTCTCCTTCACTTGGCTCATTTTATTGGATCGCATTCGATCCAATTGAAACCACTTACGACCTTAAACTCGCATGATAACCACTCGCGGTTTCTAGCCTTCGAAGCCTGGAAACCGCTCATTATCTGACATGACCGCCATTTATTGCAGGCCCAATTAGCCCTAAATTTCCTAATAAACTCTGAAAATTACCATTTATCCCTTTCTACACTTGTCAACTATATTTTTCATTTCGACTTAGAGAACGAAGCATTTTGCACTGTTTTTATGCCTCGAACCAGTAAAAATATTGCATTTACTGATTGAATATTGCTGAAATTTCAATAAAGCTTCCAAAGACCAGAAAAGGTACCAGGAACCTGTTAAACTCCTCAGAACTTATTTCAAATACCCATACCTACATAAAATAGTTATGTTTTGAACAAATCAAAGCTGTTATCAATTTAAAAAGGAAATTTGAAACCTCTATAAGAATATTCAATCCAAGAAATCCTTTAAAATTGTCGCAAAAAGAGGCAAAACCCTATCAAATTTTTTCCAAAACCCTATTTTAGACTGCGCTCCATTTTCTAGGAAAATTCTGAGTTTATTTAGTTTTTCAGACTATATAAAACTCCAAAAAAATCTCAAAAATATTCTGAAGGTAACCTGACACTCTATGCTTGATTCCAAACAATGTTTTGTCCAGTATCCTTTGAAAAATCTTAAGAAACCCCTGTTTCTTATTTTCATAACTAGTGAGGGTCTGTAACATAGTTAAAAGTAAAAAATTGAAAGAAAAATCCTAGAAAAGAACCATATTCTGCCTATTTTAATCCAAGAACCTTTGTTAGAGTCAAAAATACTTCTGTAAAACATTTAATCTTACAGAAGAAACCAGAAATCCTAAAAATAGAGTTTCAGATGTCTTAAAAGCCTAAAAATGCCTAAATATAATATATTTGTGTCCTCCAAGACTATCATCATTGTAAATCCTCTACAACCTCCTATTATAGAAATTGAGCACATTCCTTTAACAGATGTTGACTATAAAATAGAAAATCCTGTTGTTGAATTTAATTTATTAGACCTCCACTGCTGGATCTATGAAAAGTCCTTAGATCAGGTGGAAGAAGTCCAGATTTGGGAATGAAAACTTCCCAAATATGTTGTTTCAGTCACTTATCAATGTCCAGAGGTTGTTAGGTTGTGTCAAAACTATAATGTGCCTAAAAAAAGAGAAATAGTGAATGCAAACAAAGAATTATTTTTTATAATTACTACTGAGTCCATAAACCAGAGGTTACAACTCAAAAATGATCCTAAAGCAGTCCCTTTCTCAATAGAAGCACTTACCAATTTGTACATTGGCCTCGATTTTCCCAAAATATTTCAGATTTTCCAAGTCTTTATGCCTTTACATGTGGAAATTACTTAAATCAATCCTCCATATTCTACTTCAAAATTTCCAGAATGTTCAAGGCATGTTATTTCCATGTTATCATTCATCCCAAGATACTTTACAGATGAGCATACTGATGAGTCCATCCTAGGTTTCCTATCTAATTTTTCACCAGGACAACCTCCTTCTATAATTTTCAATTATGCTAAGTTCATTGCTGACAATATACATGATCAGCTGGTTAAATTGCCAACATAAGGAATGTTTATATACATATCTTTTCTCTTCCATATGTTTTTTTATTTTCAAACAGACAAGTTTCCAATAACTCTCAAGAAGCTTGATATAGAATAAAATCCACTTTCAGTCATCTTTTGGACTTCATTGATTAGAAAATATTCCTCAGAATTCACTTTTGCAGAGTTCAGAGATAATTTGGTCCATACATTGATCAATATGCTGACCAACACTGAACATCCAAGGAATAATGATGAAATGAAGAAAAACCTACAACTATCTGAGCAGAATAGGACTCAATATTGGTATTTGTATGATAAACACACATAAATCAAATTTTTTGGCTCTAATTTGTTGCCTTACAAACTACCCAAATTTGTACCAATGAAGGTTTTTTCCTTGTAGTATATTAGGCAAATCTTGAATTCTGATTCTATTAACTTCCTAGAAGCTAAGAGAAAGACCCAATTTAGGTTAAAGAATCAGGTGGGGCCATTTATTTGTAATCACAAAGATGCAAAGATAGAAGTAGCCAAATAGTTATTACAATACAAATTTTAAGAGAGTTTCTCGTGGAACTATGATCCACAAGAGAATACTGAGTAAAATGAACATTAAATGTAAGCTAACACCCTACATTCATGAGAAAAAATGGGAGATTGTGAAGTATGTCAATTAGATTGAGTGGATAGAAAACACTTTGATAGATGCAGTAAAGCAGGGTGATACTAGTCACACCTTACAAACTGCAAATCAAGCAGAGAAAGCCACCAAAAGGGTCAGAGAAGAAGGAAATTACATTTCAGAGACCACTACTGAGAATAGGTTCAAGTTAAGATATAATAAAAATCCTAAGATAGACATAGTGTATATAGGAAAAGTAACTATTGAGGTTGAAGACACAGATGTTCCAACAACAAATACAGATGCTGCCACGGTCATCAAAAATGAGCTATTTACAGAGAATTTTAATGAAGAACAGATTAATAATTCAAATGCACAGATGATAGAGAAACAATATAATTTAGAAGCATCATCCTCATAGATAGCATAATAAAATGATCTTGATATCAAGGAAAAGTATAAACATATTAAAACAAAGAATGAAGAGAAAAAAATGAGATTTACTCTCAATATTTGAAACAAACATCAAGTGTACAAAACAAAATTTTATCTGCCTTTGATTACCCAAATAAAAATTTGATCATGTCAATGTTCCAGCCTACAGTGAAGACTCCAAAGGAAATTTCAAAATACAAAAGGTTTGATCTAGAAGTACAAATAGAGAAAATTCATGGACTTGATCAAATAGAATTTCATAGATAGAGTTCAAAGATGTTGTATTCTACCATTACAGCCAAAGCTATGATTGTTCAAAAACTTCAGAACATAATCATAAACATGAAAGATCAGATGAAGGTTGAAAAAGCCTCATTATATGCTAAATACCTAAGGATTAAGTCTTTAGAATAGTTAGTTCTCCAAATAGGATATGATCATGAAAATGTGAAAGCAGAAGAATAGTTAGTAAAGAAGAAGAATGAGGACATTGCAGCATTCAGGAAACAACTTAAAATCCCATCAACTGAACATCCTCAAGCCAAAGAAATTATACAAGAATAGACTTAGAAGGATGACATCATGAACTTAATCTTTTAGTTAACATGACAGATCAAAGAAATGGAGACTCAAATGGAAAAACTTTTCCATGAAAGGGAAACAACAAAATCTCAAGAAACTCATATAGTAATTCCTATGGTTACTACAGTTCTACCTTCAAATATAATAGAAGAGTTTGCACCCAAAGAACCATTGGCTACTACAGTTCCTGTGACATCATCTACAACTTCAGCTACAGAGTCATCTACTACAGCAGCTCAACCCACATATGAGGCCAGTAAAATAGTAAAAGCCATGGAATAAATTTCACTTCAGACAAGTGAGATTAACAAATTGAAAAAAATGATTGATATGCTTGAGGATACAAAGAAGTTAGCTGAAATAAATGCTAAAACTCATGAGCAAAGAGCTAATAGGTTAAATGAAGAACTGAAGAAGCTTCAAAAGGATTTGACATTAAAGGAACCAATATCATACATGAAAAACCATTTATGGAAAAAAATCATTGAAGCAATGAACGATGTGTGGCCCTCAATTCAGGTAATATTTGAACAAAGAGATTTACTAAAGGAAGCACTAGAAGAAATTCAAAAAACCAAAGATGAGATAGCTACTAAAACTGAGCAAGCCATAGAATTGATCAATTTTGTCAACAAAAAAAACATGCAAGAGTTGAAAGAAATACAAATAATTGATAGGACAAAGAAAATCCTTGAAATAAGGAAAGTCATCTCAAAGAAGAATCTAATGAAACAACTTGAAGAAAAATGTGAATGTATGAACATAACCATAACCAACTTTATGGTTAAATTTGAAAATTTGAGGCAAAGGAGTTTGCCTAACATTTTGGTCATAAATGATAAGCTTATGCCCCAGGAGGATTATAATAAAAAAATCAGAGAGTATACAAAAGAGTAGGTTGAAAAGACAAGTGGACAAGGCACTCCAACAAGGAAGGTCTTACTCAGAAGCTTTGAAGATTTATTCTATCTGCAACATGAGTTAAGACATTTTTTTTTTCATAAAACCAACTTTTGCTAGATATACTGAGGTAGATGAGAATTTCAGGAAGTTAAAGAAGATACAAATTCCAAATGAGGAAGCTTGGAAACCACTTACTGATTTACTGTAAAAGGTTAAAAGAAGATAAAAGGAAGAAAATAGTTTGCTAATTTTTATAGCCAAAGCATAGTTTATTACAACAGTAAAGCAATTTTTCAGAGGTTAAAGGTTATCCAAGTTAAAGAGTATCAGAGATTAAATGGAATCTGAGTAAAAGAGTATAAGATAAAGAAGATCAAATTTCAAAACAGATTTGAAATATCTGAGCCAACAAAGAGGACACCAAGGCATCCAGCTTCACCTTATCCACAATCAGTTTCTATTTTATTTGGATCAATAGGACAACTTGCTAATTTGTTAAGCAGTTGCCACTATTTTGTTGTAAAGATATTTTATTTTCTTTAGATAATTCCTAGAACCATTCTAGGATATTTTGTAAAAAAATATTGTATAAATACTTCATCTTTATAAGTATTAGTGTGGAATAAATTGTTGAATGTTTCTATAGTCATTTTTGTTGGACTTGAAGGCTTTTGTGTTGCAAATTTCAAGTAGCATATTGGATCAGATCAATTAGCATCATATTTTAGGATTCATGTGATTGGCTATTGAAGTGAATTATTTTCTACTTGTCATTGTTTATCTTCTTTGTTTTATGCATCCATATATGTGTTCTAAATTTGAATGAATAAAGAGGATTATTATTTCAATATTTGTTAAAAGCACCCTGTCTTTACTGTTTATCATTTCTATGTTTTCTGCTGGTTTCTAGAGTAAGGAACCCTTAATTTCTCCCTATTTCGTTTGACCTCTACCTAATTCTTCCCTTTTCTGAATCAAATAACCCTTCATTACTCTTTATCCCGATCATACCACTTCACCAAACAATCTTCCAAGACCTTCAAAGGCTTACCTATCTTGCCCTGAAAAAATTTGAATTTTTGACCTTGATCCTAGTTCTGTATGCTTGACTTTTGACTCCTTAGCCCAATGGAAAATCATATTTCCCACTATCCATGTCATTAAGTGATTTTTCCCACCAATCCAAACCAAATCAAAACCAAATTTCACAATCCTAACTAGCCTAATATTTTATAATTAAAAAAAAAAAAAGTTAAATATTACAAAGAGAGCCCTATCTAAACCCTAGGAAGGCTAGATCCTAGAGTTTAAAAGTAGGTATGTGGTTACCTCTAGTGTTCTTAAAATTTAAATCAAAATCTCACAACTTGGGACTTACTAGAGTGATAACACCCACAATTTTAGCAGATCAGCTGTCCACATCCTCGACCCACAATTTCCCCTCTCCCCCATCCCATTCCTCTTGCGAGAGATCCACCCCACCCAGAAGGAGATAGTGGCAATGAGGGGTCCACCTGAACCTTATATAGTTTTCCCCTATCTACCATGAGGTCATGTGTTCAGTATTTTTGTTCATCATGACCTACAAACGATCAAAATCTACACCACCATTGTTTCAATTCTGGAACATAAGCACCTGACCGTGCGCAGTGATCTGTATCATGTCTTCCTACTACCCAACATTCAATGTACCATCGTACAAAACTACTAGGGCCAGACATTTCCCTATGTCGTAGAGGGCTTGGCCCCCCAACCTGAATATAATCCAATAGCAAGGGGCATTGATCCTTAGTATGACCCGACACCCTATAGCGTATGCACCAGATATCCAGGCTAGCTTCCTTACCTTGATCCTTTCAAAAGTTATGAATTTCTAAGTGCATTTCCTCTAGCTGGATCTTGATCTGTAGAGCTGTGAATTGCTTATCATCTCTTGGTGAAGATTCTAATTTCATGGTAATCTCCATAGCTTCTTCTTGGGAGTTGATCTTCTACTGTCCCATGGGTCCACAAAGGTGTGATAATAGCATAGCGATAAACCATTCCTTTTTTTGCTTATCCTCGTATACAAATCCCCCATCCTTGATAACCTTCTTTAATTGATGGTTATATTCCTAGACGGACTTTGTAGGTCCCTGCTTAAAGTCTTTTAATTCGACTACACATTAAGAGTATGACTTAGGCTTCCGAAATTGTTTCTTTAGGGCGTCCTTAATATATTTTATTGGTGTGCTCGCATGTTAACCAATGTATCCCATAAACCAATCCAAGGCCCTTCTTTCCAAAGCTATGGATAGTTGCGCTCATTTTATAGCATCATTGTTAACATTCTATGTAGTCCACATAGACTCTACTACGAACCAGAATTGATCCATATCCTCATCCCCTACACCATTAAAGGTAGGTAGTTTCATGTGTGTGGCCATCTTGTCCTCCGGTGGTGGTGGAGGATGGTTAGGATAATTTTTACCCTTAATAGGGTTTGATGCAGGCATGGCGAGGGGGCTGGTTCTAATTTGTGCAACCCCTCCTTTGTTAAAGTCAGGTGATTCCTTTAAGAGACTATTTATTGATCTGTCTCCTTCTTGATTAACCTGGTAGTATTTACTACTTCGTGTCGTGCTCCCACACTGGTTGGAGCTCATTCACTCGGTGTGACCACACAGCACACCCTTTTCACAAAATAGCATCTTAATAAATAGTGCCAAGTTTTTTAGGAACTTACGTCTAAATACATTGAAGAACCTTCGCTCTGCTTCCAAATATGACAAAAATTAATCAATGATAAGTTCTGTCACGAATCCTCCCAAGATACTGTCAACCGAGTGGTCTACAGTTCTGGTAATCTTGTTATCAGTCCTTTCCAATTGTTGGATCAATTCAGGGGTCCACTCCGTGACCTGATCGTCTTTCCAACAAGTTTGGAACTCTGCCAATCGTACCAACCACTCTTGCAATTCATGTGTGAAGGATAAGAAGAGGATTTCGTGTACTTTCGTAAAAATGTACTTTTTTTGCCAATCTTCAGCATATAGTCTCTTACTTCTATTCTCTTTTAGGGAAAATTCCTGAATCTAGTTTTTGCACTAGACTTCTAACTCAGGCTTTAATGTCTGCCAATGACCCCATGGCATTACCTAGTCTCTCACTCGAAATTCTCCAAGTCCCGGCAAGAGAAAAGTTTTTTGGCTTTACGGGTCTTAACCCAATATTGGTTTTAAGTTTTGCCAACAAAACTTGATACTACTTGTTAGGTACCTATATTACTATTATAGTCCCTTATTGTTGTTCTGGTAACCCCCTTATTGTTATTATTGTACCCCTATAACCCCCATATTGCTATTATTGTGCCCTTAAATTATTATTGTTAGGTCGGCTAGGATTACATTGTGGCCCCACTAGGATTACATTGTGGCCCCATGGACTCCTATATATAGAAAGGAGGTTTTATAATTTGTATCATCCGAGAATTGTTAATTAATGTCATGTATTGGAGGTTCCCTCTTGAAGTGTCTTATTTCTAAGGCGTTGATATATCTTTTATTTTATTTTTGGAGTTGGTTTCCCAACATTTGGTATTAGAGCTTTGGATTATAGGGTTTCGCTGCTCCAAATAGGTCATCGTGGAATTTTCACTATAAATTTTATCATACGAAGGTTCAAAAGTGGACAGTTTTAGAGTTGCAAGCAAAAATCTTGAGGAACATCGTCACAAAATTTCAGAGCTTGGTTCGCAACATTTTCAGAGATATGATCTGTGGAAGTTGGGTCATTTTGCAGGCTCCCGAATTTCACTTAAAACGGTCATGACGGAATTTTTGCTATAAAATTTTTTCCATGAAGGTTCAGAAGCTAAAATTTTTAGAGCGTGAAACTAAAATCTTGAGGAACATTATCACAAAATTTCAAAGCATGGTTTGCAATATTTTTGGAGATATGATCTGTGGAAGTGAGGTCTTTTTCAAGCTCCTGAATTTCATCTCAAAGAGGTGATCGTGGGAAAATCTTCATAACTCTCTCTCTGAGAATCAGATTGGAATTATGTAAAAAGTGACTAGAAGTACATGGACTATAGTTTCCTTTCTATAAATTTCAGAGCCAAAGGAGCAAACAGTGACACGTGGCAAGCCGTACAAGTTTGCTCTACTGAACCAGTCCATAATTAGGTCATTGTGGGAGATTGGAAATAACTTTGTCTTGAATAATCCAAATCAAGTCAGACCTATGGTAATTGAAAGAAGATTTAGGGGGCTACGTTAGGGCCAAATTTCAGATATTGATGATTCGAAATCACAGAGATAATTCATTTTCAATATCAATCTCCTCAAAATCAAGAAAAAGGTGTGTGTTTTTTTTTCAAATTGCATAAGTCTTGTTTGAAAAATAAATTTTAAGTGATTCCAAAGGCATATTGAGCATAGATATTAGTATTGGGTTCTAAAATGCCTCCCAAGAAGAATTCAACACCCATTAAGCCCTCATAGTACTCTACTATGACTCATGAAGATGAAGAATTTCAACATGATCTATCAAAATTACAAGAGCAAGTGCACCAAAATTCGCTCTCGCAAAGAGCAACAAAAAATGAAATGGATGTTTTGAAGAAAAGCATGGAAGCTAAGATGGATGGTTTGAAGAAAGGCATGGAAGCTACAATGGATGGTTTGAAGAATGGTATGGAAGATAAAATGGATGGTATGGAAGAAAAAATGGAAGGTTTGAAGGAAGACATGGAAGGTTTGAAGGAAGGTTTGTCAAAGTTGATACAAGAAATGATTCCTAATGGCGAAAAGATAGTAGATGAAAATCATGATGAGAACAAAATAAATGTTAATCGTGATTTCATAAACTCTAATGTTGGATTAAAGAACCACCATATTCCAAATATGGATATGAGGAAGTTTGATGGAAAGGATCCTGTAACATGGATACTACAGATGGAGCAATATTTTGATCTCCATAATGTGCAAAACACACAAAAGGTACGCATTGCAACTTTACATTTAGAACAAAATTCATTTGTATGGTATCGATGGCTTTGCTCCCGTAAAAAAATTGTCACTTGGTCAATTTTTACGGAGGAAATGATAGCACATTATGAGGATACAAAGAGCAACACCTTCTTTAGCCAAATGATAAATCTCAAACAAAAGGGTTTAATGGGGGAGCACATTGAGGACTTCCAAAAATTGAATATAAGGGTAACTGATATTCCAGAGGAACACAGGATTGATCTCTTCATAAGTACTTTAAAGGATAACATCCAACATGAAGTTCGCATTTTGGAACCTAATTCATTGGAGAAGGCATTCAGGTTGGCAAGAAAAATTGAATGTAAAATTATGGCGACAAGGAAGCCTACCACTCACTTTTATAAAGAGGGAAGTGTTGCTACTCCTAGATTTCCACAACCTACAAGGTTGACACCACAACAATTGGAAGAAAAAAGAGCAAAAGGGATTTGCTACAATTGTGATAGCAAATACACTAAAGGTCATAAGTGTGCTGAGAAGAAATTATTTTACATAGATTGTGAAGAGGAAGAAGAAAATGAACAAGAAGAGGATATACACCAGGAACCAACCCTAGAAGAGGAAGAAATGAGTACGACCATATCGTGTAATGCATTGGCAGGAATTACCACTCCTCAAACTCTCAAGATAGAAGGTCATATCAAGAAGAAAAAGGTAATAGTGTTGATTGATTCAGGTAGTACCCATAATTTTATTCATTGTAAGGTAGCCAAGGAATTGAATTGTTTCCTATACCCAGCATTGGAATGTCAAGTGATGGTTGCAAATGGAGGAACTATAAATTGCTCTGGAAAATGCCATAATATCAAGCTAACCATGGGGGAATATGTATTGAATGGTCCAATGCTTTCCATTCCTATGGGAGGTGTTGATGTTGTACTAGGAGTACAATGGTTACAATCTTTGGGGACGGTAGCTTTTAATTTTCAAGAACTTTTCTTGAAATTTTTTTCAGGAGGAAAGGAAGTCGAATTACGGGGTATTGAAGGGAAGCCAGGAAGGTTAATAAGCTATAATGTCATGACAAAGATTCTAAAGAAAGAACAACGAGGCGTAATTGCACAATTATGCTCACTAGAAGTTCCAACATCAAAATCATCTATTTCTGCAGATCTCCAACAAGTCTTGGACAATCATTCCAAGGTGTTTGAAACTCCCAAAGGACTCCCACCTATTTGTGATCATGATCATGCTATTCATTTGATTCCAGGAAGTGTTCCTCCAAACATCCGGCCTTATAGATATCCTTACTTCCAAAAGAGCGAAATTGAACGTATGATTGCAGAAATGTTAGAGGCGGGTATAATTCAACCTAATCAAAGTTCTTTCTCTGCTCCTATAGTATTGGTACACAAGAAGGATGGATCATGGCGAATGTGTATGGATTATAGGGAGCTCAATAAGCTCACCATTAAAGACAAATTTCCCATTCCTGTGATTGATGAATTATTGGATGAATTACATGGAGCAATTTATTTTACCAAGTTGGATCTTCGTTCAGGATATCATCAAATTAGAATGAAGACTGAAGATATTCCAAAAACAGCATTTCGAACTCATGAGGGTCATTATGAATTTTTGGTCATGCCTTTTGGCCTTACCAATGAAACTTATACATTTCAAGGGTTGATGAATTCCATTTTCAAACCCTTCCTTAGAAAATTTGTGCTACTATTTTTTGATGATATACTAATCTACAACGGGTCTTGGAAGGATCATGTTGAACATGTTGACAGGGTGCTCAAACTATTGCAGGAGAAACAATTATATGCAAAAACATCCAAATGTTTCTTTGGAGTACAAGAGGTGGAATATTTGGGTCATGTTGTATCTCACGAGGGTGTTAAAGTAGACCCTAACAAAATTAAAGCCATTAAGGAATGGAAAGTCCCCACAACCATAAAGAAGTTGCGAGGATTTCTCGGGTTAACAGGGTATTATCGCAAGTTTGTTAAGAATTATGGGAGAATAGCAGCACCTCTCACAACATTATTGAAGAAAGATGCATTTTCATGGACTCCTGAAGCAACTAAGGCCTTTGAACGTCTTAAAGAGGCAATGTGCCTAGCACCGATCTTAGCTACGCCAGACTTCACGAAAACCTTTATTGTGGAATGTGATGCCTCAGGAAATGGAATTGGTGCGGTTTTAATGCAAGAAGGAAGACCCATTGCTTTTGAAAGTCGTCCAATCAAAGAAAGTATTTACAGAAACCTATTTATGAGAAGGAAATGTTAGCAATACTGCATGCACTAAAGAAATGGCGAACTTACCTAATGGGAAGACACTTCAAGGTAAAAAATAATCATGATAGTCTTAAACACTTTTTGGAACAAAGACTATCTTCAGAAGAGCAGCAAAAATGGGTCACAAAGATGTTGGGTTATGACTTTGAAATAATCTACAAAAATGGAAGCTAAATGTTGTTGCAGATGCACTCTCAAGAAATAATGAAGAGGTGGAAGCATTGCTTTGTTTCATTTCTATTATCCAAATAGATTTAATAACTGACACAAGAGATGAATGGAAGAAGGACGAAGAAGTGTGGACACTCTTTCAAAAGTTGCAGCAAGATCCTAGTAAATCTGATACATTTAGTTGGAAAAATCGTTCCTTATGGTACAAAGATCACTTATATATTTGTAAGAATTCCCAACTAAAACAAAATGTTGTTTTGGAATTGCACAATTCTCCTTTAGGAGGACACTCAGAATTTTTAAAAACTTACCACAGGGTGAAGAAAGATTTTTTTTGGGATGGCCTTAAATCTTATATTCAAAAGTTTGTGGCAGAATGCTTGGTTCTCTAGCAGAATAAAGTTGAGACAATTAAGACCCCGGGTCTTCTACAACCTTTATCCATTCCAATTCAACATTCGGAGGAGATTTCAATGGATTTTATCACAGGTTTACCTAAGTGCGAAGGAAAGAATGTAGTCATGGTGGTAGTTGATAGACTTACCAAGCATGCACACTTTTGTGCATTATCTCATCCATTTAAAGAAAGTACAATTGCTACTACATTTATGGACACAATTGAAAAGCTACATGGGAACCCAAGGGTTGTTGTGAGCGACAGAGATCCCATTTTTATTGGAAACTTTTGGACAGATTTATTTTCTTGTTTGGGTGCTCAATTAGCTCATAGCTCATCTTATCATCCTCAATCCGATGGTCAAACTGAGATAGTAAATAAATGTTTGGAAGGATATCTTCGTTGTTTTGTATTTGATAAACAAACACAATGGGTGAAGTGGTTACCTCTGACTAAATGGTGGTATAACACTTCCTTCCATACTGCAGAAAAAATGACCGCATTTATGGTACTTTATAGATATCATCCACCACCATCACATCGAGAAAATTCAAAGGTTCAAGCAGTGGAAGATCACATCGATCATCAACAAGAAGTTTTCCAACTTTTAAAGGATAACTTGAATTTGGCACAAAATCGAATGAAAAAAAAAACAGATCAACATCGCAGCAAGAGAAGTTTTGATGTAGGGGACTGGGTATTTTTATGGCTACAACCATACAAAAAATGTCCCTCAAGCAAGCTAAGAAGAATAATAAATTATTGCAAAATTATTATGGTCCTTACAAGGTGTTGCAAAATATTGGTACTATGGCATACAAATTGGAGCTTCTTGCTTCTTCACGAGTGCATCCAGTTTTCCATGTTTCATACTTAAAGAAGGTTATAGGTGAAAATCTTCTAGTTCAAACAATATTGCTAGAGCTTGATGAGGAAGGAAAAATCATATTGTAACCTGAAGCGGTCACAGAAACAAGAACTCAACAACTATGGAATCGATCAATTTGAGAGTATCTCATCAAGTGGAAGAACTTACCCATTGAATATTCTACATGGGAGGATGAGAATTTTATACAGAAGCACCCAGAGCTACTCAAGCGTTGAGGAAAACACCTTTTTGAAGGAGAGGGGCATATAGTCCCTTATTGTTGTTATTTTAACCCCTTTATTGTTATTATTGTACCCCTGTAACCCCCATATTATTATTATTATGCCCTTAAATTATTATTGTTAGGTCGGCTAGGATTACATTGTGGCCCCACTAAGATTACATTGTGGCCCCATGGAGTCCTATTTATAGAAAGGAGGTTTTGTAATTTGTATCATTCAAGAATTGTTCATTCATGTAATGTATTGGAGGTTTCCCCCTCGAAGTGGCTTATTTCTAAGGCGTTGATATCTCTATTCTTCTATTTTTGGAGATGGTTTCCCAACACTACTGGCCCTTTTGGCAATGGCCCTATTGCGTAGGTCAAGGTCTCACCTGAAGTAGTATGGGAGGGTGCTTGAACCAGGTTTCCATACCCTGAGAGAGAGAGCATTAATAAAAGGGGGTCCCTTCAGATCTACAGACTTGCACAGGAGAATCCCTACACACAACTCTTTTAATAGTATATCGGCTAAGCACAGATCGTAATTAGCAGGTAACTTGAGTAGAGTATTTTAACCAGAGCTACATATTCATCATATCACATCCACACACGCATCAATTTATCATCAATATTTAGTAAGAAACATGATCTTCACACATAACATAGCCAATCATCATAACATAGGAACACTAAAATATCATCAACAACCTTCTCATTCATTCATATTTAGATCTGACTTACAGACTCTGTTACCAGCCCGCGCACACAACTAGCGACGTCCGCACACAATAAGACTTTGGGGTCTTTGTGCACATAGCCAACATGAGCCCTTAACTAGACGATCGACAAAAAATATCACAAGTTTTTATCCAAGCTTAACTTACTTCTTCCTTAGCCTCCTCTAGACTTGATTTATCTATCAAATTTATAGCATATTATCCTACACTCCTATATGGTTCACAACCATGGTTTGACGACTCCTAGTCTACCCTTTGACCCATTACTATACATCGGGGCTTTGACCCACCCCAAAGCCCCTCCGCTAGACCAAGTATTACAACATATTACAAAACTGGACCAAAACCGCGGTTAGGGGACCTCGTTCCAATAGGCACTACCCCTGTTTTTGGCCTTAAGGCACATTTTGGTGGGTCGATCTAGGTGGAAGAAATTTTCAAGTGGGGAGTTTGTTTGGGGTGGAACATCTGTTAAAATATGTAATATTCCTACTTTAGCAAGGAGCTAAGGGGAATATTAAAGTTTTGATTTTTTCACTTAGTAGTTGGATAAATGGGTAAGGAGGCACATGCTTAATAAAAACATGAATAAAACCCATTATAATGTGAATGGGGATCATCACAGTAGCTATATTTTACACTTATGGGTGTCAACAAGGGAAAATGGATGAGGACATAGTCGATTTTGACCAAGTCAACATGCATGCATGAAGAAGAGGAGATCATCAATAAAACCAGTTCAGTGTGAACAAGGATTGGCATAGACAGACATTTGTGAGATAGATTGATTGCACTTTAGTGTGAAAAGGGATAAGGCAGATTGAAGATGTCAACCTTGACAAAATCAAACAATGCAGTATGGAGGAGTGGCCTTAATGAAGGTACAACGTAATTTTGGAGGGAGATTGCTCATGTGGAGTTGGAAACCATAATGGGTGGGACCCAAGCTGAGGAGGCTCACAAAGTTTATAAGGAAGAGGATGGCAGCCATTTGGGTTAGCTTGGATATTATTGATTTTTTCTGTTTAGACTATTTGGCATCCTCTTGCTATTTAGCAAAGCTGCAGTGTTGTTTAGCACAAGGATCTCCTGTTTAGGAATCCTTCTCCTTCCTTAAGAGGCCTCAGGAAGGAGTATTGTACTTCATTTTTCCACACTCAGGCTTGTGGCCAAGCATCCTACTTCAGCCACAGTGTTATTTCTATATAGAAGAGTGCTATGTTGCAGGGTGTTGTAGTGGAAATTCCCCAACACCACTTTCTGAGCTTATCTTTCAAAGGCGGGAGCTCCCCTTTCTTTACAAGATCTATAAAGAAGGTTTTTGAGCGTCTTGTACATCCTGACATGTGGCAAAAGCAGAACATATCTCCTAAAGCATATTTTTCTGAAGAAAATGCGTCATTTTTCCTAGAGTTGCAGTAGCAAGGTTTGAACCCTTGCTTGTGAGCTTGTTCCTTGGAGGAAGGGCCAACCCTTCTCCTGGAAAGCTCTGTATTTCATTCTTCTTCTTTCATTTGTGAATTTAAGCTATATTTATATAGAGCTGTAGTATAATTATTTTTTTCTAATCTAGATATGTAGATCTTCACTTTTATACATTGTACTTTCATGAAACCCTTGCTGGGTTATCCTTATTTTGTATAAAAATGAAGAGATCTCCACTTTTCTCAGCCATTGGATGATTTTATACTCCATATTTTCTATTTCTCATTATTTTCTACATAAAGCCTCATTAAAATAACACTTTTTTATGCTTCAGTAATTTTTTTCAAGCAAAGTCATGGGGTTTGGGCTTATTTGAGTTGCATTGGTTTGGGGAGACATGTTTAACTTGGCTAGAAGAATTGTTTTTTTCTCTAATTCTGGATGTGAGCTATATATTGTATATTATAAGGTATCCAAGTCCCATTTCTCACATATATAGTGTTATTTTCTAAAAACAGTCGTTTTATGCCCTATATTGCTGCATTTCCCCACTTTGGAAGGAGTGTATAGGCCATATTCTTGCTGCTGATCATTCATTTTTTGGTTAGATGTTCTATTACATCTCATAATTCTGATTTAAATTTCCATGCTCATGATTTGCTGAAGCTCCAACTTTAGAATATATTTATATATTCTTATTGTTGTAGATTTTCCCTATTTTGGGATATTACAGTGGTATCAGAGCATAGTCTTGGCTCAGCATGTGAGTTCCATCCATCAGAGGGAGAAAGATCAGAATTATGGAGAGGATTATTTTACTCTCATCACTTTTCAGATCTAGAAAGAACCTCTCCCATGAGGTTAAGCTGATGAAGGAGAAGAGATGCCAAGAAACTCCTAGAGGGTTTCAAGAAGAGAAAGGACCATGCACTTCCTATTCTCATGAAGAATAAGAACAGAAGCATGGAATACACTTGTAATATCAGATTCTAAGTGAATAACTTGTTGATTATAAGACTCAACCTAGAGCCTTCAAGGAGACTCTAGCCTTCCCATATTTCATTCAACTGGAGGAAGAAAGGAGATCTTGCAGCATAAGAAGGATGAAGGGAAATAGGTTTCTATTGTATACTTTTGACGGATCATCTTTGACAAGGACTTGGATAAGAATAATTTCAACATTCTTCCTACTACATCCAGTGGTAGAAAGAGAAGAAGTAGAGATTGCAGTGCTGCACATGAAGGGCAAAACAAGAACTTGGTGGTTCAGCCACATAAGTCATGCAAGAGTGTATACTCTTATAGATTTCACTCAGAGGGTGATCAAGATATCTGACGAATAACATTCAGGGAGGGAGGAGCCCTCACCATCTCTTAAGGAGACTTATATCAGCGCTATCACAACCATGGAGGAGCAGCCTTCAACATCAGCAGTTGAGGGAACCAATACAGTGAAAGAAAGAACTCTTGCAACCATGCAAGGTGTTCCCAAAGTCCAGCAAGGTATGATTACATTTCCACTTTCTATTATTGTATAAAATCTTTCAGAAGATTGTGAAAATATGTTGTTGTATGACCCAGGATCATCACTTACTACTAATATCGAGCAACAAGGTTGCACTACGCTGTCCAAGAGAAGAAGTGAAGAGATAAGGACCCATTCCTCATGGGAAAATTCAGATGTCAGCTTCATTCAGAAAGCCATGGAGGAAGAGATGTGAAATGGTAGACATCTTGAGATGAGAAAATATTTCTCCTCTCTAGATGACACTCTCTCAATGAGCATGCCACAGCTCAAAGAGAGACTTCTACTTGCAGAAGATCCAAGGCCTCTTTGGTTTTGGAAGGCCATGCATGAGGAGGATGTCTCATCAGGAGATCCCATTGAAGGTGCAATTTAACATTTCATGAAGTGCAAGGTTATTCAACGGATGGAGGAGCAGGGTGCACTACGATCGAGGGATACCAAGCATTTGCAGAATGAGATCCATCACCCACATTGGGATGAGTGGATGTTAGTATGGAGCAAGAGGTTTCCAAACCCCTTGCAGATCTATGATACATGCCAACAAGAGGCATGGCTGTGCTGGCTGGTTTTGGGTGAGTTTGTTCACTACCCAAAAATTTCTATTTCTTTATCTCATGCCTTGAGTCTCAATGATAGGATGCATAAAATGGAGGCATGGTTTTTGTGGCTATTAAGAAGAATGTTTGGACATCATATGTCAAATCTTAGGTCCATGTATTTACCTTTGTTTGAGATATGTCTCATGTGCTCACATGTATTTATGTTTGAGATGTATTTCATATATGTACATTGTTTCAGGAAGGAGGATAACTTCCCCATGATGTATGATGGAGCTGGTTTATTCTTGGGTGATAAGACAACTCACATGTCCATCAATGTATTATTGCCTCATGATCTGCATTTTGATAATGCAAGGAGGAAGCAAGAGTCCTTGTTGCTATGGCTATTATTGGTAGAGTATGGGTTGAAATCTCTCCATACTCATCATGATGTTTTAGGAGAAATGTATGGCACATTGTCTTGTTATTTTGATCATGTACAATTGATATATATTGTTTTTTATTACCACATAGTAGATGAGCAGTCATGCACATCTAGTACCTTGCTGGAGGACAACTTGCCACATGACATTCTTAAGCAACAATTGGGGAAACTACGTTGTGTCCATTGGATATATCATTGGTATCATGGAACCATTGAAATTTTTCTGATTTGGATGCCAAATGGTGATGAGGTTCCATTCCTTTTGGATGGGATGGTTTGGGCCAACATGATTCGTGACATGGGAGATAGGACATTTGGAGATATATTATTCTTCTTGCCACTTGAGGGCAACCTATTTTTAGCCCAATTTCAGTATGTAATCCACACTTTCCATGAGTGGAGAGGAAGACAACATGGGGTAGGCCATCTTGCCTATCATGTTCATCTATTCAGCCCACCTTCCTTGCAGGAGCCTGAGCTGGAGGAGATCTTTCATGAGTTGCCATGTTGGAGGGTGACTCATATTGGATGGATGATAGCTTGGGGGTGGAGGTTTTACATGGGAATGTTAGTTCCCAAACACATTTCAGACTCCATGCCTTAGGAGGGAGTTTTTTAGTTCTATCCTAGCAGTTGCTTTAGGACAAGAAAAATTTGAGAGGGGGAGGGCTGTAATATTCCTACTTTAGCAAGCAACTAAGGGGAATATTAAAGTTTTGATTTTTGCACTTAGTAGTTAGATGAATCAGTAAGGAGGCCCATGCTTAACAAAAGCATGAATAAAACCCTTTATAATGTGAAAGGGGATCATCACAGTAGCTAGATTTTACACTTATGCATGTGAAAAAGGGAGAATGGATGAGGACATAGTCAATTTTGACTATGTCAACATGCATGCATGAAGAAGAGGAGATAATCAATAAAACCAGTTAAGTATGAATAAGGATCAACATAGACAGAAATTTGTGAGCTAGATTGATTGCACTTGAGTGTGAAAAGGGATGAGGCAGATTGAAGAGGTCAACCTTGACCAAATCAAACAACGCAGTATGGACGAGTGGCCTTGATGAAGGTACAACGTAATTTTGGAGGGAGATTTATCATGTGGATTTGGAAACCATAATGGTGTTGGGAAAAATAATGAGAGGGGGGGGGGGTGAATCAGTATTTAGAGTTTATAAAATAGTTTTAACCTTTTCTTTCAACAGATTTCCATATGTTGTTTTTATGAACTGAACTAGCGTATGCACGTGGAAATATAGAAGGAAACTAGCATATACTAATTTACCTTTCAGATTTAGAGAATTTCTCAGGAATAGTCTTTTAAACAGATTTATCAGTTATGAATAAGCCTAGATAATCAGAAGATATGAGCAGTAATCAACAGTATAAAGCATCACACACATGAACACCAATATTTAAGGTGGAAACCCAATTCGGGAGAAAACCACTGTTGTTGTCGTCTCTGTCTTCAATCTTTATTATATAGAAAACCTTTTACAACATTGTACTAATGCAGACTTATACCAGTACGCAGGCTTCTACCTACAGAAGGCTGCAACCTTCTCTCGTTTTCCAACTGCAACTAGAAGGGAGCTCCAACCCCCTGATCTCGTTTACCAGCCTCTCCTGGAAGGGATCTTCGACCCCCTGATTTCAACACCAACTTCTACTGGCTGAAAGCTTCTACTTCCATACTAAAGGCTTCAACCCTCAGACCCACTGCAGACCATCTTTAATCAATATTCATACTGGATCTAAACAGCTTCAACACAACCCCTTAACATTAACAACCATACTTTGCCCAAAACTTCAATCAGAACAGTAAGACCACTGTAACCAGAATATCAGAAATAACCCAGAATTCAAAGTAGATAATCAGATACATATTCAACCTTGAAAAACCATTAATTCAGATACCATACGCATCTTTCTTCACACCAACCTGCGTATGCTTCAGTGCATGCTATTTTTTTATATTCTTGAAATAATACGCGACTTTTCTTCACAGTATTCGCGTATACACATGCTTTTCTTTTCACCAACTAGCGTATGCTTTCTTTCACAATCTGTTTAGACTCATATTCAGATTTGAAACTTTTAAATAAAACAATCTATCAGCAATGCATAACTGTTTAAATAGTCACTCATCCTTCATCATGTTTTCTCAATCAGTGATTAGATTTGTTCATTATCAAATTAGCAGCATACTCCATATTCAATCAACCTATAACTTCAAGAAGACTTCATTGACCGAAAACAAAGAGAAAACAGAAATCACAGAAGTAATATCTATAAATAATCTTTAGAAACCCTAACTTCCATACACGCTTTTTATTAAGAGAACCCGCGTATACAGGCGCTTTTACCAAGACAAACTAGCGTATAGATCTTTAAATGGTAGACTTTTCAGAATATACCAGATCTATAAACTTACCCAGATTTCTTCATTATCATCAGCAGACTTGCGCCAGTTCCTCATCATTTCTTTTGCAGATCAGGCTAGATATTCATCGTTTCTAGATCTAGAGATCTTGAACCTTCATCATATCCATGGGTGCATCATAAATTTAGATCTAACAGAAACAGAGTTCAACCATGTAGATATCTCTCAAAGATATTTATTCCTCAATAGCCTTTTTTTTTTCATGCACTCCTTGCACTATGATCCTCTTCTCCTTATATAGTTTTAGCCTTTATCAATACCATGAGTCAAAACCACTTAACCGCTAATGGTATTCCTATATGGGATCAACTACATAATATAGCGCTCAATACTGTGGGCCAATACCATTTTCATGTCCCATGGTTTTATAAATTTAGAGCGCAAATAGGCATACGCTACTTGGTACGTACTTTTACGTGTACATACGCTACTTTGCCTTTAAAAACCCGCATATGATTTATGACATATATTATTCATCATTACTCTGGTGCTTACTGGAATTTCTTTCTTTGTTACTTCTAAACTTATGTGTAGATACATCAGATTTACGTCATTAACAAATAGGTTGCTATCCAAAGACAACTCATCCAGTCAGTTTCCATCAAGGACAACACATTACTCTGGCACTTACTAGAATTTCTTTCTTTGTTACTTCTGAACTTCTCTGTAGATACATCAGATTTACATCATTAACAAATAGGTTTCTATCCAAAGAAAACTCATCAAGTCAGTTTCCATCAAGGACAACTTCATCAAGTAGGTTTCCATCAAGGACAACACATTACATCATATTGCCAAAAATCTCCCCCTTTGGACTTGATGGCAACCATGATGGCGTTTGATCCTGACATCACCATTATTCAAACACTATAATACATAATACCCTCCCCCTTTGACATCAAGGGAAAAGGATGGATCAAAACCAACACAAGGTTTTTCTTCCCTTGTATAAGGATGAGCTCTGTAGATCTGATGTGCACTGAAGGTATCATGCTCCCCCTGAGTTTATGCTGAACTTTCAAAGCATATTTTTCAATGAAGTACATGAATCTATAACTCATCCTATCACCAAGGACTAATACTTACATCAATGATCCAACCAAGTGGATTTACATATTTGACTCAACTACCCAACCAAGTGGGTTTACAAATTTGAACAAGTCCTTACATGACTGAATATTACAAATTTACATCATAGGTCTTAACATGACCTTTTCATCAAATTATACAATCAAGACCAAAGAATCTCAAGTATGAGATCAGACCACAGAAAATAATTAGAATGCCAACAATGCATCCTTTCCATATGACCAAAGCTCCCCGTTAGCTTTTTCATCCTGAACACTTTCAACAGCAAATCATCAAGGCATATTCATCAAATATCAGAGAATGAAACAGAAATATGAGAGCTGAAACATCACCAGAGATACCCAACAACACCATAGCCATGATGAAGAATGGTGACCCAAAAAAATTTTTGTTAGAAAACACCCATATGCGATTTTCTATGTATAAACGCGCGTATATACGCGACTGTCCTCCAGGAAATCTGCGTATCCAAGTTAATCTTCTGTATTTAAGAAGATCTGATATTCTGCATGGTAGAGACTACTCCCAGCTTCTGTCTAAGATATTCAAACGCTTCCCTGGTAAAGGTTTGGTAAATATATCAGCAACTTGTTCTTTGGAGGGAACATACTCCAACTTCACCTTTTTTTCAAGCACTTGTTCACGTAAGAAGTGATACTTGATGGGAATGTGCTTGGTCTTGGAATGCGTAACAGGATTCTTTGAGATATTGATGGGAGTTGTATTATCACACATAATGGAGATAGGAGGTGAACATTTGATTTGAATGTCTTGTAAGTTTTGCATCATCCAAAGAAGTTGAGTGCAACATGATGTGGCAGCCACATATTCTTCTTCTGCTGTAGATAAGGCAATAGAGCTTTGCTTCTTGCTGAACCAAGATACTAACCGGGACCCCATATAGAATTCACCACCACTAGTGCTTTTCTGATCATCAACATTTCCAGCCCAATCTGCATCAGTGTAAGCATGAAGAGTGAGATCAGCATTCTTTGGATACCATAGTCCAAAGTCTTGAGTTCCTTGTAGATATTTGAATATTCTTTTGACGGCCTGAAGGTGAGACTCTTTTGGATTAGCTTGGAATCGTCCAACAATCCCAACTACATGCATAATGTCTGGTCTAGTCCCAGTGAGATAAAGTAGACTTCCTATCATAGATCTGTATTCTGGTTGATTCACCATGGGAGAATCATCATGAGAACTGATATTACATCCGGTTATCATTGGTGTACTTACAAGTTTTCACTCTTCCATGCCATACTTCTTCAGAATTTTCTTAAGATATTTTGCTTGTGATAAGAATATGCCATCTGTAGTTTGATGCACTTGCAAGCCAAGAAAGAATGTTAGTTCCCCAAGTAAAGACATTTCAAATTCTTGCTGCATAACATAAGCAAATTTCTGACTCATAGATTCTTCATTACTTCCAAAAATGATATCATCAACATATACAACCACAATCAATAGTTTATCATTTTCAGTTTTTGTGTATAAGTTGCTATCAGCAGACCCTTTTGAAAATCCTTGTTGATGAAAATATTTGTCAAGACGATAGTACCATGCCCTTGGAGCTTGTTTGAGACCATATAGAGCCTTTTTAAGTCTACAAACAAGTTTTTCATCATTTCCAAAAATGAATCCTTCTGGTTGTTCTATATAAACTTCTTCTTCTAGATCACCATTGAGAAAAGCAGATTTAACATCCATTTGATAAACTTTGATTTGTTGAAAGCTTGAAAAAGCAAGAAACATTCTTATGGCTTCAAGTCTAGCTATAGGAGAAAAAGTTTCTTCAAAGTCTATACCTTCTTGTTGAGCATACCCCTTGCAAACAAGTCTAGCTTTATTTATTATAACATCCCCATTCTCATTTAACTTGTTTTTGAATATCCATTTAGTTCCAATGACATTTTTGTAATGAGGTCTTAGTACTAATTCCCAAGTGTGATTCTTTTCAATTTGATCAAGCTCTTCATTCATGGCTTGAATCCAACATTCATCTTTGCTAGCTTGACTGACATTGTGTGGTTCAATAGTGGACAGAAATGCCAGATTGCTAGAAGATCCCACAAGAGTCCTTCTTGTTTGTACACATGATCCCTTTTCTCCCAAAATTTGAGATTCTAGATGATTCTTTTGAACATATCTGGATGGAGCTTTTTCAGATAAATCATCTTCGGGTTCTTCATTGGGTTCATTGTCTATATCATTTCTATTTGATGTAGAAGGATATATGTCACCATTGTCTTCATCTATTGCTGTTTTTTCTTCTTTTGGAGCTGCAGGAGACTCATCAATAACAACATCAATACATTCAACAATCTTTCGAAGTCTTTTATTGTAACACTTATATGCTCTACTCCTAGA
Source organism: Pinus albicaulis (assembly GCA_034641835.2). Lineage (NCBI taxonomy): Eukaryota > Viridiplantae > Streptophyta > Pinopsida > Pinales > Pinaceae > Pinus > Pinus albicaulis. Next base: position 678,768,781 of record CM076582.1, on the reverse strand, counting down.
GGAGTAACCAAGAAGTATTCCTTCATCTGCTCTGGGTTCAAACTTGCCAAGTTTTTCATCATTATTTTTGATAAATCATTTGCTTCCAAAAAATCTAAAATGCTTCACAGTGGGAGGATTACCATACCAGAGTTCACATGTATTTTTATCACTATTTACATGAACATGTGCCTTGTTAAGAATATTTACCGCTGTATGTGCTGCTTCTCCCTAAAATGTGTCAGGTGTTTTGGAATCATCAAGGATAGCTCTAGCCATTTGTTGAACTATTCTATTCATTCTTTCTGCTACGCCATTTTGTTGTGGAGTGCCAGCTACAAAAATCTATCTTTTTATGCCATGTTGTTCACAAAATTCAAGGAATTCATCTGATGTGTATTCTCCTCCTTGATCAGATCTAAGACACTTGATTTTTAGATATAATTCATTTTCAACCAGTGCTTTGAAGATATGAAATTTCTCAAATGCTTCATCTTTGTGTTTAATCAACCCAATCCAACACATTCTAGAGAAATCATCAATAAATAAGATATAGTATTGTTCACCACGTGGTGAATTTTTCCTCATAGGTATACATATGTCAGTATAAATGAGTTCAAGAGGCTTACTTGATGATCCTTCCTTGGCATTAAATTTCACTCTGGTTTGCTTACCGAATTGGCAAGATTTGCATATGATACTTTCAGGTAGAGTAATATTGGGAAGATCACGAACAGCTTTAAGTCTACTTGATTTGTTGATTTGAGAGAAGCTTAGATGCCCCAACCTTCTATTCCATAGCCATTTTTCTGAAGATTTACTCAAGTAACATTGTTATTTTTATTTCTTCAATACATACAGGTTGCTTGGAGTTCTATTTCCTTTTATAATTGTTTTACCTGTATCAAAATCATGTACCACACATTCTTTTGAACTAAAGACAACTTCAGTTTCTTGATCACACATTTGACTTACACATAACAGGTTATGATTTAATCCATCCACATAAATGACATTATTATCTTTCAGCTTTTCTTTTAGAAAAATAGACCCTTTTCCCTTAATGACAACAGGAGTATCATTTCCAAATGTAACACTCTTTTCTTTTTCTAGAGCACTATATGCAAGAAGTTTGTTTTTGTCACCTGTCATGTGTTTTGAGAATCCACTATCAATGTACCATTGATTTTCTTCACCTTCTGCAAATAAAGCTATGCCACAATTTTCAACCTGTAATTCCTTCTTTTTCCACACTTTGGAGCTTGAAGGAAAATGCTCTTTTGGTTGAACTTTGCTCCTGCATTCAGATTCTTCATGGCCAAAGTTATTGCAATAAGCACATTCAACTTCATTTTGAAGAGGAGAAAAGTTGTTATAGGTATTCTTCTTTGTTCCAATATCAATAATTTTCTTTCTTGCTTCTCTTGTCATGATGGTTTTATATGCAACACATTGAACAACTTTATGACCAAAATTATGACATGAGAAACATTGTCCCTTGAAGAAGAAATTTTTGCGATCATGAAATCTTCTACTTGAATTTACCTGTTGGTTGGTGTTTCTTTGAAAGGTATTCTTGTTAGTGTTCTTTGAATTGAGCTGGTCATGCTTTACCTGTGAAGATTCTTTATTCCCTTGCTGAGTGGCAGAATGTTGTATACTGGCTGTAGCTGCTTTTAGATAGTTTGGTGCTGAAGTCTGAGAAGATTCTCTGATATATCCAAGACCTGTCTTTATAAAAGGAGAACGTTGTACCTTGATAATCTCATCTAAGGTTTCAGATCCTTTAGAAAATCTAAGATTCAAAGTCTTTACTTTCTCAATTTCTTTTCTTAGAATTAATATTTCACATTCTAATTCCTCATTGTGTTTCACCTTTTCTTCAAGCTGATTTTCCAGAGTTTCTATGGATATTTTACTTTCTTCTAAGCATATTTTGAGTTGATCGATTTCATCAAGAAAATCATTTTCCTCTAAAGTATCCATAAAAGTATATTTTTCTTCTCTAGATTCTTTTTCAAATGCCATGAGAAGTCTAATATCTTGTTCCCATTCTTCCTCACTGTCAGATAACCCAACACTGTCTTCATGAGTATAGTAACTTTTTCTAGTGCTAAACTGATTCTTATTCCTTCTTGCTACTTCCTTCCCTTTTTCATGTGCTTCTTTATGAGGAAACTTAGCAGCATAATGACCAACTCTTCCACAAGAAAAACATTTGGAAGGAAGCTTACCTCTGAACCATCTTGTGCCAAGTTGAATTTTCTTTACAAAATTTACCTCATCTTCTTCTAAGATATACCCTGATCCTTCTGTCTCTTGTACTTCTTTCCCTTTTGTAAAAGCTCTAAAGATAGCTTCTTTGACTTCAGATGGTCCTCCTCTTCTCATTTCACATGCAGTTAGTATGCCATGAAGTTACACCACAGTAATATTTTGAAGATCCTACTTTTCTTTAAGAGCAAAAACTTTTGACTCAAATTTTGCCGTTAGTGATCTTAAAAATTTCTCAACCAAAGTAGATTCAGTTATTGTTTCTCCCAGATTTCTCATATGATTTACAATATCATCAAGACGTAAAAATAAATTGGCAATGCTCTCCTCATTATGCATTTTTAGATTCTCATATTGAATTCTGAGAGTTTGGAGTTTAGCACTTTTTACCTTTGCATCGCCTTCATAACTTAGAATGATTTTGTCCCATATTGCCTTTGTTGTATCCAGCTGCATGACTTTGACAAATTCTGATTCAGTTAGACTTCCCAATAGAGCATTGACCACCTTTGCATTTGTTTCATAATTCTTTCTTGCCATTGGATCTATTGGTACTACGGCTGTATATTGATATCCTCCTTCAACAATAGCCCATACATCTGCTCCCAAAGACTGAAGATAGGATCTCATCCTTGTTCTCCAGAAGATTAAATTGTTTCCGTTGAAGAGCAGAGGCCTGATAAATGATGTTCCATCTTGATTTCTCATCTTGTTTGATCTTCCTTCTAGAGGCTAAGTTTTTTCAGAAGGACCTGCTCTGATACCAATTATTGGGAAAAATATTGAGAGGGGGGGTGAATCAATATTTAGAGTTTATAAAATAAATTCAACCTTTTCTTTGAGCAGATTTTTAGATGCAGTTTTTATGAACTAAACTAGTGTATGCACACATAAATATAGAAGGAAACTAGCATATACTAATTTACCTTTTAGATTTAGAGAATTTCTCAGGAACAGTCTTTTAAACAGATTTATCAGTTATAAATAAGGCTAGATAATCAGAAGCTATGAGCAGTAATAAACATTATAAATCATCACACACATGAACACCAATATTTAAGGTGGAAACCCAATTCGGGAGAAAACCACCGCTGCTGTCATCTCTATCTTCAATCTTTATTATATAGAAAACCTTTTACAACATTGTACTGATGCAAACTTATACCAGTACGCAGGCTTCTACCTACAGAAGGCTACAACCTTCTCTCATTTTCTAGCTGGAACTGGAAGGGAGCTCCAACCCCCTGATCTCGTTTACCAGCCTCTCCTGGAAGGGAGCTTCGACCCCCTGATTTCAACATCAGCTTCTACTTGCTGAAAGCCTCTACTTCCATACTAAAGGCTTCAACCCTCAGACCCACTGCAGACCACATTTAATCAATTTTCATACTGGATCTAAACAGCTTCAACACAACCCCTTAACATTAACAACCATACTTTTCCCAAAACTTCAATCAGAACAGTAAGACCACTGTAACCAGAATATCAGAAATAACCCAGAATTCAAAGTAGATAATCAGATACATATTCAACCTTAAACAACCATTAATTCAGATACCATACTCTATTTTTCTTTATGTAACCCGCATATATACGCATCTTTCTTCACACCAACCTGCGTATGCTTTAGTGCATGCTAGTTTTTTATATTCTTGAAATAATACGTGAATTTTCTTCACAGTCTCCGCATATACACACAGTTTTATTTTCACCAACTAGCGTATGCTTCCTTTTAGAATCTGTTTAGACTCATATTCAGATCTGAAATTTTCAATTAAAACAATCTATCAGCAATGCAAAACTGTTTAGATAGTCACTCATCCTTCATCATGTTTTCTCAGTCAGTGATTAGATTTGTTCATTATCAAATCAGCATCATACTCCATATTCAATCAACCCAGAACGTCAAGAAGACTTCATTGACTGACAATAAAGAGAAAACATAAATCACAGAAGTAATATCTATAAATAAGCTTCAGAAACCCTAACTTTTTATTAAGAGAACCCACATATATAGGAACTTTTACCAAGACAAACTAGCGTATAGATCTGTAAATGGTAGACTTTGCAGAATATACCAGATCTATAAACTTACCCAGATTTCTTCATTATCATCAGCAGACTTGTGCCAGTTCTTCATCATTTATTTTGCAGATCAGCCTAGAGATTCATCATTTCTAGATCTAGAGATCTTGAACCTTCATCATATCCATGGGTGCATCATAAATTTAGATCTATCAGAAACAGAGTTCAACCATGCAGATATCTCTCAAAGATATTTATTCCTCAATAGCCTTTTTTTTTCATGCACTCCTTGCACTATGATCCTCTTCTACTTATATAGTTTTAGCCTTTATCAATACCATGAGTCAAAACCACTTAACCACTAATGGTATTCCTATATGGGATCAAATAGATAATCCATCGCTCAATACTATGGGTCAATACCATGGTCATGTCCCCTAGTTTTATAAATTTAGAGCGCAAATAGGCATACACTACTTGGTACGTACTTTTACGCGTACATACACTACTTTGCCTTCACAAACTCACGTATGCTTTGTGACATATATTATTCATCATTACTCTGGCACTTACTGGAATTTATTTCTTTGTTACTTCTGAACTTCTCTGTAGATACATCAAATTTACATCATTAACAAATAGGTTGCTATCCAAAGACAACTCATCAAGTCAGTTTCCATCAAGGACAACTAAATCAAGTAGGTTGCCATCAAGGACAACACATTGCATGATATTGCCAAAAAATGGGTGGGACCCAAGGTGAGGAGGCTCACAAAGTTTATAAGGAAGAGGATGGAAGAAATTTTGGGTTAGCTTTGATATTATTTATTCTGTATTTTTAGACTATTTGGCATCCTCTTGCTGTTTAGCAGAGCTGCAGTGCTGTTTAGCACAAGGATCTCCTATTTAGGAATCCTTCTCCTTTCTTGAGAGGCCTCGAGAAGGAGTATTGTACTTCATTTTTCCACACTCAGGCTTGTGGCCAAGCATCCTCCTTCAGCCAAAATGTTATTTCTGTAGAGAAGAGTGCTGTGTTGGAGGGTGTTGTAGTGGAAAGTCCCCAACACCACTTTTTGAGCTTATCTTTCAAAGGGGGGAGCTCCCCTTCCTTTGCAAGATCTGTAAAGAGGGTTTATGAGCATCTTGTACATCTTGGCATGTGGCCAAAGTAGAATCTATCTCCTAAAATTCAGTTCTCTGAAGAAACTGCGTCATTTTTCTCAGAGTTGCAGTAGCAGGGTTTGAACCCTTGCTTGTTCCTTGTTCCTTGGAGGAAGGGCCAACCCTTCTCCCGGACAGCTCTGTATTTCATTATTCTTCTGTCATTTGTAAATTTCAGCTATATTTATATAGAGATGCAGTATAATTGTGTTTTTTATATCTAGATCTGCATATATTCACTTTTATGCATTGTACTTTCTTGAAACCCTTGCCATGTTATCCTTATTTTGTATAAAAAGGAAGAGATCTCCACTTTTCTTAGACATTGGATGATTGTATACTCCATATATGTTATTTATCATTATTTTCTACATAAAACCTCAGTAAAATAACATTTTTTTGTGCTTCAGTAATTTCTGTCAAGCAAAGTCAAGGGGTTTGGGCTTATTTGAGCTGCATTGGTTTGGGGAGACCTGTTTAACTTGGCTAGAAGAATTTGTTTTTGCTCCAATTCTGTATGTGAGCTATATATTGTATATTGTAAGGGATCCAAGTCCCATTTCTCATAGATATAGCATTATTTTCTGAAGACAGCCATTTTATGCCCTATATTGTTGTATTTCCCCACTTTGGAAGGAGTGTATAGGCCATATTCTTACTATTGATCATTCATTTGCTGGTTATATTTTCTCTTACATCTCATGATGTTGTTTTACATTGCCATGCTCATGATTTTCTGAAGCTCCAACTTTAGAATATCTTTATATATTCTCATTGTTGTAGATTTTCCCTATTTTGGGATATTACAAAATATAATTCGGGTGTCCTAATATGAGCTCAACGAGAATAGAAATCTCATGTGGAACAAAAGGGTAAAGGCTCATTTTATTTTCATTTTCAGTACAAATATAAACCGTGAAAGCCTGGCCTATTGATCCTTTAGAATTTCAGAATTTGAAGCTATAGGTGTCAAAAAGGTTACCATAGGGATAATTGGCTTGTGGCAGCCAGGCATTCATAGATATGTTGCTTTTTCATCCTTAAATGTTATCTCTTCTTACCATTGTGAAGCATAGTTCACCAAGTGTTGGATTGTTCACCCACCAATAAGGAACATGAGCTATTTTTAGATCGTCGTGAGATAGGTTAGTGTTACCCTACTGATGAACCACAACGCAATAGTAATTAAACTTAGTATGAGACAAACCATTGATTCACACAATTGGTCATTGCGCTTGGTTGAAAAGGTAGTGGAGCAAAGCTACTGTGTGTCAGATTAAGATTGAATGCCTCTAAGTTAGAATCCATGCTAGAAGCAATGCATGTGAGTATTTAACTGTATCTCAACCCACAGTAGGGGCGAAAATTTGTTTCCCCCAAGGGACTGTGTAATTTTCAAACTGCGATTGTGAAGCATCTCATTCAGGGAAAATCTGAAGTTCAATTTCAAATGGTCATTGAGAAGAATAATTTGTAGACACCTTTAATACGTGACAGGGTATTGTAAGTGGAAGAGTGGCCTTTATACCATGATCCGCTGAAATTCTACCCTTGGTCTCCTTGATTTAGATCTTCACTCTTGTCACTTTCTTCAAAATTTGGACAGCTATATCCATTGCACATTTCACCCCCCCCCGGTTTCATTCTAGAATCGTTTCTTTTGCTCATATCTCAAAAAGTATTTTCTTAGGGGCAAGACATTTGGGATTTCCATGACATGGATGTGAGAGAAATTGAAAGTACATGGAAGTTGTGGTTGGTTACATGTCGCACCATGGCCAAAACTCTGCCTCCCAAGTCTAGGGAACACAATAGGTGTGCTTCCATTTTGTGACACAACGTAAAACCAGCCCAAGCCTGTGGAACTTCAGGTTTCCATGTCCTCCCGCACCCCTGAGGGAGACAAGTTAGGGAACTTGTGGTTTCCATGTAATGTCATGGCTAAAACTATTTCCCAAGTATGGGGAAAATGAGGACTGGGGATTCCATTTATCGACACATGATGAAAAACTGGCCCAAGTTGGAAAACTTGGGGTTTCCATGTCCCGCCCCTAACAGTTTCCATATTTTATGGTACATTGGAAAATTGAGGTTTTCACCGAATCCCCAGCATAGGGAACTTGGCGTTCCATAATGATGGAAATTTCCACGCAAGTCTATGGAATAGGTGGTGCTTCAAAACTACGACACAAGCCTCTAGGGAACTCAGGCTTTTTTCCATGTCATATCATAGACAAACCCATCATCTAAGTCAATGAAACTTGCGGGTTTCCATTTCAAGACATAATGTAGAACGAAACCAATTTGGAGAAACTTGGGGTTTCCATTTTGTGGCACAACATAAATTTCCAAGTCTGTGAAACCTAGGGTTCCCATTTCCCACTGCGATGGAAACCACAACCCCAACACAGGGAACTTGGGGGTTCCATTACATAGCATGATGGAAACCGCCACCCAAGTATGTGGAACTTAGGGTTCCCATGTCGCACCATGGCTAAAATTTCCACCCAAGTATGGGGAACTTCGAGTTTCCATGTCATGGAGCGACAAACATCGCCGCCCAAGTTTGCGGAGTTTGGGGCTTCCGATTTTTTTTGGCACGATAGAAAATGCTTAATTCTGGGAAAATCAGGAATTTCCATCTCTCAACACGAGAAAAACCATGGCCTCAGTGTAGGTAACTAGGGTTTACATGTCATGACGTGATGAAGAATCGCCCAATTCTGTGGAACTTTGGGGCTTATATTTCATGGCACGAGGGAAAATGCCTAATTCTGGGAAAGTTGTGGTTTCAATCTCCCTCCCCGATGAAAACCGTGGCCCTGGTGCAGGGAACTTGGGTTTCCATTTTGCGGCACAACCGATATCACCAAATTTTGTGGAACTCATTGTTTCCATTACATGGCATGATGAATTACCACCCAAGTCTAGTGAACTTGGGGCTTCCATTTCACGACGTGATGGAAACTGCTTCCTTGGTTTGTCTCTTGAACTTGTGGTTTTCATGCCTCATCATGACAGAAGCCATAAAAGTGTGGGGAAGGTTGGGTTTCCTCACCTTATAGTGATGATAGATGCCCAAATGTGAAAAATCTAAGGTTTCCATGTCCCTACACAATGGACACCGAAAAAATATATTTCTTCTGCAATGGAAACCGACCCTTTTCTGGGAAACGGAGGGTCTCCATGTCCCATCGCGGTCGAAACCTACCATGTAGGGGGTGCTTGGGGTATCCCTATCCCTCCTCAGCAAAATTCTCCAAACTGCGGGGAACCCGTGGTTTGCATGTCACGTCTAGTTGAAATACCCACAAGTGCAGGAAATTTGGGGCTTCCATGTCCCACCACGATGGAAATCACCCAAGTGCAGTAAAATTGGTGTTTATGTCTCCCTCCAGCAACAAAAGCTACAAACCTAGCATGGTAAAAAATTTTGGTTTCCATGTCTCGGTCGCGATGGAAACCACCACCCAAGTGAAGAGACCTTGGTTTTTCCATGTCCCCTTGCCATGGAAGTCACCCACATCTATGAGATATTAGGGTTTGCATGTCACAAAGTGAAAGAAACCCCACCCACTTCAGGGAACCATGGGTGTCATGAAACTATACCTTAGGTGCTCTTCCAACCATGTATAGCGAGTGAGGCACCACTACACTTCTTATTTTTAGCAATACTATAGTGGGTGGACTACGCCTAACTCCAACACTTAGTCAATTTTCAAAACAAGTGTTCTTAAAAATGCAACAAAATAACATTAATATTCAATATTTAACTATTCACAATTAAACATTCAACACATCACACAAGTACTCCCATACATACTTGGGAGGGGAAACTCCCATAAAGTCTACCCAAATATACGCAATTGTTTAATAATGTAAAATTTACCACAATGATACAATTTCACCCAGTCCGTGCAGCCACCTACAAACCTTGCCAATTCTATCCAACAACCATGCCTTGAGTCGTGCAATTTTTTCACTCAACCAGACTTCAATATGTTGGAAACCCTGAATTATTAGACAAAACACAATTCTGAACTTTTTTCCAACTGTAGTTCAGCTCGGGTCACATGGGTCACTTCCCACATGAGATGTCTCTCTGACCTGAATCATTATCGTGTAGTCAGGTCACTGTATGCATGACGTACCGTTTGCGGCCCGAATCTCTGCACCTTTGATGCATGCCATTATTGATTTAAGCGTGAATCTGCCCGCTGTGCATGTTCACTTCCACAACACCCTAACTTTCACAGTCTGATTGCGCCTTCCAAAGTTCTATTATCAGTTGTCTACCTGTAGTGCGGCCACATGGTCTGCACGCCCATGCATGACCTACAACCTGACCCACCCATGAACTCGTGCCTGCATGAAACTCCTTCCTGTCTACCAGTTCTACCTTCACTCCTCTTCCCCACTTGGCATATAGTTCGCTGCATCTAGGATACTCTCCAAACTACGAATGATACAATGCATTTACCACCACTTTCCATCTCCAATATATATGGCTACATTTTGACATGTTCATTCAACTCCAAGATAGGTCTTCTCATTTCATAAGTGTGGTTTGGACTGCACGCTCAACCACATCCCAACCATATAAAAATTCCATCACAAACATGGGTCACTTGGGTCATTCGGGTCGACTACGCATTCACCTGACTCACCCAACCACCATAACACACGACTCACCTGACGCCCAGATGACTCATCTGCCCGCTATGGGCACATGCTTTCCCAACACCCTTTTTCACCAAATTAAATACTTGTCGCACACCCCACATGACTTGCCCAACCGCTATGGGTGTGCCCATTGCACATTCAGAAAGTGTCACTACACGAATCATCAAAAAGGTGGGAAATCACCAACACGGTGCGCTTGGTGTCGCACATGTCATCGCATATGATTCCAACTCGTGGGCATGACATCTTCCCCCACTCAAAATAATTTTTTCATCCTCGAAAACTCCATTGCATCATCGTAAGTGTCGCTAGCTCCATCATCCCCAAAATTTAAATGTTTTCCATCTCTGCTCCATCATCAAAAATGTAATATTCCAAAATTTTAGCTTCCAAGCTAAAAGGAATAAAGAGTTGTTTTATCACTAGGAGGATGAATAATTTGGTAGGGAGGCCCATTAGCCTCTTTATAAGGATCAATAACACCCTAATGTGAAAAGGGGTAAGAATAAGCAGCTAATTTAAGCACCCTTGGGTGTGAACAGAGATGGGATCATGTTGATTTAGTTAACTTTGACCAAGGCAACTAAGCTGTCTAGATACATTGAATCTCCTTTGGACAACGCAGTTTTGGTGGAGGAAAACTTGCATGAGCTTGATGGAACATGTGAATGGGACCCAATGAGGAGAGGTTCACTTGCTATATATTAAGAGGATGGAGGCTTTTTTTAGGGATGCTTTTGTATTTCGATCTATTGATCTTGTCTGTTTAGACTTGGCTTCCCCTTCCTGTTTAGCAAGGTAGCACTGGGTGTTCCCGAGCGGGAATCCCACCTCTTCCCTTGAGAGGTCTCTTGGGTTATCCTGTTCAATATTTATCCACATCTAGGCTCAAGGCCAAGCATCATTCTTTATTCCCAGTGTTATTTCTGTAGCAGAATATTGCTGAGTTGTAGGGTGTTGCAGTGGAGGATTCTTACACCACTTCTGGGTTTGTTTCTCAGTAGAAGGTGCTTTTCTCCTCTTGAGAAATTAGCTAGGGAGATTTCTAAGCTCAATTCAAATCTTGGTAGTAGGAAAAAGTGGTTCTCATCTCCTACAACGCAGTCCCTTGAAGGAACTGTGTCATTTTATGTAGAGTTGCTGCAATAGGGTGAAGACCCCTGTTTTTGAGCTAGTTTCTGAGGGAAAGGGCCAACCCTTCTCCCGAAAAGATAGAGGAAGGGATCCTCATCCCTATTTTGTATTATTCAGCTATATTTCTGTAATTTTGTAGTAATACTACATTTTTTGAGCTGAATATTCAAATTTTCTCTTTCTTGTAAATGTGTTTCATGAAACCCTTGCCGGGTTAGCTTATTAATGCAATAAGGAGGCTAGATCTATGTTTTCTTTGCATATTGTTCCATAAATTTCCATATAAATGTTATTTTACCATGTTACTATAGAAACCATCAAAAAATAGCATTGTACATGCTTAATTATTTTTCTTCATAACTTAAGTCATGGGATTTAGCTATTTTTAAGCTGTGAGGTAGCCGGGAGGTCTGTTTAACATATCAAAAGGAATTTATTTCTAATCCCATTTTGTATGTGAGACCCTAACAACATATTATAATGGAACCCAACATTATTTCACCTATTAATAATGTAGATCTTCAGAAATAATGTTTCTAGGGTCTAATTGTTGCATTTTCCCCACTTGGGAAGGTGTAGGCATTCTTCTGTTGCTTTTTTTCACTCATTTGAGGGCTATGTGTTTTTGAAAAAATAATATGAGCCTATTTTCTGATATCCAACTTTATAATATCTTAATATATTCTCATTGTTGCAGAAAATTCCTGATTTGGAATATTACAGTGGTATCAAAGCTTCAATCTTGGCTCAGCCTATGGAACTCAGCCATGTAGCTATCCAGAGAAGGAGATATGAAGAGAATGAATACTCCATTATGTGGAGAAAAAATGGAAGATAAGCTTACAAAGCTTCTTCCAAAATCTTTGTAGTGCATCAGTGAAAATCTTAAGAAGATGAGAGGAGAGATGGAATCTCCTGATGAATTTGAATCTAGAGCCAGATCTAGATTGGTACATGATAGGTGTGACCATGCAGCTACACCATATTATGCACATCACAGTAAAATGCCCAGTTTTTGTATGAAATAGATGAAAGAAGAGAAAATGTTGGAGGAGGGAACTCTTAGAAAATTCCTACAAGAATATGAATCTCAAACTGAAAATTTTATAGAACATATTACTTTCAAAGAGTTCTGCAAGATCAAGGTGGAGAGGAGCCAGCTACATGACATGGACATATTTTTTCTATCTACCTTTGATGGATCCTGACCTTGCTCAGCCAAAGCTTGGGTGGACGAGTTGTGCATTTACTTTCATCAACACCCAGTTTCTGAAGAAGAAGCCATCAAAGTTGCAATGTTGTACTTTGAAGGTAAGGCCTATGCTTGGTGGATTTTTTAGTCATTTTCATTGAAAATTTTTAATACTTACTATTTTTCAAAGTTCACTAAAATATTGGTTGGAAGATTTGATGCAAAACATGAAACAATCGAGGCAATGAAACTTCTGCATAAGTTGGGGGAACCTGCAAACTCAAAACGACTTCAGAAACCTATTGGAGGAGATCATATCTTTCATGAAACCTTGCTGAAGGCAAGATATTTATTTCATAGCCTTGGAAAAAAGGGCATGAAGGGTTATTTTCAAAGGAGGATCCTCTTATTGAGCAGTTACCTCCTATTAATATTGAAGATAAAGAGAAGGATGGGGGTTACAGCGCTGTCACATCTAGAACACATCTAGTGCCTCATGTAGGGGAAGGAGGAGCGCATGCTCCAACAGGAGGATTTCTTGTGACATTGCAAGAATTTTCCCAGGATCTCACATGTGGGAGGCAAAGTAAAGTCAATGAGCAACTTGATTGTGAGATGATATTGATTGAAAGAGAAGGTAGGGAGGAAGGACATCATCACTTAATGAAGAGCACACACCCCTATCTATTTTAGAGTTGGTGCAAGAAGAAAGGAGATTGGTTTGTGCTGTGAGGGCAAGGGCAAGGTTTCCCAACCATATAGACAATCGTCTCTTGCCATAGATGTCTCACTACATGGAGGCATTCCACCAGGGAGACCACCAGACTTGGAGTTGGTAAGAGAAATATTTCCATTTGGTTCACCACTCTTGAATTCTGGGGCGGTGAAATCTTTGGAGTCTAGTGCAGCACAGAGAGTTTGGAAAAAACTCAAGGGGGAGGAGGACATCCTCCCATTTTCAGCACCACCCACTCTCACTACCTTTACTGCGCTGACAAAGGTTGTTGCAGTCATGGAGGATGGCACCTTCATGGTGCAAGGGAGCTGCTCCATAGATTTGCAGAAACAGAGGGTACTTCCTTGGAGGAAGGAATCCTCCATACATGGGAGTAGATGGAGGCCACTCACGTTTTCTTTGGCCAATATCGGGAGATTCCTTTTGGAGGCGAGCTTTTCATGGGAGGCCAAATTCCAAAGGTCACTACTTCTTTTTTAGAATGAACAGTTACATGATGGGCATGGTAGCAATCTAGGGGATGACTTTGGCATGAGGGATGTCAAAGGAAAGGACAACAACATATGTAGAGCTTCACATTGCATATCACCAGCGTTGTCCCTTAGGAGGATTGATCTTTATTGGAGGTCTCAACTCTTGGTAGAGTACTCCAAGGATCTTGGTGCTTGCATGATTCTTGATGATTCTGGTGGAGAGGATAGATATATGGTGGATGATATGGTCATCTATTCACATGACAGAGTCTTCTTGACTAGATCTTCTAGTCTCAAGGAGAAATTGCTACATGCAACACATGAGGAATTCTTTTCCATGCATTTTGATGCATATCTTTCCTTGGCAGAGGAGTTCACTTGGGAGGGAATCTAGTAAGACATATTTCAGCATATGGAGAGATTCATAGCTCAGATGATAATGGAGAGGATGTCACAAACACTTTCCTACTTGTTGGGAGTAAGGGAGCATTTCCAGTTGAGCCATTTCAGCTCAAGTCTTCAAGTACATAATGGAGAATGTACAATTTCACCTTATGTTTTGTACTTCTTGTCTTTTTATGAACAACATATTGTACCATGGAGGGTTACTCCTTCTTACATATTGTATAATGATGTACTTGAAGCCATTTGTAGCATTGAGATTGGCTATCTCATTGGTGGTTTGTGGGGACAGCCACATGATTTTTGGTGTGCACCATTGACACCCTTTTGTACTTTCATGCTTATATCTTGTAAAATGATTGTGGCAGAAAACAAGCGGCTAGAAAAGCACTTGTTTTTGTTTTATTTGATGAAGGAAAGGAATGTACTGCATTGGTTCCTTGTATTTCGGTTTACATGTGACAAATTGTTTGTATTGGTTTTTGACATGTGACAAATTGTTTCTATGGGTTTTTGCTTCCATGTATTGTTGATATCTCTATGTTCAGGGGAAGCTTTGATTGGAGAGTGGGATATGATTTAAAGATGTGCATTGGGAGGATAATTCTCCCTACTGTACATGATGCATGTTTCCGGAGGAGCAATGGGCAGCCCATGATTGCCAAATTACATCTCTCTTCTTCATATGGGAGAAGCCATTTGGAGAGTTTGAGTTTTTGGAGGAGGCACTTCATGGTTTATTTGTTTGATGGGGTAGCTTGGGCCACTCTTAGAGGTCATGATATTTCAGTCAAAGATCAGAAACAGCCCCACACTTATCATAGATGGAGAGAGAAACCACTTGGTTGGGAGGGTCCAATCTCTCCATGCAGCCCCAATACATTGCATGAACCAGGGGTTGAGGATATTTTTGAGCTAACTAGATTGGCTCATTTCATTTGGATGATAGCATCGGTGTGGGAGTCACTCATTGGGAAAAATATTCCCCATGTTCTTCATCACTCCTACCTTGAGGAGGCCATTGGATAGCAGGGATGTTTCCACTTACATCTCCCACCTTTCTATGATGTAAGCCATGTGGTTTTGCATGCTTGGGAGGAGACATTGGAGGAAAGATTTGTAGCAGATCATGTTAAGCAGTGGTGGATACTTTCTGATGAGTAAGCCACAAGAAGAGGAGGGGAGGATTTTTCTCTCCTTATGTATTTTCTTGAGGACAAGCAAAATTTTGGAGGGGAGGACTGTAATAATCCAAAATTTTAGCTTCCAACTAAAAGTAATATTAGAGTTGTTTTATCACTAGGAGGATGAATAATTGGGTAGGGAGGCCCATTAACCACATTAGAAGTATAAATAACACCCTAATGTGAAAAGGGGTAAGAATAAGTAGCTAATTTAAGCACCCTTGGGTGTGAACAGAGATGGGATCATGTTGATTCAGTCAACTTTAAGCAAGTCAACTAAGTTGTCTAGATACATTGAATCTCCTTTGGACATCACAATTTTGGTGGAGGACAACTTGCATGAGATTGATGGCACATGTGAATGGGACCCAATGAAGAGAGGTTAAATTGATATATATGAAGAGGATGGAGGCCTTTGTTAGGGATGCTTTTGTATTTCCCCTTTAGACTTGGCTTCCCCTTGTTGTTTAGCAAGGTAGCACTCGGGAATCCCACCTCTTCCCTTGAGAGCTCTCTTGGGAGAGCTTGTTCAGTATTTCTCCACATCCAAGCTGAAGGCCAAGCATCATTCTTCAGTCCCAGTGTTATTTCTGTAGCAGAATATTGATGAGTTGTAGGGTGTTGCAGTGGAGGATTCTACACCACTTCTGGGTCTGTTTCTCAGTAGAAGGTGCTTTCCTCCTCTTAAGAAATCAGCTAGGGAGATTTATGGGCTCATTTCATATCTTGGTAGTAGGGAAAATTGGTTTTCATCTCCTATAGTGCAGTCCCTTCAAGGAACTATGTCATTTTATGCAGAGTTGTTGCAGCAGGGTTAAGACCCTTGTTTTTGAGCTAGTTTCCTAGGGAAAGGGCCAACCCTTATCCTAGAAAGCTAGAGGAAGGGACCCTCATCCCTCTTTTTTATTATTCAGCTATATTTTTGTAATTTTGTAGTAATACTAAATTTTCTGAGCTGAATATTCATATCTACTCTTTCTTGTACATGTGTTTCATGAAACCCTTGCTAGGTTAGCTTATTAATGCAATAAGGAGGTTGGATCTATGTTTTCTTGGCATATTGTTCCATAAAGTTATAGATCCATGTTATTTTACCATTTTACTGTACAAACACTCATAAAATAAAGTTGTACATGCTTCAATATTTTTCTACATAACTTAAGTCATGGGATTTGGCTATTTTTAAGCTGTGAGGTAGCCGGGAGGTCTGTTTAACATATCAAAAGGGATTTATTTCTGATCCCCTTTTGTATGTAAGACCCTAACACCATATTATAAGGGAAACAAACATTATTTCACCCAGTAATAAAGTAGATATTCAGAAATAACATTTCCAGGGTCTAATTATTGCATTTTCCCCACTTGGGAAGGTGTAGGCATTCTTCTGTTGTTGTTGTTTCACTCATTTGAGGGCTATGTGTTTTTGAACACATCATATGAACCTATTTTCTGATCTCCAAATTTATAATATCTTAAGATATTGTTATTGTTGTAGAAAATTCCTAATTTGGAATATTACAGAAAAAAACACCAAGGTTCATGACTCCATAAACATGTACATGGAAAAATCTCCTCAATCCATGGCCATCAACAACATCTATCACAATATCCACATGTTCCCTCCATAGTGGGATGTTAATCTCCTCAACTCAAGCTACATGCTATCACTACAACATACATCATGTCGACCCATCATGTATCGTCAATATCATGTGAATCTTCTCCCAAGATACTCCTACTCAAATCCAACATATATCGATGTGTTGAGCTCCCCTATGTATCGAACTAGTTGGGTAGTTGATCTAACCATCACATCCAAACCATGACCACACACTTCCTTGTGCCTTCGCTAATTATTTCTCCAACATTCCTTGACATCATCAAATCGATCCAGAAATATCCCATCTCTATCAAAATAAGCCATTCTCATGTCCCCGAAGTAACCTTCATCCCATCCGCAACATTATGTCCATAAAATATCAAGTAAGACATCTCCGGGTCCATGAAGTACTCCTCATTTTGTCTGAAACATGCTGCCCATGATGCTAATATCTATGTGATGCTCATATAAAGTCACATATATCAAGCATCATCATCCATGCATGAGAGGCCCATCTCCTCAAATCAATCGAGAACTCCACCCATCAATCCAATGCTCAATGTTCCATATGCAAGTCCATGAAGCAACCTCCATCTCATCTCGAATATGCCATCAATGAATCTATCAAAGGGGTAAGTTAACCCTTCCCTCATAATCCATCAATGACCTTCCCATGATCCTAGATGAATTAGCCACCATGTCCATCAAAAGTGTGGCTAATTAAAAAAGACTCAACCCATGCCCAAGTTCACCCCACCAAAGAATCTCCACCGTTGCAACTCCATTGAAATCCAAAGCATCCTATCTCAATCATATCCATCAACTCAATCCTTACGAACACCCCCATAATGTGTCTATGGTATGCATCGCGTACTGTATCAAATTCAAGTCACATCCTGACCTCAACTCATCAATGAACCAGATACTCCAACACCAGTATAATATGAAGTCTCCAATGGTCGTAACCATATCCAAATCATCATGAATTTCTATGCATCATCTCCATCAAATAATTCGACAAGCACACTCGAATTGGCCAAGAATTCCAGCACAAGTTTCCTCTGCTCTCCAAGTCACATGAATGTCCTCATAAGTTGCTCACAAAAAAACCATGGTATTATTGTCCAAATGTGAACAAAATACCCATTGGTCCATCTATAAATTATATTCATGTCGCACTAGAAAATCCATCCAGCTCAAAATCCTTGTCTTGGCACTCCTTCTTGATGCTCATAAGTGGCATCCCCATAAGTGCACTTGCATAATGTCCCTGCATAATGTATGCCATGATCTCATGTCGATTTCCATGACTTGGGTTGCCCAAATGTCTATCAAGGTAAAATCAACACAACTCTAGTCATATCATCCTTGTCCATAATCCAGGTTAGTGCCCTTGGTCACTTCTACATTCATATGCCATCACAAATTCCTCCTTCACTGATGTCTCTTCTACTAAAGGTCCACCAATTTTGCATCTTTGTTCCAACCATGAATAATTATACCCAACTATCACACTGGTGTGTCCTTTCTTCCATGATTCATGCTGGGCACTTATCCAATTTTCCATATGGCTAAGAATGACTTATCCATCAAAAATCTCATCAAGTTCTACCCTTGTCATGGGAATTTTAACTTTCTAGCATGAGGTCACAAATTTCCCCAACAAGTTATGCAAAAACCAATGCTCCTTTCTTCACCAATGCACAAGGTCTCATCATATTCTTCCAAGGAAAGACTGTCCATCACATTGGAAAAGAAGTTCCCTCTTTTTCCATCCCTGCATATGGCCCATCCTCTAAAAGCTCCAATGAAACACAAGTTATAACCATACTTACATCCCCATGTCTCTCCAAGTGAGTGTCCTCCATCATCAATGTCTACAAAGTGCACAATCCTGGTTGAACTTGTTCTTCAAGTTCTTCCTCTATCTTTGACACATCTGGAACATCCTCTTATTCACATGTCTCATCTTCTTCTTCTCCATCACAATCTGCAGCTCCATCCTTCTACATTGACCAACCAAGTTAAAGAATCTCTACTTCAAAATTCTCCTCCAAGACTTCAAGTTCAGTGCGAATCTGTGGGTGCTCATCTTTCATACGCCTTGACCTGTACAAGTTCTGAAAAAATTCTCCCTTGACATTATTCCCAACTGTCCATGCCTTGTTATGTAGCTTCAAACCTGAACAATGTCCCTCCCCTGCCAATTTTTCACTAAGACCAACCACTATAACGTCCAAGATTAGATATCAACTACATCTGTGTGGTTCTATTCTTGCTTCAATCTCAAATATTCAAAAAAATGCAACTCACCTTGAATCGAGCTTTGATACCATCTGTCACGAGGTGGTAGTGGTGCGAGTGCTTCACCCATGTGAGGGCACCTAGGGAAACATGTTTGAGTGGGTTGAGTAGGGTCGTGGTGTGTGAGGGTGAAATTATAAAAAATTCCAAGTGGTGACTACCCCTGTGATTTGTACATATTCGTGCATCTCGTTTGTCATTTTCTCCCATAAGCCTCTGTTCGTCGCATCCGTTCGGGCAAGTTGGGTCGTGCGGTTCGGGAAGGTCAAGTAGTGTAGCTTGGGCAGGTCTGGTCATGTCATTAAGGTGGGTTGGGTTGTGGATTTGGGTGGGTTGGGTCATGAATTTGAGTTGTTCAGGTCAAGCGTTCAGGCAGGTCGGGTCATGTGTTCACGTGAGTCAGTTTTGGTCATGTCGTGTCAAGGGACCATGTTAAAAATGCTATGTTGTGAATGCTCGTGTGCCTTATGCATGTTAGTGTGAGCCATTTTCTAGTTTCTCTCTCATTCCTTCATTTAGGTCATGCATTTGGGTGGGTAGGGTCAGGTCGTGTGAGGGAATTCATGTTAAAAATGCTAAGTTCTAGACCGGCCGTGTACCTTGTGCACGTTCGTGTGACCCCTTTTCCATTTGCTCCCTCTTGCTTTTATTTGGGTGGGTTGGATCGTGTCATGTGAGGTTGCCCAAGGAAACACGTTCGGGTGGGTCAAGTCATGTGAGGGATGCAATGTCAAAAATGCTAAGTTATGACTACATGTGTTCCTTGTGCACGTTCATGTGACCTATTGTGACCGATTGTGTGCCTTGTGCACATTCATGTGACCTATTTTATGTTTCTTCCCTCGTGCCTTCATTCGGGCAAGGCAGGGCGGGCTGGTTGTGCCATGTGAGGGTGCCCGAGGAAAAGGATTTAGGCAGGTCGGGGCAGGTCGGTAATGTGAGGGTACCCAAGGAAACACGTTCGAGTGGGTCAGGTCGAGTCATGTTGTGTGAGGGTCACTGTGTCAAAAGTTCCAAGTGGTGATAGCCTGTGTACCTTGTTTACGTTCGTGTGGTCTGTTTGTTTTTTTATCCCATGAATCTCCATTTAGGTCATACATTTGGGTGAGTCGGGTCATGCCATTAGGCCAGGTCCAATCATACGTTCAGGTGGGTTAGGTTGTGCATTCAGGCGGGTCAAGCCATGCATTCAAGTAGTTCAAGCCGTGCGTTCATGCAAGTCTAGTAGGGTCATGTCATGTCAGGCGATCGTGTTAAAAATTCTAAGTTGTGACCACTCGTGTGCCTTGTACACATTCATGTAGGTCCGGTCAAGTTGTGTGAGGGTGGCTATGTTAAAAATGCTAAGTTATAACCTCTTGTGTGCCTTGTGCATGTTCGTGTGACCCATTTTCCATTTTCTCCCTCGTGCCTTTGCTTGCATAGGTTAGGTCATGTCGTGTGAGGGTGCCCAAGGAAACGCATTCGAGAGGGTCGAGTCATGTGAGGGTGACTGTGTAAAAAATATTAATTTGTGACTACCGATCTGCTTTGTGCACATTTGTGCGGCCCATTTTCCTTTTACTCCCTCATGCCTTCGTTCGGGCGGGTCGGGTCGGGTTGGGTCATGTGAGGGCAAACATATAAAAAATGCTAAGTTTTGACTACTCGTATGCCTTTTCCACGTTCGTGCGGCCAATTTGTCATTTTATCTCTGATGCCTTCATTCAGGTGGGTCGAGTCGGGTCGGGTTGGGTCAGGTTTAGTCGTGTGTGGGCGCCCAAGGAAACGCATTTGGGCATGTCCAGTTGGGTCATGTGAAGGTGCCCAAGGAAACACTTTAGTGTTGGTCCAGTCGAGTCATGTGAGGGTGTCTAAAGAAACATGTTCAGGTGGGTCAGGTTAGGTCAGGTCATGTGAGGGCACCCAAGGAAACACATTCAGGGGGGTCGAGTCGGGTCATGTGAGGGTGGTCGTATAAAAAATGCTAAGTTGTGACCACCTGTGTGCCTTGTGCACATTCGTGTGACCTATTTTTCATTTTCTCCCTCCTGCCTTTGCTCCGGCGAGTCAGGTCATGCAGTGTTAGGGCACCCAAGGAAACGCGTTCGGGTCAGGTCGTGTTAGGGAGGCCATATCCAAAATGCTAGTTTCAGACCGCCTGTGTGCCTTGTACATGTTCGTGCAACCCGTTTTTCATTTTTCCCCCCATTCCATCATTTGAAAATGTCGGGTTGGGTCATGTCATGTGAGGGCACCCAAGAAAATGGATAGGGGTGGGTCGGGTCAGGTCGGTTCGTGTGAGGGTGCCCAAGGAAACACGTTAGGTTAGGTTGGGTCGGGTCGTGTGAGGATGCCAAAGGTAACACATTTGGGTTGTTCGAGTCAGGTCGGTTCGGGTTGTGTCATGTGAGGGAGCCTAGGGAAACACATTTGGGCATGTAGGGTCGGGTCGTGGATGGTCGGGTCATATGATGGTGACTGTATAAAAAATTCTAAGTTGTGACCTACCGTGTGCCTTGTGCACATTCGTGCGACCCATTTGTTGTTTGCTCCCTTGTGTCTTCGTTCGAGTGGGTCGGGTTGTGTTGTGTTAGGGTGTTGTTGACGGGAAAAAAATTACTATTGACAACAAGGGGGGTCTCCTCGGTGACAGGTCCTAATTAGACCTCACACCGTTTGGGATAGGAGCCCCATCCGGTAGGTGGGCCTAGTTGCCGCCATAATTGTTTCCACTCTTGGTTGTCAGATGAGAAGATGATGGAGTAGAGGCGAAGGTGAAATGACTAATCAACAAATCAAAATCAGCCCAAGATCAATGAACCATAAAAAAATATATGAGCAAGTCTAAACAGTAAAATAGAAGGGGGTATACAGTGACTGGGATCAGTAAGCCGAAAACAAGTCAAACATACATGAAAGAAAACACACTGGAAGTTAACTGCAAAGTAGTTCACAATAGATCACTGTCATGGCAAGGACAAATAAAAACTAATCCGAAAGAAAACATACATACAACCACTGAGAAATATTTCATAACCGATGGCATGCATGAAAGCAGATGTACAACATAATGAAGTACTAGACAACTAGTACTATCACCACAAACAAGCACATGAATCAGTGCCAAGAAGGAGAATATATTATTAATGTTGCTGCAACATCCAATACATGTTTACAACTCATCAAAACCCAATAGTGGAACTTGGGCTATTCATCTCAATGCATGATACAAAACCCTAGCCTCGCTACCTCTCTTTCTACTTGATACCAAGAGCTAAGTGCCTTTAGCTCTCTCGCAACAATTCCTCTATCATACTAGCTTTCATTGTTGAGCTAAAAGTCCTTTTTCCTTTTCTCGAATTTGCATGTATAGGCTGAGATGACTCTTGAGTTTCCCTTGACTCTTGGTCTTCTCGACTATTGGGCTAGTTTGCGACTTAGGGAAATCTGCGACCTGCGACTTCGAGCAATCTGCGACCTGCGACCTCGAGCAATCTGTGACCTACAACCTCGAGAAATCCACAACCTGTGACCTCAAGCAATCCACGACTCGCGACATTTGGTAATATCCCTTATGTATTTCTCTTTTGGAAAAATCATAACCTTGTTCTCCAGAAGATAGCCTTAGCTCTCGCCGCATGAACCAGTAGCTTCTGGGTAAGTGCGGACTTCTTCATCTGAGTCATCATCATAATTTCCTCATGTTACCTGCATGTGAACACATTAAATTAGCCACACACACACACACACACACACACACACATATATATATATATTGAGGCATTAGAAAATTCTAGATGCATAAAGGGAACATCAAAAATAAAATTAGAGGGTTTTAACAACTATCTGGGACCCCTGCATAGTCCTTCTTTGTAGGAAATGTATGAAAAATTTGTGCATATCCACTATGAGCTCATTTATTGGCACGAAGAAATAACTTGAAATTCCAACCGATGTCCATCATTCAACAGGCATATAGAGTTAACTCTTACTTCACGTTTTCTCCCAATGCAGATGATGCCGAAACCAAGGAAGCTCCCATGTGTTGCTAAGTGTTGGGATGGGCTACGATGTGCGAATCCAACAAAGAATTGCAAGGCTGCAACCTAACGAGGATTTCGATGATAATCTAGTAATAATGGATTGTTTCTCAAAGGGGACATGGCCAAGCCAATCTAGGACAGATAAAAATAAATATTTCAAAGTAGGAGACTTCCTCAGACTATTTGCATGTGAAATATTGTGATTGAATGGGAATGTAGCTACCAAGTGATCAATAATCCTAGCCTCACCCTAGAGAGGATGAAATTTAATCGTTGTCATGGTTCTCTCTAGTGTAATGCCTCTTTCCTCTCTTATCTACAGAAAGAATGGCGATTGAGAACAAGATATGAAACATCTTTAAGGTGTTGGCCTCTTTACCTGAAAATTAAAAGGGCAATATGTTGGGGCTCATGTTGTGTATTTTGTCATGTATTTAGCACATCGTAGCTGAACAATCATCCAAAACCATTTATGACGCACCAGAGGAAATTTTCCAATTTCATTCAAACAAAAGTAGCCCCTTCAACAAAAGGTTTACACGCTCTTACAATCATCCATACATAAGTAACAACACATCCCTTCTTGACAGGAGCTAATTTTGTATGAGGTTGCAACCATGCAATGGAGGTCGCGTAGTCGGAGAGTCGCGCCAAGCGTGAATTATTTTGGGTACGACCCTGTGACTTGGCGACTTTGGAGAGGTCGCAGAGTCACAAATAATGGTTGAGTCACATTATTCGAGTCCTAAGTATAGTTTTGACTATGCGACCAAAGAGAGGCTGTGACTTGGTGAGAGGTCACAAAGTCACACAATATGGTTGAGTTGCATTCTCTGAGTCCTGAGAAGAGTTGCAAATATGCGACCAAAGAGAGGTTGCGAATTGGTGAGAGGTCGCATGGTCACATTTTGGAATGGGTCGCACTCCTTACTTCTTCAAAAGACGTGCAACTGCGTGACTTGATCGCCCACTTCCTCCTTGTTGAACTGTGGTGAGGCATTCATCTCTGGGCACGATTTCCCGATCCGCAATGTTGAACTTAGGATATATGATATGCCACTTAACGAAGTGAGGAATATAGGTTCCAGCATGCAGATAAATGGAGTTCCTGTGATAGGATTTAATGCACGCTCCTTCTCTAGCCTTGTCGCTGGACAACCACCTTACGACCTCAACGGCCTCATTACTGCATCTCGGGCAACAACTCTTGTTTTCCTTACATCAGCTGTGTGCCCTTGGATGTAATATGATCCAATGGGTTCCTCCCTCCACACCCTATCCGTGCTATTCGTCAGTGAGAAGGGAGCGTTCCCTTTTATATTTAGAACCGAGATTGTTGTTGCAACCTAAATGCACGTATGTCGATATAAGCCTAACGAATAAGGTGGGCTAGTGGTGATGTGATGCAGAGGATAAAAACCTCTCCATCAGTGTGTAATCATCCAATGTCAAGTTTCACCATGGTATCTCCTCGTCCAACGACCTGCGACAGTCAAACCACAATTTCCTTCACCTCTTAGCGAATGGAGAAACATATAATTTTTCTTAGTATGTTCGATCAGTTAATTTTACTGTGCTTTGTCCGGATGCTAAAACGCAACGCTCAATCCATCTTGAAAAATAGGCTCATGCATATTAATCGCGTGGAAAACATTTCTCCATAGTATGTATTATGGAAGGCACGACATAGCCACCATATGTTGCTCTCTCCTTGCAAAATGAATGTTTCATATCTAGAGTTATAATCCTTTTGAAGTGCCCCTATCATTATGGCGGCAACCAATATGGATCACGAGGTTTCTACATGCATTTGTGGTAAATCTTACTTTAAAAGAATTAACCCCTTTCCCCTCTCAAACTTCCACCACACCATATGTTAAATATTTGCCACACGTCAAAGAGCATATTATTGCGTTGTAGTCAATACTTCTTAGAAGATTCGTAAAGTCAAATGGACAATTAAACATTCATGCAATTGCTACATAGTTCCATGTGTAATAGTTATGGCACCTTCGCACATTTTCAACTCATGAGTTTTCGTGCATCTATTTGAGTCCGCTTTCACATTTATGAGGCTCAGAGTTATGACAAATCTGAATGCAACAGAAATATTGTGTAAGAGTCTCCGGGCATACGTTACTATGCAAATACCATTGACCACACCGCTCTCTTGTTAATAATATTCTATACACATATGTGTCACGTTTCCAGGGTTCACGAAATGTGACTCCTTGGGCAGCCAATAAGGCGCGTAGTTTGTGGAGACGGATGTATACCTATGTCGTACCATGACCCCTTTTATATTACACAATAGTCGACTGCTAGAATCTTTCTTATACCTTAATATAAAATGAATTCCAGCCTCCAGTAGGTGAAAGTATATGAGTTTGAATTGTAATTACGCCGATGCATTGAAGTCATATATTGAAATATTTTGGATTTATGAGACGTGGAGACTGAGCTGAGAGCAGCATATTTTGGAGGATTTTGATTCTTTAGATGGCCAAAAAAATGCCTTTTTTTCTTTTTTCCTGAGAGATTCGATGAGAGGTTTCTTAATGCCTCTTCCTACCTTTGAACATTCTCCGGGGCCTATTGTCTACTAACTTCCTTGCAAGTTTAGCAATGGGATCAACAGATCATAATACTCCATCATTAGCAAAACATATGGGTCACTGAATTGGGGGGGGAACCTCTGGTCACAATCGATTGGAAAATGGATAAATTTGTATCACATCAGCCCCAAGCAGTTTTAGGGAGAACTTTTCCTCATAGTGATTGGCAGGGAAACAAGCCGTAATTCTGAAGTTGCAAATATTATTCATAATATCATCAATATTTCCATCATGCCTTTGGGTAGCTTATAACAGTCCTCGCATCATTTCTAAGAAAATAAATGAGTTATCTTTGTCACATATGTCCTTAACTTACTAGGATCTAGCCAAATGATATGAGAATGGAAATTTGGAATGCCAAGGGTTGCATTCAAAGGCCTTGCCACAGCTACCACATTACAAGTTTATGTTTCTGATTCAAGCCACAATTTTCTTCAACAAATATATAACCATTTGAATCAGGTAACCCTCTCTCTTTAGGAATGAAACTACACACTCCGAAATATGTGGCTTAACCATGACCAAAAAGTTCCTCCAACTAGTGCACTCTTTGTTCCCTTCTTATAAGCGATACATATCTTCCACTTTTCATATTTCAGCTCGAACTACTCTTACCCTTATCATCCACCTTGACGAGGTATTCAAATTCCACCTTAGTTCTCATCCCCATATGTACATGGTATTAAAGTGTCATGTTACGCAACTGCGCCCTTGTTGTTTTAGTTTCAATTTCTTTGCCTCAATGTAGTGATGACATTGTTGGGTATATCATCCATGGGATTGACCTGCATGACACATTATAATATCAATTAGTTCACAGTTACCCTTTAGGGAATGATGCCCTAAATAGTTTACATGATACCATCAACTTGGTGAAGTACCCAAACATAATTCCTAAATGATCCATGGTGAAAGGGCTTCTAATGGATATACTTAATACACAGAAAAACTTCCACTCGAGTGTATGCATGATGAACCCCCCCACACATGGCATGGCTACAGTAAAAGTATCTCGTCATGATGGTGAGAAGGTTTATGAGGGGCTGGGAATAGGTCACGGGGATGTCACTGGCTATAGGTCGGGCCAAACCCTAATGGCTAAGCGGGCAGAGGGGGACCCGAAATTTTGAATATACCCAAAATTTTGGGTGGTGTTGTAGCGGCTACAACAAGCACCCAAGGAAATTTATTTAGGTCGGGTCGGGTCGGGTTGTGTGAGGGAGGTCGTAACAAAAATGATAAGTTATGAATTCCAGTGTTCCTTGTGCACGTTCATTTGTGTCGGTTTGGGTCATGACGTGTGAGGGTGCCCATGGAAACACATTCAGGCAGGTCAGGTCAGCTTGGTTTGTGTGAGGGTGCCCAAGGAAAAAATTTTGGGTCAGGTCGAGTCGTGTCATTCCGTGTGAGGGCATCCAAGGAAATATGTTTGTGCAGGTCATGTTCGGTCGGGTCATGTGAAGGCAGCCAAGGAAACACGTTTGGGTCAGTTTGGGTCATGTTGTGTGATGGTGCCCAAAGAAATGCGTTAAGGCGGGTCAGTTTGGGTCAGGTTGGGGCATTCCATGTGAGAGTACATAAGGATACATGTTCAGTTTGGGAGGATCGAGTTGTGTCGTGTGATGGCACCCAAGGAAAAAAATTTGGGTGGGTCAGGGCGGGTCAGATCGGGTCGTGTGAGGGCGCCCAATGAAACTCTTTTGAGTTGGTCAACTTGAGTCGGTTCGGGTCATGTGAGGGTGCCCAACGAAAATTTCTCAGGTGGGTTGGGTCATGTGAGGGTGGTTGTACCAAAAAAACTAAGTTGTGACCTCCCATGTGCCTTGTCCATGCTCGTCCAACCCATTTGGTGTTTTCCCCCTTGTGGCTTCATTTGAACGGGTTGGGTCGTGCCGTGTGAGGGTGCCCAATAAAACTCTTTCAGGTTGGGTCATGTTAGGTCAATGAGGGAGGCCTTATAAAAAATGCTAAGTTGTGACTGCTCATTTTCCTTGTGCATGTTTGTACGATCTATTTGTCGTTTTCTCCCTTTTTCCTTCATTCGGGTGCACTGGGTTGTGCCATATAAAATCACCTAAGGGAACTCTTTCAGGTTGGTTCAGGTCATTTCGTGTGAGGTTTACTATATAAAAAATGCTAAGTTGTGACAACTTGTTTTCCTTGTGCACATTCGTGCAACCTGTTTTTCGTTTTCTCCATTGTGCCTTCGTTCGGGCAGTGCGGGTCATGTCGTGTGACGATGTTGAAGGAAATATTTTCAGGTCGGGTCGGGTCAGGTCATGTGAGGGTGGTCGTATAAAAAGTGCTAAGTTGTGACTGCACATTTTCCTTGTGCATTTTCGTGCGACCCATTTTTCATTTTCTCCCTTGTGCCTTCGTTCTGGTGGCTTAGGTCGTGCTGTGTGACTATAATGTTCCCAAATTAGAATAAAGCTAATTGGAACATTAATTTTGGTTATTTCATCTAGGAGGAGAATAAAATGGGCAAGGAGACCCATTCATAAATAAAATATCAATAAATTCCCTCATGAAATGAAAGAGAAGTATCATTAGAGCTAGTCTTGCACACCCATGTGTGAAAAGGGATAATTGCAACGGGGCTAGGTCATGTGACCAAGTAAAACTATGCAATAGATGGAGGTGTGGCTTGCTTGGGAATCCAACGCAATTTATTGAGGAGGAAGAAACCCTAATGTGTGGGGTTCATGGCCAAGGAGCCTTCATTGGCATAAAAGAATGAAAAAACAACCATTTTCTCATTCATGGATTGATATTTTGAATTGCTTGCTCTCATCAGTTGCTTAACTGAGATAGTTGTGTTGTTTATCACAAGGGAACTCCTGTTTAGAATTCCCTCCTTCTTGAGAAGTGTCTTGAAGGTTTTTTCTTCAGCTCCTCCACCTTCTGGTTCAAGGCCAAAGCATTTCCCTTCAGTATAGCGTTTTCAGCAGTGTAGGAAACAATGTGTTGCTGGGTTGGAGTGGAGATTTCCATAGCATCACTTTCGGAGCTCTGATTTTGGAGGAGAGAGCTTCTTTACATATGGGAGGCCACTAAAGGATATTTTAGATCCATTCTATACATATTTTCATCAGGCCCAGCTCCTCTCATCATTCACAGCGCAGTCCCTTCCTTCGATTGCATTATTTCTTAGCAGAATTGCAGTGGAGTTTGCACCACTAGTTTGGAGGGAGAGATATTCAGGGATTGGATCAGCCTCTCTCTTGAAAGATCCATTGGAGGAGATCTATTCAGAATATGCAGCATTTTCATCCATCTCCATCCATTTTTTGAGTTGCAGTGCTATTCCAGTTTAGAGGTAGCAACTCCAGCATTTTTTCCTTTTTGTATATTGCAACCAATCCTCCCAAGTATTGATGTATTATTAATTTTATGGGTTGAGATATTTCTCTCCCATATTTCTTTGAGATTTATACTTCCATATCCATGTATTGACATTATATATGCAGCAGTACCATCTATTGGCTGCACAGTTTTAGTCACAAGAATTCTTGTGTAGCAGTATTGTGATATGCTTCAATATGCATGCCATTGAGGGGTTCTTTGCTCAGTTTGAGTGAGTGATTCTTCAAGTATTTGTATATTTTCTTGCTGCTATATATATATATTTAGTAACTATTTATAGTTTCATGCACAATGGCTCTCTCATACAATGCTGCTATGCTAGTACATGTTCATTTGTTGATGCAACTCTCTTCATTGGGAATTTCCTGAAGATAAATAGGAAAATGAGACTTGTCTTAAGCTCCTAGAGACATTTTTTTTGAGCCCACTCTTGGATTTCATCTCTTGATAGATATATTCAAAGGATCCTAGACTAGCGATCGAATCTTGCTGCCTCCATTCATAGAAATGCGTTTTCCAGGCTTGGGTTGCTAGCCATTCCTACTAGGAAATTTCACATATCTGTAGACAGAGTTTGCAAAGGGCCAAAAAGCCTTCGGATCTCACCCTTCATTATAAGGTGACATATCCGGTAAATTCCCCCATATTCCATCTCTGGAACAGACTTGTGATATTTCTAAAAAAGGAATATTACAGTGGTATCATAGCAAAAATCTTGGCTTAGGCTGTGAGTCTTAGCCAAAGAGAGAAGAATATAGAGAGGATGAGATTAATCTCATCCATTTTCAGATCTAAGTAGAAAGAAGAGGAATAACCCTGCACTTCCTATTCTCATTCAGGGGACAAAGAAATAAGCAGGAAGAGGGATCCATATTTTGGAGAGAAGGAAGGGGATAAGCTTACAAATCTTCCTCTTGAATATATGCATGACATTCATAAGGGTTTCAAGAAGATCTTGAGGCAGATGCATGCAGAATCCCTGAAAGAGTTTGATTTGAGAGCAAGCTCTAGAATTGTACATAGTGAGTGTGAGCATGCAGCCATAGACTATGATGACCAGCGCAGTCATATGCCCAGCAAGGGAATAACAGAGGTGGGAGAGGAAGGAGAAGTGACCATGGAGAGGGAGGAGCAGCATGATAGATTCGTTCTATCATATTTTGATGGGTCACTTGCAGTTTTAGCCAAAGCTTGCGTGGAGGAGCTAGACTCCATTTTGTAGCAGCACAACATTCCTGAAGAAGGTGCAACCTCACTTGCAGCGCTGCACTTGAGAGGTAAGGCTTATGCCTAGTGGAGTTTTTAATTCTTTCCTGCAAGAAATGCACATGATTTATCTTATGCAGATTTCACTAAAGCATTAGTGAAGAGATTTTATGGGGGAATTCATAGAACACGTGGAGGAGCACACTCAAAACAAACCCCTACATGTGATGGACAAAACTTTGAGCTCTATCTCACTTCATAAAACCACAAGGGAGGTTGAAACCTTACACCATACCTTGCTGGAGGGAAGGTTCTCATCCCTTACATGTGAGCAAGAAGGCATGGAGGTCTCTTTTCCAAAAGAGAATCCAACTTTTGGGGAGTTTCCCACTCAATAAGAGGAAGTTAAGGGAAACAACGCTGGAATTTCTGGGAAGTATCTAGTGCCTCATGCAGAGGAAGGTGGAGCTTCTGCTCCGGATAGAGGGATGCTTGCATCTTTGCAAGGGAGTTCCCAAGATATATTATATGGAGGTCAAGGCACAACCCATGATTCATGTGTGTATTGATGAGGAGGTGTGGAAACCTGGAGACACAAGGAGGAGGTATGGGGAAGAGCTAGCATCATTTGATGAGGGGCATTTACCCTTACTCAATTTTAGAGGTTGATACACCATGGAGGGAGACTAAATTGCGCAGTAAGGGCATGGACACATCTGTCTATTCATTTATATAGTCTGCCTTTGATGATGATTTCTCACTGCATGGAGACATTTTTCTGAGGAGACCACTAGATCAGCAGAGAAGGAGGGATGCTTCACATTTTGGGGCACCACTCATTTACTTCATAGAGGTGGAGACCTTGGGAGAGCTCGATACAGCTCAGGGAGCTTTGGGTAGCTGCAGGAAGGAGGGGAGTCTTCTCTCATCATCACTATTACCCACTCCCATTTCAGATTTTTCACTGAGGCAGAAACAATAGGGAGAGGATGGCAGTCTTCCCACTTATATATTTGGAATAGGATATGTCAAGGAAGGAAGCAGCCATATGACAATTAGTCTACATGAGGGATCATCAGTGCTATCATTATGGAGGATGGATCCACATTGGAGCTCCCAACTTTGGGTGGAGCATTCCAACGATATTTTTACCTGCATGGTGTTAGATGACCCATTGCGTGAGGAGGGGAAACATCAACACATGGGGAGATGCAGAAGTCATGTAGTTGGGGATCAAGTTGCGCTAGATACACATGAGGAACCATAGCCCCAGTCACTTGCTACACATGGCAGCCAGCATGATGCTTATCTTGGCTCCTTATGCTGCTATTCCTATTCTTATAGGGAGGATGATAAGGGGAGAGACACCTTGTTTGGGTGTGTCCCTTGAGAGAGGAGGATCCCTCTCTTTTTGTAGGGCATTCTCTAAGAGGAGCATGATCATTGTGATGGCCACCATCCCAAGACAGTCATTCTTTTATGAGGTGATCCATGTGATTGGTAGGATACCCAGGGGTGATCACCATGAACTTCTATCCATCAAATATGAGATGATTTGGGCCATACTGATTTGCAGCATTGGGAGAGAGGTCTCACGAGATCTAGATCCCATATTTCCACTAAAGGGAAACACTTTTGCAGGCTAAGATCAACGCTCACTCTACACTTGCCATGGGTGGAGTGGAGTGTGGAGCGATAAAAAGGGTCTTTTTAACTCCTAATTACCTTCACATTAATTATCAACCCAGGGACGACTTTTTATTTCAGGAGTGTACTCAGTCTGAGGCGGCTATTTACTCAAGAGTAATGTTTTGCAGTATAGTGCTTAAAATGCAAAAGTAAATGAAATTTGGAAACAAAATCTAATTGGAACAGCAAGAAACTGAAATGTTCTAAACTAAATCATTCATTCGGAAAAATAAGCAATGTATCAGTCAAGGGTTCGACAACAATAGCCCATCCCTTTGGAAACTGATGGAAAGGAAATTAGAGCATGGACCACAGGTCTGGGAGCTAGGCAGTAAATGCCAAGGTTCACTACAGCCACAGATCGTCTCTCACACCAAAGCAAAGATAATGCGAATAACAGGAAATGGAACAGCAGATTAAATATGAATGTACAACAATCCAAATCAAGCACGCAACACACTTATCATTAAAAAGGACAGTAATCCGAGCTTCGATACAATATGCATGAATCATAACTATAAAGTAACAACAAGTGTAATGGAACAACAATCCCAAATAAACAACAGTCACAGTTTAAGAATACATCATACAGTTGTACCGATTTAGGAACATATAGCGCTGTTAATCTGTATTCGAATGTCAATCTGTAAGGAACAACAATGTTATATCAATTATCAAAAGGAACAGCAATGCGATACAAAGTTAAAATGATAACATAGCATTCCTGTTGCAGATAACGATAGTATCCAATCAAGTATATCTAATAGCGCTGATATGTAAAACAGGAAAGTGCGTCAGATTACTGAACAGAGTAAAAGAAAGAAATAAAACCACACATGAAGCATAAAGATATAATATAGCAGTAGCGTACTCCACCAGAGGCTGGGCCCTTAGCCGCCAGCAGATGCTGCTGGGTTACTTCAGGATCAAAGATGGAATGGCAACTAGATTTATATTAAAATATCAAAGCAGAGTTACAGTGGATTACAACAAGAAGTATCTCAATCTCTCATCCATTATCCATTCTCTCTGCCATCCTCAATTCTGAATCTCTAATTCATCCTCAATTCCATCATTCAAATCCCCAAAGATCATCCTCAAATCATCCCCATCTCTGATCTCTATTTTCATTTAATTAGAGAGAGATCAGAGAGCAGTTACAATAGAGATAACTACAACATGATTTCTATTACAAAATTGGATTTTTTCCAACCAATTGATAAACAAGAAGATATATTTCCATCCAGCTTTCAACAAGAGAAAGACGAATTTGGCTTTGCAGCTGAGATTTGGAGGACGGCCGCAACAACAAATCTCAAAAAATCGTGCTCAAAGAACCCCGCGTTTCTCTCAGTAAAAGCCGAATTTGGGCAAACCATTCTTTGAGAAAGTTAATTGGGTCCGTTCTGGACAAAACCCATGTTCCGGATTTTCCAGATTCTGCTTCATTTGCTCGAAATCTCAACCGCAAAACCGTCACTTCTTATTCCAGCGAATTTCTGAGTTGGCACTTTTAATGATCAAATCTTCAATCTGAAAATTATCTTGGAGGCTAAAAATGGTGAATAATGTTACAACTGATTTATTAAAACTATCATTGATAAAATCATGCATAATCATCAATTTATTAGAAATAAAGGAGAATAAATAATATTCATTCATAGAAGCATAAATCATCATAAAATGGAATTTATATAATAAATTATAATAAATGACATGATGAAGAATAGTAGAAATGGGTGGAATAAGTGTTCAAAAGTGATAATAATAATGGCATATTAAAGGCCCAACATACCCCCACACTCAATATGTTGCATGTCCTCATGCAACGAAAACTGAATATATTGCATGTCCTCATGCAACCCAAAGACAAAAACCCATGTGTTAACCAAGCAATAAAAATATGTTCATCTCAGCTCATGAAATGGATAGAACAGATGAATTCTTCCTTAATTAATGAATATTCACTTTTAGTAATCTTGATGAAGGCATAACGATTTTTATATTGACATTCAACTATATGTATATATGAAGTTGCAACAAAATATGATATAAGTAACAGCAAACTTCATTAACCATTTTCTCAAAAACTACAAACCAACTTTTGTTGAAATTTGGCAAGTAAATTTATAATATATGAATGCCTTTATGATCCAAAAATCAGACTGTTTTGATGCATGGATCATGCGATATAAACAAAATTACTGTAGCTGAGAGTGCATGATTTCCGAAATTTTATGAACCAATTTATCTTGAAATTGTCTGGGTTTGTCTTAATGATACGTCTGCATTTTCCAAAAATCACAAGAATTGAGTTCATAGTTTTAAAAATATTATGGAAATCAATTTCTGCACTGAAATTGTATGCCTTAAATGAGAAATAAAATAGAAAACATCCATCATGCGTAGCAATTCCTCCCCCTCTCTGAAAAATTAGCATGCCCTCATGCGATGCTAGAAAAAAATTGAGGTGGTTGCTACCAGCTGTTGAATTCTATGCTTGGTGTAAAACAACATGGAATAAGGGAGGTGTTGAGAAGGAATAAGAATAACAATGGATGATAAAGAATATGAATGACATGGTCATAAGAAAGAAATGAATGAAAGCGACACTCCCCCAAACTGAAAGATGATATGCCGCTGAAAAAGGGGAAGTGGTAGAGATGTGGAATGAAGGATGATAAATAATGCTCAAAATGGACGTTTTTGAAATTCTCCTAAATTCGTAATAAATCAGAAAATTATGCAATTTTACCTCAAGTTTTACCTCCAAAAATGTGGAATGACATATATGTACTGGCAGGTGTTGAAGCTGATGTAGGCAGAGTTGGTGCTGAAAGTGATGCAAAAGGTAGAATCCAGGCAAGCACATCATGTCGGAAGAATTGTGCATGTTCGCGAGTTGATCGAGCCTCTTCTGTTAGTTGCAATAGTGTGGTCATGCTGTGAATAGAATTCTGCCCATACTTGTTGTTCTCCTGTAAACAAAGCACTATTTTGCATACAATGTTCTTGAATCCATAGTGTTAGTTTTGAATAGAAATAGATAAGATGCATGTAAAACTTTCAGTCAGAAAAACCTTTGTCAAATCAACAAGTTATGGCAGAGTGTAGTAATCATATCGCATGCTATCCCATAATGCATACATTCCCCCTCCAATTGGAAAAGGAATTCCATGACCATAAAGCGTATGAGAGGTGTTGTGCTGAGAGCAAGGCAAGGGAATGAACAATATTGTAGTAAATAAAGCAAAGTACACATATCAATGATAGGACAGCGAGAGTTATGGTTATAATGAGAGCAGAGTGTGTAAAGATAGTTATGAATAAAAGATAGGATGCTTTGGATTGATGATAAGTTATGAAAAAGAGAAAAAGGACAGCAATATGCCAAAAAAATGCTTTACTGACAGTATTCTAGCTGAAAATGATGCGATTGATCATAAAAAAAATTTCTCATGCATAAAGGTTCAAAACAGGGAAAATTAAGGAAATAACTTCTCTGATAAAAAGAAAAAAAAATAAGAAAAGGGTATTATAGTAATAATTGACGATAAGATATAACTTCAATACCATAAGCAGAGCCTCTTCTGCTAGCAGGCGTCCATAGCCTCGACAGGGTTGCTTTTTAACCCATATGAGCCAGAATCCTCAATTTATAACTAGAGAGTTACATTGTTGTTCTACAGAAGAGATCAGTGTGCTGGCGTGGTAACCAGATAACGACACTGCCATTCACTGGGATGTAGCAAAAGTGATCAGGTCGGCTCGTGATGAGACCTCCTGTTCCAAGGATAATTGGGCTATCCAATGGATCATAACCCTAGTGTGGTGACCATAATGGGAATGTCACTTTGTTACAGCCTTATGAACATGGTAGGCTGGCTCGTACTGAGACCCCCTATCCTCCATCTGCGAACAAAATTTTGTTATTATTACACATTTTTATGATAAAAAGAGGGAGGCTCAGTACTCCTTAAGACCAGGGATGGTGGAAGAAGTTGAACATGTCAATAGAAAAAAATATACCCATAATCTCATTTATTACAGACAGAGAAGATTATAATCCAAAAGGGTGGAACCAGCATGGTATTAAGATAATCAATCAACATCATGTTCAATAGAAAACAATGCAGTAAAGTTGTATATAAATAATTGTGTCCCTTTTGAAAATAAGCTATCATCAAGGAGCTATCCTATTAAAGATCATAACGTGAAATATATTAACTCGCTTCAATAGAATCCATAATTCTTGTCCTCATAAAAGTAGTGTACTTCATGCCATGAAGGGGAATCAGTAAAATGTGGTTGAGATGAACTAGGAATAGTCCCACAAGAGGAAGGAAGGGTTGCTCTCGAAAATAATCCCAAAGTGTTGCTCTTTTGAATGAACAGCAAAAACACTCAAAAAGTGGTGTTCCTTAAAGGAAATGCACAAAAAAAAAAAACAAAAATACACACAAAAAAAGTGTGAAAATGCAAATGTCATTTCTTTGG
The DNA here is from genome assembly GCA_034641835.2 of Pinus albicaulis. Taxonomy (NCBI): domain Eukaryota; kingdom Viridiplantae; phylum Streptophyta; class Pinopsida; order Pinales; family Pinaceae; genus Pinus; species Pinus albicaulis. Next base: position 678,732,236 of record CM076582.1, on the reverse strand, counting down.
AAAAATGAACAGCAAAAACTAAAAGTGTCATTCCTTTGGAAAAGGAACAGCAAAAACGCAAGTGCCGTTCCTTTGGAAAAGGAACAACAAAAATGAAAAGTGTCGTTCCTTTGGAAAAGGAACAGCAAAAACGCAAGTGCCGTTCCTTTGGAAAAGGAACAGCAAAAACACAGGTGTTGTTCCTTTGGAAAAGGAATAGTAGAACGAAATTGCTGTCCCTTTGAAAAAGGAACAGCAGAAACGACAAAAGTGCACACAAACGCTGTCCCTTCAGAAAAAGAACAGCAAAAATGCACAAGCATGAAATGCAAGCACGCAAAGAATGAATTAGTTGTTCACTGTATTGATGCTGAGGATGGGTCACAGTTTGAATGAAGCAACACCTGAAACACAAAATATAAAAAATATCAGAAAAGAAACAACGTTTTATTTAAAAACAATATGTAAATAACTAAATTAAGTTACAACAGCTGGGATGTTATGTCAAAAAAATGATCTCTTTGAAAAATGTTTTGGCAGCAGTGATAAGACATGAATCTTCAAATTGAAATCAATTCTTCATTTGTTCTATTATGAATCCATTGGGTAATGAGTTGGATGAAATTCCTTTGTTTTATTAAAATTTGTTTCAAGAATCACTCGTCCATAAATTGACCTTCTTTATTTTTCCAGGACCTGCAAAAAACGAGTATCTACCTGCAATAAAACATTAAATCATGGAGAAAGAGAGGTGCGCGGGCTCCCCTAATCCAAGAATTATGCAAAAAAACTAACAAGTAGTTACTCTGTAGAACAAATCCACGGAGAAAATAACAAAGTAAAATTCATTTGTTACCTACGGGAGAGCAGTGGCCAATCATGCTAACCTACAGTGTTTTAATCACAACTTCTTTGTTTTTCGTCAAAATTGAGTGATTACAAAGTCAAATGAGAGCTAATTCAAAGGTTAATCTCCAATAGCAACAGGTTTTAAAAATTCAATGATATCATATGTCAATTTTAGTTAGAACAACCTGCATAACAGAGTCATTTTCGATTACCTAGCTTAGACCAATAGTTGATATTTCAAGCATAAATTTTTTGATGTCAGATTGGAATGATTCAAATTGGAAATGAAAGTAGATTCATTTATTTATTTTCAATAGAAACAGGTTTTGAAGACAAGAATAATTGATAGGTTAAATACTGTAAGGAACAGCCAAAAAGACATAGTTTTAATGGCGCTGATTTATGATAGACAGTCAGTATTTTGATCATAACTTCCCCATACGATATCAAAAATGAGTGATTCCAATTGCCTTGTAAACTAGATTCATAGGGGAATCTACCATAGTAACAGGTTTTAAAAATTCAAACATTTAGGCCTCCAAAAACTGACTGTCCCAACTCTGTTCCTAAGCTGCCCGCTAGACACCCTGTGAATGTTTTGGTTCTAACTTTTTTGTTTCAAATCCAAATTGAGTGATTAAAATTGGGTTGGAAAGTATAAATCAAGGGCTACTTAGGATAGAAACATGTTTTAAAAATATTCACTTTTGGCCCCTCAAAACATGACTGTTCTGACTGTTTTTCCAGAAATTTCATCAAGCCCGCACACCAAAAAAAATGATATTCAAGCATTTTTTTCAAATTGGTGATAAAAATGAATATGATTGTTTGTAGAACTATTATTTCCATTATAAGTCATCTACATACATAAATGAATTAAAAAAATTATCACCAATGTTGATTTGATAGCGTGTTGCAACAAACAAACAACTATTTTTACAAAAAAAAACAAAATGCATTTATTTATGTTCTTATTTTATTTTATTTTATTTTTTCACTAACCTACTTTGATTGAAATATGAATATGACTATGTATAGGAGTACTTCCAATGGAACCATTTTCGAAATAAGGCTTCAAATATGTACATACCCAAATTTGAAAAATGCATGTTGATAAAATTAGGGTATGAGAAGCCAACTTCCCTTGAAAAGATGTTGTCAAAAATTTTTGAAGTATAGAGTGACGCTGCAAACAAGTGATGGAATGAAACCAATCTTCAATATATCCTTTACTTTCTTGATTTTCCATAGCCATCATATCATGAAGTTCTTGAGCTTTTAAAATGACTTGTTGATGCATACTAAAAGAAACCTCATTTTCTTCCATAGCTTCTACAATTTTTGAATTTGAAACATTCTGAATCTCATTGTAAGTTTTCTCCATTGGTGCATGTGAGATAGAATGGGTGGGAAGGATGGGTAAATTTTGCAGTTCAACATTGTAAGCATGTTGTACTGGTTTATTGTGGTGAGGGTGTGGAATTAGTTGAGCAGAAAATTGTGTATGGAATGGAGCATTGTGATGATGTGGTTGGTTGGGTTGAGTGGATAAATTTGATATGCAAGCAGGATGTTGTGAAAGAGCTGGTGGAGAATATGGAGAATGTGCTTGTGCTACAAGATGAGGGAGAGTAATCATGCAATCATAAGGTGAACCATGCCAAACTTGTAGATAAGATTGGTGGTTATATTGAAATTGACATGGCTGCCCTAGAACATGAGTATTCCATAATGGATTATGCAAGTAAGAGAATGGAGAAGAAGTGTTTTGAACCATACCCGTAGGCCATGATTTCCATGGTTTTGACCTTGTTGCAGCTTCCTCACCTCTTTGATATGATACTTCCATCCTAGATAAGGAAGAGTAACCATCTATGGGCTGCTCTTTTTGGTCATGAGGGAAAAACACTTCATCAAATTCTTCATTTTTATGAACTTGCAAAATGTCCAATTTTGAGCTTAGAGAGCTAATAAAATCAACTTTAAAATTTTCAAATAAATCATTGATTTCAGCTCTTATGTCTCCTATTCTTGTAGCGGATTTGGAAAAGAAAGAACAAACATCTCTAGAATTCTTACCAGCCTTGGAGATTCCTCTTGAATACCTTATGCACAACTCACAAACATCATCATATGATAACCGAAAAACATCACCTTTTCCTATCAGATTTAAGAGTTCTAAAAATTCATCTTTGATTCCTTTAAGAAGGAGTGTTTTTAAGATCTCTTTTTCCAAATGCTTATGCTTTGATTTTTGAAGGTTATAATGAAATCGATCTACATAGTTCTCCAAACTTTCATCTTCCCCTTGTATCATACCGAAAATATCTTCATTGGATTTGCAATAGTCTTGGTACTTCTTCAAGAATATGTTCTTCATGTCCTCCCATGATTGGATGCAATTCTCACCTAGGCTCATGAACCATCGGAGAGCTGCTCCTTTTGGAGTAAGAGGAAACACTTTCAATCTTTGATCATTAGTACAATAATCATATCCTCTACAAAGTATTTCGAACTCAAATAAGAATGTATCTGGATCTTCATTTGCTAAACCATGAAAATTTGGTAAAGATGGGGGAATTATGTGCATTAGTGTCACTCCTCCTAGATCTTTGATAGGAAATTCAAAAGTAGAAACGTGAGCCATTTATTACCATAATATAAGATGTTTTTCATGTGTTTCTTCGAGGCTCCTTCTTCAAATGTTCCTGTCAATTAGTTAGTGAAATGGGTGGTGCTTACATCACCACTTGAGTGAAACCTTGTGATTCATTTTCCAAAATTTCTATTTTTTTCCTAGTCATTCACACAAAAATTCAAACATCTATTTCTACCTAACAAAGCAACATAAAATCTGTTAGGAAAGCGGACAGTGGAGCAGGGCTTTTACATGCTCTGCACATAGGCTCTTAGCTTCCGTTTTTAAGATCCAACTCTTCCCTAGCAGGCACTCATCAGATTCACACTACTCTTTAGAAATGGCTACATTCTCCCCGGCAACGGCGCCAAAATGTGGAGCGATAAAAAGGGTCTTTTTAACTCCTAATTACCTTCACATTAATTATCAACCCAGGGACGACTTTTTATTTCAAGAGTGTACTCAGTCTGAGGCGGCTATTTACTCAAGAGTAATGTTTTGCAGTATAGTGCTTAAAATGCAAAAGTAAATGAAAGCTGGAAACAAAATCTAATTGGAACAGTGAGAAACTGAAATGTTCTAAACTAAATCATTCATTCGGAAAAATAAGCAATGTATCAGTCAAGGGTTCGACAACAATAGCCCATCCCTTTGGAAACTGATGGAAAGGAAATTAGAGCATGGACCACGCGTCTGGGAGCTAGGCAGTAAATGCCAAGGTTCACTACAGCCACAGATCGTCTCTCACACCAAAGCAAAGATAATGCAAATAACAGGAAATGGAACAGCAGATTAAATATGAATGTATAACAATCCAAATCAAGCACGCAACACACTTATCATTAAAAGGGACAGTAATCCGAGCTTCAATACAACATGCATGAATCATAACTATAAAGTAACAGCAAGTGTAACAGAACAACAATCCCGAATAAACAACAGTCACAATTTAAGAATACATCATACAGTTGTACCGATTTAGGAACATATAGCGCGGTTAATCTGTAATCGAATGTCAATCTCAATTATCAAAAGGAACAAAGAATGCGATACAGTTAAAATGATAACATAGCATTCCCGTGCAGATAACGATAGTATCCAATCAAGTATATCTAATAGCGCCTCGATATGTAAACAGAAAGTGCGTCGCATTACTGGAACAGTAAAAGAAAGAATCAAACCACACATGAAGCATAAAAATATAATATAAACAAAGAAATGATCTACCTCGCAGGTCGGGCCCTAGCCGCCGTGAGATGTCAGTTACTTCAGATCAAAGATGGAATGGAAACTAGATTTATATTAAAATATCAAAGCAGAGTTACAGTGGATTACAACAAGAAGTCTCTCAATCTCTCATCCATTATCCATTCTCTCTGCCATCCTCAATTCTGAATCTCTAATTCATCCTCAATTCCATCATTTGAATCCCCAAAGATCATCCTCAAATCAGCCACAGATCGTCTCTCACACCAAAGCAAAGATAATGCGAATAACAGGAAATGGAACAGTAGATTAAATATGAATTCACAACAATCCAAATCAAGCACGCAACACACTTATCATTAAAAAGGACAGTAATCCGAGCTTCGATACAATATGCATGAATCATAACTATAAAGTAACAGCAAGTGTAACGGAACAACAATCCCGAATAAACAACAGTCACAATTTAAGAATACATCATACAGTTGTATCGATTTAGGAACATATAGCGCGGTTAATCTGTAATCGAATGTCAATCTGTAAGGAACAGCAATGTTATATCAATTATCAAAAGGAACAGCAATGCGATACAAAGTTAAAATGATAACATAGCATTCCTGTTGCAGATAACGATAGTATCCGATCAAGTATATCTAATAGCGCTGATATGTAAAACAGGAAAGTGCGTCAGATTACTGAACAGAGTAAAAGAAAGAAATCAAACCACACATGAAGCATAAAAATATAATACAGCAGCAGCTTACTCCACCAGAGGCTGGGCCCTTAGCTGCCAGCAGATGCTGCTGGGTTACTTCAGGATCAAAGATGGAATGGCAACTAGATTTATATTAAAATATCAAAGCAGAGTTACAGTGGATTACAACAAGAAGTATCTCAATCTCTCATCCATTATCCATTCTCTCTGCCATCCTCAATTCTGAATCTCTAATTCATCCTCAATCCATCATTCGAATCCCCAAATATCATCCTCAAATCAGCCACAGATCGTCTCTCACACCAAAGCAAAGATAATGCGAATAACAGGAAATGGAACAGTAGATTAAATATGAATGCACAACAATCCAAATCAAGCATGCATCACACTTATCATTAAAAAGGACAGTAATCCGAGCTTCGATACAATATGCATGAATCATAACTATAAAGTAACAGCAAGTGTAACGGAACAACAATCCCGAATAAACAACAGTCACAATTTAAGAATACATCATACAGTTGTACCGATTTAGGAACATATAGCGCGGTTAATCTATAATCGAATGTCAATCTGTAAGGAACAACAATGTTATATCAATTATCAAAAGGAACAACAATGCGATACAAAGTTAAAATGATAACATAGCATTCCTGTTGCAGATAACGATAGTATCCAATCAAGTATATCTAATAGCGCTGATATGTAAAACAGGAAAGTGCGTCAGATTACTGAACAGAGTAAAAGAAAGAAATCAAACCACACATGAAGCATAAAAATATAATACAGCAGCAGTGTACTCCACCAGAGGCTGGGCCCTTAGCCGCCAGCAGATGCTGCTGGGTTACTTCAGGATCAAAGATGGAATGGCAACTAGATTTATATTAAAATATCAAAGCAGAGTTACAGTGGATTACAACAAGAAGTCTCTCAATCTCTCATCCATTATCCATTCTCTCTGCCATCCTCAATTCTGAATCTCTAATTCATCCTCAATTCCATCATTCGAATCGCCAAAGATCATCCTCAAATCATCCCCATCTCTGATCTCTGTTTTCATTTAATTAGAGAGAGATCAGAGAGCAATTACAATAGAGATAACTACAACATGATTTCTATTACAAAATTGGATTTTTTCCAACCAATTGATAAACAAGAAGATATATTTCCATCCAGCTTTCAACAAGAGCAAGACGAATTTGGCTTTCCAGCTGAGATTTGGAGGATGGCCACAACAACAAATCTCAGAAAATCGTGCTCAAAGAACCCTGCGTTTCTCTCAGTAAAAGCCGAATTTGGGCAAACCGTTCTTTCATAAAGTTAATTGGGTCCGTTCTGGACAAAACCCATGTTCCGGATTTTCCAGATTCTGCTTCATTTGCTCGAAATCTCAACCGCAAAACCGTCACTTCTTATTCCAGCGAATTTCTGAGTTGGCACTTTTAATGATCAAATCTTCAATCCGGAAATTATCTTGGAGGCTAAAAATGGTGAATAATGTTACAACTGATTTATTAAAACTATCATTGATAAAATCATGCATAATCATCAATTTATTAGAAATAAAGGAGAATAAATAATATTCATTTATAGAAGCATAAATCATCATAAAATGGATTTATATAATAAATTATAATAAATGACATGATGAAGAATAGTAGAAATGGGTGGAATAAGTGTTCAAAAGTGATAATAATAATGGCATATTAACGGCCCAACATGGAGAATAACAGGAGGTGGGCAATGGAGCCTACCATATTTAGATCACCAACACACCTGGATCCTCTGAACTTGGGGTGGAGGGTGATTTCCAAGAGTTTCCTAGCTAGGAGGTGACTCATTTTACATGGATAACAGCTTGGGGATGGAGGGCCCATAGGGGAATGATATTTTTCCTTACACTGCAGAATCCATACTCTGAGAAGACCTCTAGACATCACTCTGTTATCCTCTTGAGTATTTCACCATTGCATGATGATAGCTTGACAGCTAACCTGCATACTTGGGAGGGACATTATGAGGACTTGGTTGATGAGATGGAACCTTTCTACTTGGAGGCAGGCATCATACATGGGTGCTATAGGAAGAGGAGGAGGAATAATTCAGTTCTAACCTCGTACTTGCTTAAGGACAAGCAATCTTGGGAGGGGAGGACTTTAATGTTCCCAAATTAGCATAAAGCTAATTGGAACATCAATTTTGGTTATTTCAGCTAGGAGGAGAATAAAATGGTCAAGGAGGCCCATTCATAAATAAAATATCAATAAATTCCCTCATGAAATGAAAGAGAAGAATCATTAGAGCTAGTCTTGCACACCCATGTGTGAAAAGGGATAATTGCAAGGGGGCTAGGTCATGTGACCAAGTCAAACTACGAAATATATGGAGGTGTGGCTTGCTTGGGAATCCAATGCAATTTATTGAGGAGGAATAAACCCTAATGTGTGGGTTACATGGCCAAGGAGCCTTCACTCATTTTCTCATTCATGGATTGATATTTCGAATTGCTTGCTCTCATCAGTTGCTTAACTAAGATAGTTGTGATTTTTAGCACAAGGGAACTCTTGTTTAGGATTACCTCCTTCTTGAGAAGCCTCTTGAAGGTTTTTTCTTCAGCTCCCCCACATTCTAGTTCAAGGCCAAAGCATTTTCCTTTAGTACAACGTTTTTAGCAGTGAAGGAAACAATGTGTTGTTGGGTTGCAATGGAGATTTCCATAGCATCACTTCCGAAGCTCTGATTTTAGATGAGAGAGCTTGTTTACATCCGGGAGGCCACTAAAGGAGATTTTAGATCCATTCTCTACATATTTACATCAGTTCCAACTCCTTTCATCATTCACAGCACAATCCCTTCCTTTGAATGCGTTATTTCTTAGCAGAATTGCAGTGGGGTTTGCACCACTAGTTTGGAGGGAGAGATCTTCAGGGATTGGATCAGCCTCTCTCTTGAAATATCCATTGGAGGAGATATATTCAGAATATGTATCATTTTCATCCATCTCCATCCATTTTCTGAGTTGCATTGCTATTCTAGTTTAGAGGCAGCAACTCCGGCATTTTTTCTTTTTTGTATATTGCAACCAATCCTCCCAAGGATTGATGTATTATTAATTTCAGGGGTTGAGATCTTGCTCCCCCGTATTTCTTTGAGCTTTATACTTCCATATCCATGTATTTACATTATATATGCAGCAGTACCATCTATTTACTGCACAGTTTTAGTCACAAGCATTCTTGTGTAGCAGTATTGTGATATGCTTCCATATGCATGCCATTGAGGGGTTCTTTGCTCAGCTTGAGTGAGTGATTCTTCAAGTATTTTTATATTTTCTTGCTACTATATATATATTCAGTGACTATTTCTAGTTTCATGCACATTGGCTCTCTCATATAATGCTTCTATGCTAGTACATGTTCATTTGTTGATGTAGCCCTCTTCATTGGGCATTTCATGAAGATAAACAGGCAAAGGAGACTTGTCTTAAGCTCCTAGAGACATTTGTTTTGAGCCCACTCTTGGATTTCAGCTCTTGATAGATATATTCAAAGGATCCTAGACCAGCGATCAAATCCTACTACCTTCATTCCTGGAAATGCGTTTTCTAGGCTTGGGTTGCTAGCCATTCCAACTAGGAAATTTCACATATATGTAGACAGAGTCTGCAAAGGGCCAGCAAGCCTTTGGATCTCACCCTTCATTATAAGGTGACATATATGGTAAATTCCCCCATATTCCATCTCTGGCACAGACTTGTGATATTTCTGAAAAAGGAATATTATAGTGACGACACCCAGGGAAATGTGTTCCGGTCGTTTTGGGTCATGTGAAGGCAACCATATAAAAAATACTAAGTTTTCACCACCCGTTTTCCTTGGGCATGTTCATGTGACCATTCTCCATTGGCTACATTTTTCCTTTGTTCAGGTGGGTCAGGTGGTGTTGTGTGATGGCACCAAGGAAATGTGTTCGAGTCGAGTGAAGTCATGTCATGTGAGGGGGCCCCAAGAATGCGTTCGGGTGGGTCAGGTCAGGTCATGTCATGCAAGGGTGCCCAAGGAAACACGTTCGGGTGGGTCAGGTCGGGTCAGGTCATGGGAGGGTGTCTAGGGAAATGCATTTGGATAGGTCAGGTCAGGTCACGTGAGGGCACCCAACGAAACGCGTTCGGGCAGGTTAGGTCGAGTCGAGTTGTGTGAGGGTAACCATGTAAGAAATGCTAAGTAGTGACCGCCTATGTGCCTTATTCACGTTCATGCGACCCATTTTCCATTTTTTCCAGTATGGCTTTGTTCGTGCGGTTCGGATCATGTCATGTGATGGCGCCCAAGGAAACATGTTCAAGTTGGGTCAGGCCAAGTCCTGTGAGGGTGGCCGTATCAAAAATGCTAATTTGTGACTGCTCATTTTCCTTGTGCACATTCATGCAATCCATTTGTCATTTTATCCCTTGTGCCTTCATTCGAGTGGGTTGGGTCATGCCATGTGAAAATGCCCAAGGAAATGCATTTAGTTCCGGTCGGGTAGGGTTGTGTGAGGGTGGTTGTATCAAAAATGCTAATTTGTGAACGCATGTTTGCCTTGTTCGCATTCATGCGACCTGTTTTTTGTTTGCTCCCTTATGCCTTTGTTTAGGTGGGTCGGGTCGTGGCGTGTGATGGTGCCCAAGGAAATGAGTTCGAGCTGGGTGGTGTGAGGGAGGTCGTATAAAAAATGCTAAGTTGTGACTACCCATGTGCCTTGTGTACGTTCGTGCTACCCATTTTTATTTTTCTCCTTTGTTCCTTCATTCGAGTGAGTTGTGTCGTGTTGTGTGACGGGGCCCAAGGAAACATGTTCGGGTTAGGTCGGGTCGGGTTGTGGGAGGGAAACCGTATCAGAAAAGCTAATTTGTGGCCAAGAGTTTTCCTTATGCACATTCATACGACTCATTTGCAGTTTTCTCCCTTGTGTCTTCATTTGAGAGGGTCGTTTCATGTCGTGTGAGGGTGACCAAGGAAACATGTTCGAGTCGAGTCGTGTGAGGGTAGTCATATAAATTTTTTTTAGTTGTGACTACTTGTTTTCCTTATGCACATTTATGCGACCCTTTTTCCATTTGCTCCCTTGTGCCTTCATTTGGGTGAGTCAGATCCTGACCTGTGATGGCACCCAAGGAAACGCGTTCGCGTAGGTTTGGGTTAGGTTGGGTTATGTGAGGGCGGTTGTATCAAAAATTCTAAGTCATTACCACCCGTTTGTTGTTTTCTCCCTTGTGCCTTTGTTCCGGCGAGTCCAGTCGAGCTGTGTGACAACACCCAAGTAAACACGTTAGGGCTAAGTCAGGTCATGTGAGAGAGGTCATATAAAATATTCTATGTTGTGAACACCCATTTGCCTCGTGCATGTCTGTGCGACCTGTTTCCTATTTTCTCCCATGTGTCTTCTTTTACCACTCTATAATCTACAATATTGGAAAGACTAAATTATAAAGAACAACATAGAAACCACTTGAAGCCCAAGATCTAGCCCTATTAGACTCGGAGAGGGATCTCTCTATAATATTTATATTTTCTTGAGTTTACTGATATTAGGCTAGTTAAATTGAGTACAGTAATTTTTTTTGTTTGATGGCTTGTGGCTGGATTTAAGGTGGTTCCTCTAAACAGTTTCCATTGGGCTATGGAGTCGAAATAGGTTGGGTGTACATATCAAATCCCAAAGAAAATGCAAGGCAAGCTAGCTATGAATACTGGTGTTTATAGCTGAGTGGAATTTTGGGATGGAGAAAAATGATTTCAGTAATGACTTAAGAGAAACTAAGAATTATTAAACCATACATCAGAAGAAAACATTGAAATTGTAAAGGCATTCAGAATTAAGGTACTCTAAAACAACAAATCTTAATCTAACCTTCCTACTTTTCAAATTGAATTATGAATGAAACACATGAAAATATTACAGTGGGAAACCATTAAACATGAATAAGGTAAAACATCACGAGGAAAACACAACACTTGAATCTTACAGAATTCTCTGTTTATTGATGTTCCAGCTTGAAAACTACAAATAATTGTAATGAAAAATACTTACAAAATGAGGGTACAACCCTTGTTACAGAACGAAAACTTATATTTAAACTATTTTCACTGGATTTCCGTTATCGAAAGGGAAATTGGTTCGTTTACCACAAGAATAACTGAAAATGGGTATGTATGCCTTATGCATGGATGTGTTGTGAATATTTTTAGATAGATGCCCAAAGATACAGTGGAAGTGTACCTTCATTGTGATGGCCCTCTTGGTAGGTTCCCGATGTCCTTGTGGAGTCATTATCTAATGCTGTGGCGGTTTGCTGTGTTGGAAGATCTGATGCACTCAATGTGCTAACATTGAAAATTCACTGGGCTTCCAGATTCATCACTGAACTAAGTTTTCATCTTTCTTGGAGCCTGCATAGATTTTCCCAACTCTATGGAGTCGGGATCTTAGTCCTGTTCAGCTTCCTGTAGACTTCATCATTCTTGGTGTACTTCACGAATGTTGATTTCTCCTGAAAAATGTGTTTCACCTCATGTTGTATGAAGACATCATTGCTGATGAATTCATAGAATGCTTTCCGAGTCATGGTGTTCTTCAGATTTTTGAGCTTGGATGTGTCCTCGGAGACCTCTGTCAGCCTCTTTACATAATCAATTATGGGCATTAGTTTATCATTGATAACAAATAAGGAAGGCAAACCTATTTTGTTCAGTGGCTCTATCCTGTTGAAAAACCTTCTCACCCCAATCTCCTACTGATGGAATCTCTCTTCTAGCTATGTGACCAGACTCTTCTTATTCAACACCCTTTTAACTTCAATAACAACAACTGTTCTATCAGCCACTTCCAGTTGCTCAAATTCATGGATGCTCTTGGAATTCAAGATCTGATGTTGTTGGAAGTAAGTATTTTCTCCAAGTTCCTGATTTTTTTCTCAATTTAAACCTTCACTACATCAATTAGATCCATTTGCTTGAAAATTATCTAAATTGAGGACCATATATCATCATGTCGCCAGTTCAGGACTCCTGATGAGACTTCTGCAAGCTCTCATTTAGCTTTTTGCTAATCTACAACTCTGTGGCATGGGCAGAGTATTTCCCTTTGATTTTCTCTAGCAGGTCACTGAGATGATTCCACTGTCTTTCAATCTCTACTGAATGTGAGGACATGTTATCCATTTCCTTGGCTAGTTTCTCAGTGCTTTCCCCTGAGGCACTCATAGATGTTGTGGATGTTGAAATCATTGTGAGAGGAGCTTCTTGTAAGGGGATCATGGCCTTAGCTTCTTCCTTTGTAGCTCCCTTCACTGCACCCCTTATTGGCTTTTGTCTTTCTTTGGTCATTTTACCCATATCAGCCTGCATTTTATTGATCTTCTCTCTCTGTTCAACAATTAATTGCAACATTTCTTCTTTCTGTGTTTTGGTTGCTTCTATCTCCTTGGCCATAGGGTCTTCTATCAATGGCCTCTAAAGCTTCCTCCTCAAAGAAACTATGTTTTCATTCTTCTTCCTCACAAGGGTTTATGCCACTGCTATGTTTGATGGGTTGTACCCAATTTGTATCACTAAATCCTCCAGATATTTTATCCTTGAATCTTTGGCCTTGGAGGAGACCTTTTCAAACTTTAATATTGTCTGTGTGTTGGAAAAATTCACCGGTAGTTTTAAGAGGCTCATGGATCAATTAGTTAGGGTGGAGGAGATAATTTCCCCATTCTACTTGTGCATCTCCATCTGGTCTATTGGGTGGATGTTCTTTGCATAAAACTCAAAATATGTCTTCTTGTAATCTATTGCACCTTTGGGCTAATGAACTTGTGCCTCCAATAATGCCATACTCACTCTTCCCTTATCAGAGTCAAAGGCTGATAGGAGTCTACTCTGGGAGCTGCATGTTTATTTCCAAAATTGATTGTAGGTGTTCGTATTGAGAACCTCATTCCTTCTCTTGATCTCCCTGAATGTGTCATATATTTCTTCCTCCTTCATTTTTGTAGTGGAATTACATGTGGGAATTGGCACATTCTGATGTTGGAATGGAATGATGGCAGAGGATGTGGAGAAGATCGGGTGGCCACCTACTGAAGATGAAATTAGTGAATCCTCAATTCTGATGTCAGTTTGCTGGTTTTTCTAATTTCCTTAGTCAAGGCCCATGTTGATCCTGTATCTCTTCCTATATTTAATTTTGAACTCTTGAGTGCAGGAATCCATGTCCATGTCTGTTTTATCATCCCTGGTCCTCTTACTTCCTATTTCCTTTTCAAGCTCCTTTCCTTTTTCATTTTGAACTCCTGCCACTTTCCTCTCTTGTCGAGTTGGTTTTTGGACTCCTAAAGTAGAGATGACCTTCTCTTCAGCCTCCTAGAGTGTATCAACCTCCTGGAATGTGTTTGTAACCCATTCTCCTTGGTTCATGTACTTATATATCACTATTCTATGGGTATGGATGTAGGGTGTGGACATGTTTTCCACCCTCTTCTTGGAGATTATCCTCATTGGATCATAGGACCAAGTGAAACTTTTTGTGAATTTCATCTCTTTTAGTATTTTATCTATCTCTCACCCTGCTACCCTGTTGTTGTAGATGAATGAGTCAATTTGGGATTTGATCCTAATTTTTTACTTCTTCTTTGCAAAAAAAAAATGTACCTCATCAGCATCTATCATTTATCTGATATACTCAAGGGAAATTATCCTCATGGAGAGGTATTTGGGTAGTTTATAGGGGGGAAATTCACTTCCATAAACCGTGATCTCCCTGTAGTTTTGGTAGAGATATCAATCTGCTATCTCGATCTTATCTCTCAACTGCATCACTTTCTTCATTTCCTCACTGACACTAGGCTCTATGGTTCTATTGAGTGCACTGATTGTTGGGTGAACAAATAGGTCTCGAAAGCTCTTGTATGAATATTCTTTCTACTCCTTTCTCAATAGAGTTGTCCAAAAAATGAAAGATTTGGATTGAGGGTATTCACCTTGCTTTTTCATGTGAAATTCGAACTTGTTGGATTGAAAACAGGTAAGCATGTACACCAACACAAAGATGTATTTCAATACCCCTTCTGTTTTAAATTTTAAGAACTATTCATGGATTGCATTAGTAAGGAATTAAGCATAGTTGAACATAACAATGGGCTTGGCATCTGCAGAGAGGATAGACAAGAAACCATTTATGGCTTCATCTATCCACTGATCATTATGATAACCTAAAAAATAAGATAGGGAAGTGACAATGTGCTTGGTCCTTTCCAGGAAGGTGGTTATTGGATATGGGGGATTTGTGGTAGGCATTGGTGTGTTGGGAGTCATGAAAATCTATAAGGTTTTGGCTCTACCGACGAAATATACTCCTTGGTATATTCCTGTAATGGCCTCATATGAAAAAGGGATAGTGTTCTCAACAATGGCGGCCTGCAACATCTCTTGAATGGATGGGGAATTTACATAAAACAAAATCTCTCATCTAGAGTTCACTATGGATATTTGTTTAATGTCATACAAATACTGAGATTTCTTAATTAACTCAGGGAAGCTATGGGTTCTAGGGAAGATGTAATTTGGAGGCTTGGTCTTCCATAGGCTGATACCATTTACATCATCAAGGAGATTATCCTCGAGCCAGTTGTAGACATCAAATAGGTCAAGGTCTAAATCTCTCTCGTGGATCTTGTAGTCACTGTCGGCCAGGGGAATATGGTCTAAGTCTACCTCAAGGTAGACCATGGGATTGAAAGGATTTTGATCTTCCTTGGGAGGCATGATTTACTTTTTCACTCTTTATTTCACCTGCAATGGAGAATGGGTTGCAAGAGAAGGGGGAAACGGTATGAATTTATATTGAGGAAGGGGTAACACCAAAGGCGATCAAGAATGAATTGACTGAAATGAAAATTGTAATCAAGATCACAAAGCATTGGTTGTAGCCAAGGTGGCTAGTCATGATCTCCTATGCAGTTGTCTGTAAATATCACAACCTGTAGCAATTCGATAATAACGACAATGAAAACTTTGGTGTTGCGACAAATTCAGGTTTTAACATGTGGCTGGAGGGTAACCATTGAGTTAGTGTAGGTTTGTTGGATAACGGCCTGACCATTCATGGCGCAATGATGCTATTGGTGGGAGGATATGTGATGGGGTGAAGTGGATAGGGGATTGAGGACGTGGCATGACGACATTGGCAATGGTCACATGCAGCAATGGTTTGGAGGACAGTGGAAACAAATTTTCAGAGGGGGTCTCAGGTGGTAAGCGGTAATAGAGGGAGGGGGGTTGTGAAATTGCGGGAATGCGACAAATGGAGGAGGGGGCGGTAATGGATACCACCCATTTCAGACCCCCCCCTCCCCCCACCCCTTGTTAACATTTGACAACTGAAGGGGGGTAAAAATGAATTGAGTGTCGTCGATGGTGAGGTGAGGGGAGGAAATGGAGGGTAAGGTGAGAGGTGTTTAGCATTGATGGGATAGGGTGATGGGACTGTGGGCTCGAGTTATTGCAAATCACAAGTTATAGGATTTAGTTGTGAGCGGTGGAGGTAAATGTTTAAGCTTGTGATGTGCTCACTGCAGGGATAAGGAAATGACGTGGCAGGATGGGCCCCATGGCTATCGCAAATTTCACATCAGTGGATTTATTTATGAGCGGTGGAGATAAAATATAAAACTTGCAAAGTGCGAAGTGTGGGGAGATCGAGGTCGTTGGGGTCCTATGATTCGGCCGATTGGTAAACCAAATGACAAGGCAACATGTAAACCACTCTTTAGAGCTCTAGGATCTAGCCCTCCTAGTGTCAGAGAGGGATCTCTCAGTATGTTTGCAAAGCTATGACTTGTTTTCTTGTAAAGGGTTGATTTTAGGCTAGTTATTAAGCTTGATTTTGTTTGATTGTTTTGTGGGACATGATGATCTAGGAAGCATAGATAGAAAAGGGAAATATCTAAGTCATTGGGAAATGGAGTGAAGTAGAAGTTTGTAACAATTTTGTAGATGAATTAGGGGTATAAAAGGGAAAGTCTAACTTGGATATTAGATCAACAAAGTTTTCAGGTGAAATGGAATGAACAATAAGGGTTTTTAGAATAAAAAGTAGAACTAAGGGCAGTTAAGAATATTTAATTATATGTACTTTTCAACAAAGGGACTTAAAGCATCATTTGAACATGAAGAAGTAATTTATAGATAGGGCTAACCATGAATTCTAGAAACTATACTTCAGAAAATAATAATTTCAAGACAAACTTTCAAAATGAAATCTAAGAGTTGAGGAACACTCTATTTCATCAAAGATTTCACTTTCAAGGATAAGAAAACATTCAAGATAAATAGATAATTGCATTCATAGAATATGGAACTCCTAAACATCTATGAATGCAATTATAAAGACTTTCAAAACAATTATTTGAGAAAGTACAAAGGGCATGATCAAAATAGACCTCTTTGGCAAACTTTGGACAATGGTACTTTGAAAGGAGACTTCAAAAATAGTTTTTAAAGTGTCAACAAGAATCAGGAAAAACCATAAATCATCTTGAGGCCAAATTTATTGAATTACTTCTGAAATAAACAAGCTTTAAGGTTGAAAAATCAGTTAAACTTACTCAATCAAACTTTCAATAGATGAAAACATAAAGACAGTGAAGAGTAAACAGGTCTAAGGTTCTTCCAGGAGACATTTCTTAGCCTAAAACTTTTCCTCTAATGTAAGTAAGAGATGATGGAAACATAATGAAAATAGAAAAAACGTGAACAGTTTAGAATACTTCACCAACAACCAAGTTCAGGGATCCAATGATAGAGCTTTCTCCATCCACAAACAGGTCAAAACATCCACAAGTTCCAGTACATCAATTTCTCTTCAATCTCAGCATAACTATGTATTACTTCAAAGGGTTATCAAATTCCCACAACCAACCCCTAAAAAAGAGCTCCTCATAGAGTATTTATAGAAGAATCAGTAGGTGGAACTCTTTTTAGGTTTCAAAATTTCATTAACTATAGATTAAATGCATTCCTAGCCTTGAAAACCACGCAGGGCATAAGGTAGGAATGTCTTGCACTACTTCTCTGTTTTAATAACTTTTCCTTAACTCCTAAGATAAAATAGGTGAAAAGTTTGACTTTTAGGCCTTCTGCTGTCTTTTACAATAATTTCCCTAACAGTCAAAAGTATCTTCCTTTGTGCAATAACTGTCATTTTTCTTTTATGGACAAAAAGTAGGTGAAAGGTGGCAGTTTGATTTATTAAGTGAATGACTGCTCTTTTTGATGTATCTAAGGCTACTTTATGCCTAATTTTCCTTTATTTCATCATTAAACTATTCTCTAAGTTCTGATGATGCTTTGTGGCCTTCATGATGGACAATTGATGTTCCTTTCCTTTATACACTGCTTTAAACCTTCTTTTATTTGTCTTTAGCCATGTCTTAGGCCCGATTTTCTTTTAACCTTTACAATGCATCGTTGTTGTTCATTAACCCTTTATGATTGATTTGAACCTTTGTTTCTCTATTTCTTTGGCCTTCAATTGTCCTTTTGCTAACTGTATCCACCTTTAAATTGTGTATTTAACCTTAAAACTGCGGGATTTAAATCTTTAACATTCAATATTTATGCATAATCCGTTATCTTCAATCTCCTCTGCCTTTTACTTTTGCTGTTATGGACAGGTGGCTTTAGTATGCGGAGGGTTTCATAATATGGACAAATTTCATGATATATTGGTTAAAACGTAGATTTTCACCCCTTTTGGTATTTTTTCTTTGATTTTTGGGCCACAGAGGACTCTGATCCTCGGCCTTAGCACTGTCTTGGACTGTTAATAGCTTCCTCCGCCATTGAACCTGTGAAAAACCATCAAACACATTATAAAATCCTACATGAGGGCTTAAAACTGCTTTATAGAAGCTAATGGAGAGTGGAGGGGCTTTCCAGAGAGAGGCAGAAGTAGCAATGGTGGGTTTTAATGGCGGAGGGCGAAAAAATGGATTTGAATGGACTTTGGAGCGAAGGAATGAGGATGGGAAGTAATGGAAAACCACCGATGATTTTCGCGCTTGTAAACGGTCGTAAGCAGTTTATTATAAAATGAATGCGATATCGTTCATTGCATGACACACATCCCTTATGAAACCGTCGGTTTCACGTGATTTTTGGTTTTTAAACCTTGAGAGCGAATGTTACGCGAAATAGTTTCTGGACCATCAGATCTGGGAGCTCCAGATCTACGGTGGACGATGAACGCATCAGGGGAAGGTGCGAGGTGGAAGGGGATAGTGGAATCCAGGTGGCAGCTAGAGATTGGAGGCGCAACTTTGTTGGTGGACGGTAGGGCCCGACTGACGTGTACAGGTCTTGTCAGGAAGTGGAAAGGTTGGGAGTGGAATAGCCACTGGATTGTCGGGTTTTGATGGTGGATATCTCTCCGTGGAGTGGTAAGGCGGGAGGAAAGGTGGATGAGTGGATTTGTCAGGTTAAATGTGGGCCATTAGATCAAATGAATCAATGGTGGGGGTTTATTGTATGGGTGAAAGGGTAAGGGATGGTTCAGAGGATGGAGGGTGATTTAACGCGATTGGATTAGATAGATCTACTTTTGAGAGTGCCCGGGGGATCACATCAACGAGGGAAGAGGTGAATGAAAAAGGAATGGGAAATGTTGACAGAGCGATGTGATGGGGGCTAAAGGTAGGTGCTGGGGCAGCTTCCTGTGAAGAAGTATGGGACTGGGATCCAATGAGAAAGGGGCTAAGCACATCGGTGGGGAAAAAGGAGCGATGTAATTGGAAATGACGGTGCTGATGTGATTGAAAGCGCCGATGCGATGGAGAATGCCTGATGCGATGAGCGCATCGACATATCGCAAATCGGCGGAACAAAAAAGGCAAAGGGATAAAAATTTAAAATGCTGATATGCAATAAGGAATTAAGGCTTTAGCGTGAGGTTTTTGGCCTCGGTTCTGTGGTGGAAGAAAGGGGAAGGGGTTTCACCAAGGGGGCTTAAAAAGCCGATTTTTAATATAAAAGAGTGGAACAAGGATTAAGTGGGGTTTTTTTTGTTTTTGTGTTCCGATAGGTAAAATAGGGACTTTTAAACCAAAAAAGGGATTTTAATGGTTTAAAAGGATTTTTTAGGGGAAAATGAGGAATCAGTGAAGGGAAAATGGGCTATTTTCAGAGGGAAATGGACTAATGAAAACAGGGATAAATAACTTGAAATGAGCTTCTTCTTGAAACAACACGATAACCTTCTAGGAGACATAAGTCAAGATTTTAGTGAACTGATGGACTTAGGATGATGAAGGTAGTGATATTTCTAGAACTCACAATGTTTCTTCAAATATTGTTTCTAGAAATCTAGGATTGGAAATTTAGTCATCTTTGGATAAAATAAAAAATTATGGATGACTAATAGTGGCTCCACTTGGGGAGGACAACTGCCCTCTTAGGTGTCCAGAACCTCAGTTTATCAATCTCTGGCTTTTAGCAGACCAATGCCTCATCCATTGGGCATAATCTCCTTGTTTTCTTGCTGATCTTTCTTTGCATTTTGAAAATTCTTCAATGACCTGCAGCATGAAAACTCTTTAAGACAACACCTCTACCTACCCAAAACTACTTGTCCTGCCATTTTTTCTTCTCTTGAGTGCACTTGGATTGGCATCTCTTTTACAATTTATTTTTGAAAACAGAAAGATAAAAATATCTAAGGCTACCCTTATTTCCTCCAAGGGTCCAAATTAAACAGTTGAACTCATAAAGCTTCTCTACCTAATCTACTATCTGTCAAGATTAATTTGTTTGACAGATATGTGTTCTCTACATTCTAAGACAGAAATTTAAACACAGACAAACCAGGATTAAACAGTCTGATTTGTTGTAGTGTCTATGGCTGTATGTACAAGCTCCTCATAGAATTTATTTGCAGAAAATTAAAACAAAACTATGAAGTCTTAAGATCTAAAAATAAAAGACATCCTTCCCTTCCTTTTCAGCTCTGATTTTGATCCTTTTGAGTTGTCCTCTTCTTCTTCTACTAGTTCAAGTTTTTAGCATATTTAGAACCAACCTTTATTTCTTTCTTTGGCTCAAGTTTTTATCATGTTAGAGCCGTATTTTTCTTTCTTTTGATTCTTTGGTTCAGATTTTGAGCATGTTTGAACCATTTTTCTTTTTTTTCATCCTAATCTATTCTACTGATAAGCCAAGATTAAACAGTTTTGCAAATATTCTTCACTAACCTATCAACAGTAAATTGAAATCTATCTAGTCATGATTAGGTTGTATGACTAAATAACAGTTTTTTCTTTTAGTAGTGGCATTTAAGCTTGCACACTTTCATATTCTCTTTTCTTTTCTTTTATTCTCTTTTTTTTTTGGTATGGCGTTGTACCTTTCTTATTTTATATCTGTCCTCTTTTCTCTTTTTCTATTGTTTTTGTATTTTTTTTCTTTTTTCTTTCAAAACAAAAAACAAAAAACTAACTAAATGCTCATAGGCTGAGCTTGACTGACATTCCTACCTACCCTAATCTAACTTAGAAATCTCTGCTATTTTATATGATACAATAGTGCCAGTGCAGCCAGTTAAGCAGTAACAAAAAAGGGTAGAAAATCGGACTTCTTGTCAGAGATAACCACGGGGTACTTTGAATGTGCATCTTCAAAACGAAGGCGACCACCGGTGGTGACCACTCATGATGTATCTAGCTCTTGCAAAGGATAAATGCTTGGGAACTTGAGCCAATCAGGGCCTTCATATACTCTGCCACATGATCAACAAAAACGTGATGGAAAATTTATTCTTTTAGGCCTTCCATGACTGGTAGGTTATCTGCATCGTTGACAGCTTTAATCACTGCATCTTCAGTGTAGCTCTTGAAAGCACAATCACCCTTTTCCTGCACATCAAAAGGCAACAAAATTTATTCTTGCTTTGGGGGAGGGAGACTTTCCAAAAATGCTCCGAGGTCCCTGAATTTGTATGACTGATCTTGTGAATTCAACATTTAAATTTTAGTTTCATATCTTTCAATCACCAAGTCTAGGAAAATTTTCTTAATCTCATGTTTAGCATTGAATTTTGAGCTGAGAAGGACAACATTTGGAAGGTCCTCACATTCAAGCTCTGCCAGCTCATAACAAAACTCTGCTATGAAACTTGACTGCATTTTTGCAAATTTCTCAGAGTCTTCTATCAGTGGAGTGATTTGGTCTTTTGGAATTGTGGAGTCACCAGGTGAAATATTTTGAACTTTGCTATCCACCGTCAGCATGATTGGGATTGCTCAATGCATTCCCAAGGGATTCTACAAGGACTAGTGAAGTAATAGGCCTACTAGAGGCCAATGGAGTCGCTAGGTGGAAATTTTTAGCTCTTTTGGAGGTAAAATATTCTATGCTCCACCCCCAATGTTTATTATGAAACCAATCTGAATTGTTCTTAGGTTTTTTTTGAGTTTTTATGTTTATTGAAGGACTTAAAAATTCTAGAAGAGCTTGCTAGGCTATTATGTACTCAGTGTCCCACAGTGATCGCTAGAATGTTGGTGGCGATGAGGTGGCATATTCACTAGTTGTTCTTTGATTTACTGAGGGTCTAATGAGTTTTAAGAGGTATTTATATAACTAAGTACTCAGAAGTCCCACCGTGATCGCCAGAATGTTGGTGGCGATGAGGTGGAAGATTCACTAGATGTTCTTTGATTTACTGAGGGTCTAATGAGTTTTAAGAGGTATTTATATAACTAAGTACTCAGAAGTCCCACCGTGATCGCCAGAATGTTGGTGGTGATGAGGTGGCAGATTCACTAGACGTTCTTTGATTTACTGAGGGTCTAATGAGTTTTAAGAGGTATTTATATAACTAAGTACTCAGAAGTCCCACCGTGATAGCCATAACGTTGGGGTCCTGTGATTTAGCCGATTGGTAAACCAAACGACAAGGCAACATGTAAAACAGTCTTTAGAGCTCTAGGATCTAGCCCTCCTAGTCTTAGAGAGGGATCTCTTAGTATGTTTGCAAAGATATGACTTGTTTGCTTGTAAAAGGGTTGATTTTAGGCTATTTATTAAGCTTTATTTTGTTTGATTGTTTTGTGGGACATGATGATATAGGAAGCATAGATAGAAAAGGGAAATCTCTAAGTCATTGGGAAATGGAGACAAGTAGAAGTTTGTAACAAGTTTGTAGATGAATTAGGGGTATCAAAGGGAAAATCTAACTTGGTTGTTAAATCAACAAAGTTTTCAGGTGAAATGGAATGAACATTAAGGGTTTTTAGAATAAAAAGTAGAACTAAGGGCAGTTAAGAATCCTTAATTATATGTAATTTTCAACAAAGGGACTTAAAGCATCATTTGAACATGAAGAAGTAATTTATAGACAGGGTTAACCATGAATTCTAGAAACTATACTTCAGCAAATAATAATTTCAAGACAAACTTTCAAAATGAAATCTAAGAGTCGAGGAATGCTCTATTTCATCAAAGATTTCACTTTCAAGGATAAGAAAACATTCAAGATAAACATATAACTACATTCATAGAAGAGGGAACTCCTAAACATCTAGGACTGAAATTATAAATACTTTCAAAAAAATTATTTGAGCAAGTACAAAGGGTATGATCAAAACAAACCTCTTTGGCAAACTTTGGACTATGGTACTTTGAAAGGAGACTTCAGAAATAGTTTTTAAAGTGTCAACAAGAAGCAAGGAAAACCATAAATCATATTGAGGCCAACTGTATTGAATTAATTCTGAAATAAACAAGCTTTAAGGTTGAAATACTAGTTAAACTTACTCAATAAAACATTCAGTGGATGAAAACATAAAGACAGTGAAGAGTAAACAAGTGTAAGGTGCTTCCAGGAGACATTTCTTAGCCTAAAAATTTTACTCTACTGTAAGTAAGAGATGATGGAAACATAATGAAAATAGGAAAAACATGAACATTTTAGAATAATTAACCAACAGCCAAGCTCAGGGATCCAATGACAGATCTTTGTCCATCCAAAAACAATTCAAAACATCCCCAGGTTCTAGTACATCAATTTCTGTTCAATCTCAGCATAACTATGTATTACTTCAAAGGGTTATCAAATTCCCACAAAAAACCCCTAACAAAGATCTCCTCATAGAGTATTTATAGAAGAATGAGGAGGTGGAACTCCTTTTAGGTTTCAAAATTTCATTAAATACATAGTAAATTCATTCCTATCCTTGAAAACTACGCAGGGCATAAGGTAGGAATGTCTTGCACTACTTCTCTGTTTTAATAACTCTGCCTTAAGTCCTAAGATAAAACAGGTGAAAAGTTTGACTTTTAGGCCTTCTGATGTCTTTTACAATAACTGTCTTGACAGTCAAAAATATCCTCCTTTGTGCAATAATTGTCATTTTTATTTTATGGACAGAAAGTAGGTGAAAGGTGGCCATCTAACTTATTAAGTGAATGACTGCTCTTTTTGACGTATCTGAGGTTGCTTTAGGCCTAAGTTTTCTTGATTGAATTATAAAACTGCTCTTTAGGCCTAGTTTTCCTTTATTTCATCATTAAACTGCGTTTTAAGGCCTGATGATGCTTTTTGGCCTTCATGATGGACAATTGATGTTCCTTTCCTTTATACACTGCTTTAAACCTTCATTTATTTGTCTTTAGCTGTGTCTTAGGCCCGATTTTATTTTTACCTTTATAATGCATTGCTGTTGTTCCTTAACCATTTTGATTGATTCAAACATTTGTTTCTCTGTTTCTTTGGCCTTCAATTTTCCTTTTGCTGACTGTATCCACCTTTAAACTATGTATTTAACCTTAAAATTATGGGATTTAAATCTTTAACCTTCAATCTTTATGCATAATCCTTTATATTCAATATCCTCTGAGTTTTCCTTTTTTTGTTGTGGACAGGTGTCTTTAGTACATGGAGGGTTTCATAATATGGCCAATGTTCATGATATATTGGTTAAAACGTAGATTTTCACCCCTTTTGGTCTTTTTTCTTTGATTTTTTTGCCACAGAGGACTCTGATCCTCGGCCTTAGCATTGTCTTGAGCTGCTAATAGCTTCCTCTTCCATTGAACCTGTGAACAACCATCAAACACATTATAAAATTCTACGTGAGGGCTTAAAACTGCTTTACAGAGGCTAATGGAGAGTGGAGGGGCTTTTCAGAGAGAGGCAGAAGCAGCCATGGTGGGTTTTAATGGTGGAGGGCGAAAAAATGGATTTGAATGGAATTTGGCGCAAAGGAATGAGGATGGGCGGTAATGGAAAACCGTCGATGGTTTTCACGCTCATAAATGGTGGTAAGCAGTTTATCATAAAATGAATGTGATATAATTCATTGCATGACACGCGTCCCTTATGAAACTGCTGGTTCCGCATGATTTTTGGTTGTTAAACCTCGGGAGCGAATGTTTCTCGAAATAGTTTTTGGACCATCAGATCTGGGAGCTCCAGATCTACGGTGGATGATGAATGTGTCAGGGGAAGGTGCGACATGGAAGGGGATAGTGGAATCCAGGTGGTAGCCAGAGATTGTAGGCGCGGCTCTGTGGGTGGATGGTAGGGCCCGACTAACATGTACAAGACTTGTCAGGAAGTGGAAAGATTGGGAGTGGAATAGTTGTTGGATCATTGAGTTTTGATGGTGGATATCGCTCGATGGAGTCGTAAGGTGGGGAGAAAGGTGGATGACTAGATTTGTGAGGTTAAATGTGGGCCATTAGATCAAATGAATCAATGGTGGGGGTTGATTGTAGGTGTGAAAGGGTAAGGGATGGTTCAGAGGATGGAGGGTGATTTAATGTCGTTTGATCAGATAGATCTACGGTAAAGAGTGCCTCGGAAGATCACATCAGTGGGGGAATACGTGAAGGAAAAAATAATGGGAAATGCCGACAGAGTGATGCAATGGGGGCTAAAGGTAGGTGCTGGGGCAGGGTCCTATGAAGGAGTATGGGACCGGGATCCAATGAGAAAGGGGCTAAGTGCATTAGTGGGGAAAAAGGAGCGATGTGATGGGAAATGATGGTGCCAGTGTGATTTAAAGTGCCGATGCAATTGAAATCTTCGATGCGATTGAAAGCGCCGATGCGATGGAGAATGCCCGATACGATGAGTGCATCGACATATCACAAATCGGTGGAAAAAAAAAGGCAAAGGGATAAAACTTTAAAACATCGATATGTGATAATGAATTAAGGCTTTAGCGCAAGGTTTTTGGCCTCGGTTCTGTGGTGGAAGAAAGGGGAAGGGTTTTAGCCAAGGGGGCTTAAAAAGCCTGTTTTTAATATAAAAGAGCAGAACAAGGATTAAGTAGGTTTTTTTTTGTTTTTGTGTTCCGATAGGTAAAATAGGGATTTTAAAACTAGAAAATGGATTTTAATGGTTTAAAAGGCTTTTTTAGGGGAAAATGAAGAATTGGTGAATGGAAAATGGGCTATTTTCAGAGGGAAATGGACTAATGAAAACAGGGATAAATAACCTGAAATGAGCTTCTTCTTGAAACAACAAGATAACCTTTTCGGAGACATAAGTGAAGATTTTTGTGAACTGATGGACTTAGGATGATGAATGCAGTGAGATTTCTAGAACCCACAATGTTTCTTCAAATATTGTTTCTAGAAATCTAGGAGTGTCAATTTAGTCATCTTTGGATAAAATAAAAAATTATGGATGACTAACAGAGGTGACGTGGCATGCAAGGTGGGATGGCCCGCAGCCTGCAAATCACGGACTTTGCCATATTCGTTAGCACTATCCTTTTAAACTTGTGAAGTGCGAAGCACGAGGAGAGGGGTTGACATGGTGAGGAGGTGGGACCCACCGGCTATCGCAAATCGCATGATTTGGTGGTGATCGAAAGGTTTTATGAAATGAATGAATGTCAAGGAATTTTTGTGATTTGGTTGGTGCGAATTGCGATTAGGTGCTTGGCGAGACTTGCATAGGGCTTAAAATAGATTTCACCGCAAAGGATTTTGAAGTCCCCATTTCACCTTTTCCTTTCATTTCTTCCTCCTTTGCATATCTACCTACCCGAACTACTCATCTATAATATTTTCTTCCTTTTTAGGGTGCACGTAGACTTTTAGACACTGGAAATTTTCTTTTAAAATTCTAACCAAACCCCTATCCCTTATTTCTCCTATTGGTTTAGATTAAGCTATTGAACCAACCTCATTTTCTACCTATCTACTGATAAGCCAATATTAAACAGTTTGGAAAATATTTATTTTCTAACTTATCAACAGAAATTGAAAACTGTCCAATCATGAT
Source organism: Pinus albicaulis (assembly GCA_034641835.2). Lineage (NCBI taxonomy): Eukaryota > Viridiplantae > Streptophyta > Pinopsida > Pinales > Pinaceae > Pinus > Pinus albicaulis. The sequence continues at coordinate 678,705,534 of CM076582.1, read as the reverse complement.
TAAATCGTATGACTGGAAAAGAATAATGGCATTTGACCTTGCAACACTTTCAGTTTTATTTCTTATTCTTCTTTTTTTTTGGGGGGGCGGGGGGGGGGGGGGGGGGTTCTTCTTTATTTTTTCCTTTTTTTTTTTCTTTTCATTCTTTTTTCTTTTCTTTTTCTCTATTTTTTACACCCTATTTTCTTTCTTTTTTTCATTTTTCCTTTTCATTTGAAATCATTTGAATTTTGAAAAGCCTTTCAATAATGAAAAACTTGCACGAAATATGAAGTATCCAGTTGCCTTGAGGTCCTATAATTTTTAGGGTACTAATAGTGGCTCCATCTGGGAATTGTGCTTCTTGAAGGGAAGTGTCAAGAACTTTAGACCAGTAGCCTCGGGTGGTCCTTTTCTACAACATTTTAACTACTTTCCTTTCTTTTTCAATGGATTTCATTTCTGTTTTTGTATCTGCTCATCAAACTAGGCTTAGGGCCTTCACTTCGGGGTTCAACCTCATCCAATGAATTATTGAAAAGTATGAGATGGTGGTATTTAAAATGATGAAAATTTAGCCTAAGTTTAGAAGAAATAATTTTTTAGCATATTTCCATTAACAGGACCTCCAAATACTTCTGTACCATCCAAATCTATGAGAAAATAAGCATTATTTTCCATGAAAGCATGAATGATTTATTACCCTTGCCAAAGTTTATCAAACTTTCCACGCTTTCCTTTATCCTCTCTCCTATAATCCCATTTCAGAACTTTGTCACCTAGATTGAAATAATTGGCCTTGGTTCTCTTGCCAAAGATCTTTTTGATATTCTCTTGCATCACTTTGGTTATGTTGTAAACCTCTTCTCTAGACTACTACGGCTGAATGGTGTCATTAATCCTCCTTTTAATGTCATTTGGATTAGCTTGGATCTCTTGGATTATCTTCATTACTGGAACTCCCAAGGAAGAAGGAAACATTACATCCATTCCATAAACCAATTTGTATGGAGACATGGCAATTGATTTCTTTATGGTGAGCCTATCAGCCCACGAATCATTGATCAACTTATTGTGCCATGATTTCTTATTCTCCTCCAGAATATCTTTAATGATGTTCACCAAGATTTTATTTGAAGGTTCAGGCAGTACATTACCTTGAGGGTAGTAGGTTGTTGAATTCCCCAATGATATATGACATCTGTGACAGAAATCTACCATATTTTTGGATCTGAAGGCTGCATCAGTATCTGTGATTATTTTCCTAGGACAACCAAATCTAGAAAGGGTGTTGGTTTCTAGGAATTTTATAATGACAATATCAATGGAATTTCTAGAAGGGGTGGCCTCAATCCATTTGGTGAAATAATCTATAGCAGTAAGGATCCATTTATGTTGAGAAGAGGATGGAGGGTGAATTTATCCTATGAAGTCTAATCCCCATTTTTGGAAAGTGATTTCTACAGAAATAGGTTTTAGGGGTAAGGGCAATAGCTTTCTCTTTCCTTCAAAGATTTGACATTTATGGCATGCAGTAACCATCTTGTAGACATTAGGAAAAATGGTGAGCCAATAAAAAATAGCTCTCATCAGTCTATTAGGAGTGGTTTTCCAGTAGATATGGCCACCATGGTCACCTCTGTGGAACTCCTGCATTACTCTATTTGCATGATCCTTCATTAAAAATTTAAGGAAAATTCCTCCAATATATTTCCAGTACAAAAAAATTTCCAAAATGCAGAATTTAACAGATTTGAGCTTTAGAAATCTAGCCTTTGTTTTAGATAAACCAGGAGGAGCATTCATATTAGACAGTACATACAAAATATCATCATACCATGGAGAATTCAGGAATCCTTCATCAATCGGTGGAGTCGCTAGTTCCTCTTGATCATATAATGTGTGTACCATGTTGATGTCCAGTGCATGTAAATTAGATTTTGCCATCAATTCATCTAGTCCTTAGCCTTTGATCAACTTGCTAAGCTTGATTTCTAGATCATACTTTAGGATCACTGCAATCCATTTCCCTCTTTTTCCATGAGGACCGTTTTGCATTAGAATGTCTTTGACAATTGCATTTGGAACATAAGGAATGATATGCGAATGTAAAATATAGAACCTAAAATATTTCAGTGATTTAACCAATAAAAAATCATGTTTTTCCATGATATTATATTTCAGAGATGCATCTCTTAATGCCTTGTTGAAAAAGGCTATTGGTTATTCTTGTCCTTCATTGTTTTTCTTTAACAAAAAAACAACAATAGTATGTTCAGAGGAAAAATAAAAAATCATGAAATCTTTAGTGAAATCTGGACTGATTAGTATTGGGGCCTTTGTCAATGCTAGCTTAACCAAGTAAAAATAATTTTTTTCTTCTATGGTCCACTTTATTTCTGATCCCTTCTTTAGCATGTTAGTGATGTTCCAGAAAACTTCTTCCAAGTTAGGTATAAATATCCTTAGGAAGTTGATTTTACCAATGAAGGATTGGAGTTCTTTCAAATTTTTTGGATGATTGATTTTCAATATTCCTTCAGTTATGCTACGGTCAATTCTGATTCCATCCTTAGAGATAGCATGCCCTAACATTTTTCCTTCTTCTAATCCAAGAAATGTCTTCTTAGGATTCAGGGAGAGTCCAATTTTTCTGCATTTTTCAAAAAATCATCTCAAGTGTGTTAAATGTTCTTCATCGCTTTTAGAAAACACAGTGATGTCATTCAAATAAATCACAATAAAATGGCCAATGTCATCAACGAATTCAATTTCCATGGCCCTTTGAAAAGTACCTCTAGAATTCATTAGTCCAAAGGGCATTTTCACATACATGAAAGCCCGCCAAGGAATTTTAAAAGTTGTCTTATATTGGTCATCAGGGTGCACTAACACTTGATTGTAACCAGAGAAACCATCTAACAAAGATATCCTACTGGAACCCACTACCATTTGTAATATGTGATCCATCTTAGGTATAGGGTAGTTATCCTTAATATATACCTTATTAAGGTTTCTGAAGTCAATGTAGAGTCTAATATCGCCTGTTTTCTTCCTACTTGGGACAATATTGCAAACCCATTGGGAGTACCTAAGTGGCACTATGATTTTTGCTTCATACATATTATTAATCTCTTTCTCAACTAAAGGAATTAAAACATGATTTTTTCTTCGCAATTTCTGTCGAAATGGCTTTTGATTTTCTTTAATCGGAATCTTGTGTTGAATTATGCTAGTATCATAAGATTTCAAATCCTCATAGCTCCATGAAAACACATCAATAATTTCTTTGAATAAGGATATGTATGTAATATTCCTAAATTAGCATACAACTAATTGGAATATTAAAATCTAATTTTTCTTCTTGTTTAGAAGAATAAGAGGGTAGGGAGACCCATAAATATCCATAGTAGGAATAAAACCACTCCAAATGTGAATGGAGGGCATGAAAAGAGTTGGATAAAGATCCCATATGTGTGAACAAGGGATGAAGCATGTGGACTGGGTCAACTTTGACAAAATCAGCAGCACTGGTACAGAAGTAGTGGACATTCAATGAGGGACAACGCAGTTTTAGAGGGAGATCCTTTGCATGGAAGTAGTGTCTTTAATGAGTGGGGCCAAGGGTGAGGAAGCTCACCAAGAATATAAGGAAGAGGATTGAAGCCATTGTGATCATATTATGAGATTATTATTTCATTTTGATCTATTATGAGTGTTTTCTTTCTTCAACTATTTAGTTATGATTGCAGTGTTGTTTAGCACAAGGGTGTTTCCGTGCGGAAATCCCACCTTCATCCTCAGGGGAATTGGAGTGCCTACTCAAGAGAATTTCTTGAGCATTATTTCCACATTCTGACATTTGGCCTCACTACAACTATCTTCTACATCACATATTCTGTTTAGATATGTGCTGAGTTGCAGGGTGCAATAGTGGAGGTTTCCTTTGGGCCATTTCTGAGCTTGTTTTCAGTGGAGGAAGCTTTCTTTCCATTGGGATATTAGTAAATAAGGTCTTGTGCTTCACATCATATTTTGGCATCAAGACAGGGCAGCATCATCTCCTACAACGTAGTATTACTCCCGAACTACCTTATTTTAGTGAGTAGATACAAAGGAGGGTTCAGTGCCATAATTGGGAGGTTAGATCTTCATTGAAGGGATCAACCCTTCATTGAGAGAGACTATTGGAGAGTTCCATTTAGATCTACATCAGCTTCATGCATCTCCTCTTTGTGCTTCATTTGTATTCATTCTTCAGGCCTAAGGCTTTAGATTCACCATTTTTATTTGGTGTATTTCCATAAACCCTTCCTGGGTTATCTAGGAAATGTGTATGGGAGTATATATCTGCATTTTTGGCCTTGTATGAGTAGGATATTATGAGATCCATTTATATATATTTCCCAGTTGTAGTGTTAGTGACTAAAACTACGTTGTACTTGCTTCAGACATTCTCTGTAGCAGTGTATTACATGATTTGGGTGCTTTTGGGCATTGGAGGCCTCTTTTGCCTATCCTAAGGGATTTGATCCCTGATATATTGTACTTATTTATCATTGTTAAACATAATACCATGGATCTATCATTTGGCTTATTTGTAATGTGTTAAAATTTTCTTCTATTTCTATTATCTTGAGCTATATTGTTGCTTTCCCCATTTGGGAATATTACAATGGTATCCGAGCATAATCTTGGCTTAGCCTGTGAAGACATTGCATCTATGTTATCAGAAGAATAAGAAGCTTCTCACAGAAAGGAGAAGACTCACGGAAGAGACAAATTCAAGTATCCATTATTTGGAGAAATGGATAGAAAGGATTTTTCAGAACTTCTTCTCCCAACTATGCATGAGCTTACCAGATAAATGAAGGAAATGAGGAGGGAAAGACATGAAGATCCCTCAAAAAGATTTGAACATGAAGAAAGCTCCAGTTCTTCATATTATGGGTGTGAGCATTTAGCTATAAAATCATATCTACAATGCTATACCATGCCTATGTTCATAACAAGAGAGATGGACAAAGGAGATGTACCAAAGGAGGAGACTCTTGGTAACTATCTTCAATAGTATGAATCTCAATCACAAAGGTTCAGAGACCATCTAAAATTCCAAGGGTTTTGCAGGATCAAGGAGGATAGAAGACCTAGAAATTACAATAGAAGCATAAGGTGTGAGCAGCATGATTTGGGTATATTATTTCTATCTACTTTTGATGGGTCACCTAATTGTATAGCTAGGGCCTAGGTGAAGGAGCTAGACATCTATTTGCAGCAGTACCAAGTTTCAGAAGAACAAGCCATTAGAGTAGTAATGCTGCATCTTGAAGGTAAGGCTTATTCCTGGTGGTTTTATGAAACTTATTCCTTGAATCATGTAAATGTATCTACTTATGCCAAGTTCACTAGGAGGTTAGTGAAAATATTTTATGAAAAACATTCTAAAACATACTTGGTTTAGCTAGACAATCCTAAACAAACAAAACCATTGCATGAGTTGGAAGGATCTATAGACCCAACTCCATTTCATAATACTATTGAGGGGATTAAAAACTTGCAGAATACCTTTCTAGAGGCAAGATCTCCACTTCAAGATGAGCTCTCTTCTCAAAAGGAAGACATGGAGATCTCTTTTTCAAAAGAGGATCAAAACAAAGAGCCTCATAATGATGATGAGGTAACCTCCATTAATGATGAAGAGAATGCAAGAGGTAATAGCTCTGCCACATCAAGAGTAGATCTAGTACCTCATGAAGAGGGATATGGGGAAATTTCTCCAATGAGAGGAATTCTTGTACCCTTGCAAGAAGTTCCAAAGAATCTCACATGTAGATATCAGGGCACAATCCATGAGAAACATGTGCCATCATTGATAGATTATGAGACCTTGAAGGTGAATGAAGAACATAGGGAGGAGGACCATCATCATATGATTAGGAGCACACACCCCTATCTATTTCATAAGGTTGATGCATAAAAGAGGCAACCTAATTTGCGCAGTGACAGCAGGGACAAAGCAGTACACTGATATATGCAGTCCACTCTTCACATTGATGTCTCGTTACATGGAGGCATTCGACCTGGAAGACCACCATATCAGGAGTTGATGAGAGATGCTTCACATATGGTTGCACCAATTATATATTCTAGAGGGGTGAGGACCTTGGGAGGAATTTACATAGTGCATAGAGTCTAGGGTAAGCTCAAGGAGGAGGGGTACATTCTCCCAATATCAATTTTATCCACTCTCACCAAACATCTTGGGTTGAGAGAAGATGTTTAAGGGATGGATGGCACCATTGTGGTGCAAGGAGACCACTCCATGGCTTTGGAGAATTAGAAGATACTTCCACACTAGATGGAATCTTCCATATTTGGTAGAGGTTGGTGGCCACTCATGCTTACATTGGCCAAACTCAAAAGGTTTTTGATGGGTGATATCTTCTCATGGAATGCTAACCTCCAAAAAATTCCACCTTGACTAGAGCATGAGCAGTTGCAGGAGGAGAAACAAATGTGAGATTGCAACATCTCAGTGTATGACTTTGGCATGGGAGATGTCAAAGAAGAGAACAACAACATGAAAGGTGCTTCACATGATAGATCAACAATGTTGTCATCACTCAATATTGATCATATTGGAGGTCCCAACTGTTAGTGAAATAATCCAAGGATATATTTTCATGTAGAGTACTTGATGGCCAGTTATCAGATAGGATATATGAAGTGGTATATGGGGTCATCTATTTTCAGATTAGAATATTCTTGGCTAGAGCCTCTAAGCCCAAGGAGAAGCCACTACATGCAGCATAAAGGGTTTTCTCTCAAATCCCACTGGTTTTATAAGAGCATGCCATACCATCCTGGGAGGATTCATTTAGGAAGGCTTCAAAGAGGAGATGCACCATGATATGAGGAGATGCATGGATTTTTTGGAAGATGACAAGAGAAATAACTCTTTGGAAGAGTTATCACAACCACTCCCTTTCTCTTTGGGAGTTAGAGGAGGCCCATATATGAGCCACCTTACAAGCATGAACCAAATACATGGTAAATATTGTATTTCTATAGATTATGATTTATTTACAATCAATTTGTACTTCCTTACCATTCATGTGTATGGCATTGCTCCAAGACAGGGCACTCTTTCTTCTAGACTTCATGGTCTAATTGAGGCCATGAGGATTATTGATCATGGCCACTCCCTAGGAGATCTTGGGGATATGATATCTTATTCTGGGCGTGCTCAATTTTCACCATACATCATACACCTTCTCCAAGCATGTGAGAAGAATGGGGCAGAAGGTAAGTATTTTGGAGAGTGATCATAATGCCATATTCTAATGTAGTTAGGAGTAAAATTGTGCTGGTTGCACTTGAGGGACCATTGTCCTTCCCCATTACTACACATGAAAGCTAGCATGACTTTGATTTTGATCCCATATGGTGATGATGTTCTTATTATTGTTGGGGGCATGATTGGAGGGATGACACATTGGTTGGAAGTGTCCATTGGGATTGAAACTTCCCACACTTCTCCATGCTTTAGGAGGAGCATGGGACATTTATGGCTGCTACATTATATCACTTGTTTCCTTATGAGGTGATCCATATAATTGACTTGAGTCCTTTGGTGGAGCCTCTCATGAGCATGTGGGAGGATTTTTTCTATGAATTACCATTCTAGAGGGTGATTATTTCATAAGGATGATAGCTTGGAGGTTGGATCTTCACATGGGAGTGAAGATTCTCTACATTTTTCAGATCTATCCTTGCAGTTGCTTAAGGAAAAACAACATTTGGGAGGGGAGGATTGTAATATTCCTAAATTAGCATACAACTAATTGGAATATTAAAATCTATTTTTTCTTCTTAGTTAGAAGAATAAGAGGGTAGGGAGACCCATAGATATCCTTAGGAGGAATAAAACCACTCCAAATGTGAATGGAGGGCATAAAAAGAGTTGGATAAATCTCCCCTATGTGTGAACAAGGGATGAATCATGTGGACTAGGTCAACTTTGACCAAATCAACAACGTTGGTATGGAAGTAGTGGACATTCAATGAGGGACAACAAAATTTTGGAGGGAGATACTTTGCATGGAAGTAGTTCCTTTAATGAGTGGGGCCAAGGGTGAGGAAGCTCACCAAGAATATAAGGAAGAGGATGGTAGCCATTGTGATCATGTTTTGATATTATTATTTTATTGTGGTCTATTATGACTGTTGGCATTCTTTAGTTGTATAGCTAAGATTGTAGTGATGTTTAGCATAAGGGTGTTTCTAAGTGGAAATCCCACCTTCATCCTCGATGGACTTCGAGTTCCTACTTAGGAGTATTTCTTGAGAATTATTTCCACACTCTAACATTTGGCCTAGCTACAAATTTCTTCTACAGTGCAGATTCTGTTTAGATATGTGTTGATTTGCAGGGTGTAGCAGTGGAGGTTTTCTTTGGGCCATTTTTGAGCTTGTCTTCAGTGGAGGAAGATTTTTTTCCATTGGGAGATCAGTAAAGGAGGTCCCTGTGCTTCATATCATATTTTGGCATTAGGCCAAGGTAGTATCATCTTCTACAATGCAATATTACTCCCCAACTGTGTTATTTTCATGAGAAGATCCAAAGGAGGGTTCAGTGCCATAATTGAAGGTTAGATGTTCATTGAAGGGATCAACCCTTCACTGAGAGAGACTATTGGAGGAGCTCCATTCAGATCTACATTAGCTTTAGCCACCTCCTCTTTTTGCTTCAGTTGCAGTGATTCTTCAGCCCTAGGTCTTTAGATTCACCATTTGTATTTGGTGTATTTCCAGAAACCCTTCCTAGGTTATCTAGGAAATGTGTATGGGAGCATAGATCTCCATTTTTGGCCTTGTATTAGTAACTAAAACTTTTTTGTACTTTATTTATGAAATTGTGTGTACCAATGCATTACATGATTTGGGTGCTTTTGGGCATTGGAGGCCTCTTATTCCTATCTTGAAGAATTTGATCCCCAAGATCTTGTACTTATTTATTGTTGTTGTATATAATGCCATGGATCTATCATTTGGCTCATATGTAATGTGTTATAAATTGCTTCTATTTCGATTATTATTAGCTATACTGCTACTTTCCCCATTTGGGAATGTTAAAATGCATTTTTTCTTTGTAATAGTAGGTAGAGATTTAGATAGTTTGATGCTTTTTGGGTTATGTTCTGTGCCTATATTACATTCCTCAATGTTTGTTTCAGTTGGCTCTATTTTGGGTTTTTTGGCCACTTCATTATAGTCAAATAATTCTTGTAAACAGACTAGCTCTATAGGAAAATTATTTTCTTTAGGCTGGAGTATTTTAAATTCCTTTTTTTCCAGGTCTTTTTGTTTATCAGTATTATATAGAATGTTGTGAGATGGAATACTTACAATAGTATTTACATCTAGAACAATGTTTTCCAAAACAATGGTTTGTGTTTCCTCAGTAGTTTGTACCTTGATAAGACTGTCCTCCTCGCAATCCATATCCACATTACTGTCTTCAAATTCATTTCTAGATTGCAGGAAGCTCTCAATTTTTTTATCACTGCCAAAAAATTGTCAGTACCTCATGTTTTCCATCACTGAAGAACAATGTTTGACCTCAATTGTATGTTTTCTGTTTGGGTGAGGAAGTTTACAGGTGATTTTTGAAACAATTAGGCCATTGGATAGGACATTTTGGTTTATGGGAATGACTATAAAATCATATTCCTCAAAGGTCCTCAAAAAAAAAAGGAAAACATTTCTATAAGATATCAGTCTAGGGTGTTTGGCCACATATAGCCCTTTAACCTGTTTAATTACTATCTTGGAATCACCCTGCATAGAGATCCTTCTCGCTCTTAATTTTTTCAACATTTGTAATCCCGAAATCAAGGCTTCATACTTGGAAATGTTGTTTGTGCACTGGAAATTTAAATTGTATGAATGACCGTGTGCACTATTGTTTCTTGTGTTGCACACCCAGATTCCTACCATAGAGCCTACTGGGCCACATGAGCCATCAAAAATCATGTTCCAAAGAGGTTCATGGGCATTTTATGGTTGTTTTATTTGGGTTTGATTGTCAGTGTTTTATGTGGGATCATTTTCTACTTGGGAAATCTATGAATTTGTGATTCCATCCTTATAAAATATGAAAGAATCCAGGTCAGTGTGAACAGAGTACAGAGGGTTATTGTGATGCTTTTCTTGGCTAATTACCATGTACTTCATCAGTGTTCCTCTATAAATTTCCCTCGATTGACCAAACATCAAAATGGTATCATAAGTCATTTCTAGTTACAGAGTTCCTTGAAATCCCCCCCCCCGTGAGCAAGATAGAAGAATTTCGTATTTTGGGGGAATGTCTACCACAACAATATCCATCACAAAATTCTTTGCAGGTATTTGAGCTAGAGAAACACAGAGGTCCTTGATCATGCCTAGGCACTTAAATTTTCTAGAATAAGAAGAGTATAAATCCCTGTAGGGTCTAGTGATTTCGAGGCCAAGTTTCTCCATGACAACTTGGGGCATAAGGTTTGTGAGGCACCATAATCCAACCTATTGTTATGAAGTATTTTATCATGAATATTTAAATTGACATAAAAAGGGGGAACCCCTAATTCTTGTGGTCTGCCATCAATATCTGGCCCAAAAAAAGAGTTGAGGCTAGTCATCATTTAAATTGAAAGTGTTTGTAATCTCTCCTATATTTAAAAATTTCATGACCTGAGATCTGTAGAAATTTTTGTTCATCAGTTCAATGAGGGATATAAATCTTTACCTTTGCAAGTTCACTCTTAATACTGAAGGGAGTTTTATTTCTCAGTGGGTTTGACATATCAATCCTTTCAACCTCTATTATTTGGGTAACTTCAGTCTATTTTCTTGTACTGGGGATGTCCTTCTGAGGATTTATCATAGGAACATTTATTGATTTCTTGGCACTATTCTCTATGTTTTTCTTTTGTGAATGATTTAAATTTTCCTTAGTGTTTTCAGTTGTTTTTTTGGCTTCAGATTCAGACACTTTCTTGGAAGATTTTTATGAATTTATTTTATTTTAATTGTCCATATTGTCTCCTTAAGTTGTACTTTCTATGGACTTCCATAATGGCATCCTCAAAAATCCAGTTTGTAGTCATCAGATTCTTCAGGCCCGAGGTCAGCTTGCGCTAGCGAAAAAAACTCTTGCTCTTCCTCAGTGAGGAAGACAAGATCCTCTTCATTGATTCCCATAAGATTTATATGATTTTTCTCCTCTTCCTCCACTATCCCTTCGTTATCATCAACATAATTTTCTTGAAAGGGAGGCTCGATCTACTGATCAGGACCCGTTTGCTCTCTCTGCCTAATTTGTGGAGGGTTTCTTCTTGGGTTTTTATTTCTATTTTGGTGTGCTATTTGATTATATCTAGGTATTACTCTTTCATTCAAAATCATCCTCTCCATCATCCTTTCCATAGTCCTTAACAAGTTATCAATCTTGGCATCGGATGTAGAAGCTATAGGCTCTTCTCTTATGGTGACTCTCCTCTCGGTCCTCATCCTAGCCCTTTTAGCTAACAAGTTAGCCTCTACACTCACAACATTCTTCTACATTTCCTCTAAGATCGACGAGTCTCTTTCCCTAAGCTGATAGGCCATGTTTGGGTCAAATCCATCTGGGAGTTTAAGAAACACTATCCCTTGTGGTGGTCTCATATTATCAGTGAGTATGTTATAAGTTGTTGAATCTAGCATAGTAGTCTTGCACACTGTCTTTGGGGGATATTTTGATAGTTTCGTACTTTGATAGAATTTGTTGTGGGTTTTTCTTAGCTTCCCACCTATTGATAAAAATTTGGTGAAAGGCAGGGAGATCATGGATACTATTAGAAGTTAGATCCTTAAACCATTTCTTGACTTCACCTCCTAAACTCAGGGAAAACATTCTCAACTTGACACTCTCATCATCAATTTATTGCAAGTAAAAATATTCATTCGTATTATCAATGTGTTGTTGGGTTGTCATAGGACCAGTGCTGTCAAACTGGGGAATCTTGGACTAGTAGTCTTGGGGCGTATGGGGTAAAGGGACTGGTAACACCAACCAGGCATATCTAGCTGCCATGATTGATGGAGGTGGTGGAGGAAGACGAACGTTGGATGAAGTAGGATGGGAAGAGGTGTGAAAAATCGATGGATCAGAAACTATGAGGTCAATCCAATTCTGAGATTTGGTTCTGAATAGACCTAGTTTAAACTGCAAATAAAATTTAATGTCTTGCAAAGTGAAAAAGATATCAGGTAAGGAGCTAGATCTATGAAGAACCCTGCTACTAGTTGGACTTTTCATTTTGGGAAATTTCTTTAATGTTTTCTCAAGATTATCTACCATAGTAGGAAGGTTTGGATTTGGATGAGATCTGGTGGATATTATTTTGGGAGCCATAAATTAGCTCAAAATCACAGACAATTGATTATTAAATATTGAAAGAAACCAATCTTTAAAGGAAAATTGTATCATTCAGTGCTTCTTAAGTTGGGGTTTGCTAAATTCAGATGAAAAATGAAAATTTTCATTTATGTTCCTGAGTATGGTTGCAAATATGTTATCACTCTATAATTTATAAGATTGGAAAGAATAAATTATAAATACAAACGTAAAAAATACTTGAAGCCTAGGATCTAGCCCTCCTAGACTCAGAGAGGGATCTCTCTATAAGATTTAGATTTTTTTGAGTTTACTGATATTAGGCTAGTTAAATTGAGTGTGGGAATTTTTTTTGTTTGATGGTTAGTGGTTGGATTTAAGGGGGTTCCTCTAAACAGTTTCCATTGGGCTATGGAGTCGAAATAGGCAGGGTGTATACATCGAATACCAGAGCAAATGAAAGGAAAGCTAGCTGTAAATACTGGTGTTTATATATGAATGGAATTTTGGGATGGAGAAAAGTGCTTTCAGTAATGACTTAAGAGCAACTAAGAATTATTAAACTATACATCAGAAGAAAATATTTAAATTTTAAAGGCATTCAGAATTAAGGTACTTTGAAATAGAAAATCTTAATCTGACCTTCCTGCTTTGCAAATAGAATTATGAATGAAACTCATGAAAATATTACAGTGCGAAAACATTAAACATGAATAAGGAAAAACATCACCAAGACAACAAAACACATGAATCTTGCAGAATTATCTCTTTATTGATGCTCCAACTTGAAAAGTATGAATACTTGCAATTAAAAGTGCTTACAAAACTAGGGTCCAACTCTTGTTACAGAATGAAAAGTTATATTTAAAATATTCACACCGGATTGCCATTACTGAAATGGTAATTGGTTTGTTTACCAAAAGAGTAACTAAAAATGGGTCTGTGCGTCTTATGCATGGATGTGTTAGGACTATTTTTTAGATAGATGTCTGAAGTTACAGTGGAAGTGTCCCTTCATTGTGATGTCTCTCTTGGCAGGTGCCCAATGTCCTTATGGAGTCGTTATCTACTGCTATGGTGGTTTGTTGTGCTGGTGGATCTAATACATTGGATGTGCCAACACTGAAAATTCACCAAGCTCCCAACTTCGTCACTTAACTCAGCTGTCATCCTTCCTAGAGCCTGCATATATTATCCCAACTCTATGGAGTTGGGATCTTGGTCTTTTTCAACTTCCTCTAGACTTCAACAGTCTCAGCGAACTTCATGATTGTTGATTTAAGCTAACAAATGTGTTTCACCTCATGTTGTATGAAGACATTATTGTTGATGACTTAATAGAATGATTTCTCAGTCATGGTGTTCTTCACATTTGTGATATTGGATGTGTCCTCGGAGATCACTGTTAGCCTCTTTACATAATCAATTATGGGCATCAATTTATCATTGACAACAAATAAGGAAGGAAAACCTCCTTTTTTTTTTAGTGGCTCAATCCCGTTGGAAAACCTTCTCACCCCAATCTCCAGTTGATGGCATATATCTTCTAGCTATGTGACCAAACTCTCTTATTCAACACCCTTTTAACTTCAAGAAAAATGGTTGTTCTGTTAGCCACTTCCAGTTGCTCCAATTTAAGGCGGCTCTTGGAATTGAAGAATCTGATGATGTTGTTGGCAGTTTGGGGCTTATTTCCAAGTTCCTCATTTGTTTTATCAATGGAAACCTTCAATACATCAATTATATCCCTTTGTTAAAAAATTGTCTGAATTGAGGACCATATATCATTTACAAACTCAATTATATCCAACCATATGATTTGTTTCACCCTTCCCATCATGCAACCAATTGAGGACTCCTGAAGAGACTTCTGCAAGCTCTCATTTAGTTTTTTTCTAATCTACAACTCTGTGGCATGGTCATAGACTTTCTGTTTGAGTTGCTCCAATAGGTCACTAATTTGATTCCGTAGTATTTTAATATCTATTGACTGTAAAGATATGTTATCCATTTCCTTGGCTAGCTGCTCAATGTTTTCCACTGAGGCACTCATAGATGTTGTGGATGTTGGTATCACTATGAGAGGAACTAATTGTAAGGGGATGATGGCATTAGCTGCTTCCTTTTTTTCTCCTTTCACTGCGTCCCTTATTTCCTTCTATATTTATTTTATCATTTTACCCATCTGATCATCCATTTTCTTGATCTGCTCTATTTGTTCAACAATTAATTTCAACATTTATGCTTTCTATGTTTTGGTTGCTTCTATCTCCTTGTACATAAGGTATTTTGTCTCTCGAATATTAACCTGCCTCCTCAAAGTAGCTATGTTTGCATTCTTCTTCATTTGGTCTATTGTGTGGATGTTATTTGCATCAAACTCAAAAGATGTATTCTTGTAGTCTGCTACACCTTTGGGCTGAGGTAATTGTTCCTCCAAGAATGTCATCCTCATTACTCCCTTATCAGAGTCAAAGGATGATACGAGTCTACTCTGGGAGCTGCTTGTTTGTTTCCAAAATTGATTGTAGGTGTTGGTCTTGAGAACCTCATTACTTCTCTTGATCTCCCTGAATGTGTCATATTTCTCTTCCTCATTTTGTTCTAGAGTGGATGTAGATGTGGGAGTTGGCACATTCTTCTATTGGAATGGCATAGTGGCAGATGATGTGGATAATATCGGGTGGCCACCTACTAAATATGAACTTGGTGAATCCCCAAATATGTTGACAATTTTCTAGTTTTTCTCATTTCCTTGGTCAAGGCCTATGCTGATCTTGCCTCTCTTCCTATATTTCATTTTGAACTCCTAAGTTGAGGAATCGATGTCCATGTCTATTTGATCCTCCCTGGTCCTCTTGCTTCCTATTTCATTATCAGGCTCCTTTCGTTTCGCATCTTGAACTCCTATCGCCTTCCTCTCTTGTGGAGTTGGTGTTTGGACTACTGAAGTAGAGATTACTTGCTCTTCAGCCTCCTGGAGTGTGTCTGCCACCCATTCTTCTTCGTTTATGTACTTCTCTATCTCAAGTTTGTGGGTATGGATGTAGAGTGTGGAATTGTTTTCCACCCTCTTCTTGTAGATGATCCCCATTGAATCATAGGACTAGGTGAAACTGTGTGTGAATTTCATCTCTTTCAGCGTTTTATCTTCCTCTCCTCCTACTGCCCTACTCTTGAAGATGAATGAGTTGATTTAGGATTTGGTCCCGAATTGTGACTTCTTCTTGGCTAAAAAAAAATGCACCTCATTAGCATCTATCATGTGTCTGATACTCAAGGGAAAAGATCCTCATGGAGAGGTATTTGGGTAGTTTATAGTGGGCCAATTCACTTCCATAAATCGTGATCTCTGTGTAGTTTTGGTAGAGATACCACTTTGTTCTCTTGATCTTCTCTGTCAAATACATCACTTTATTGATTTCCTCACTAACCTTGGGCTTAGTGGTGCTGCTGATTGCACTGATTGCTGGGTGAAAAATAGGTCTACAAAGCTCTTGTATGAATAGTCTTCCTGCTCCTTTTTCAATAGAGTTGTCCAAAAAATGACAACTTGGGATTGAGAGTCTTCACCTTGCTTTATCATGTCGAATTCGAACTTGCTGGATTGAAAACATGTAAACATGTACACCAACATAGAGGTGTATTTGAATACCCGTTTTATTTTAAATTTCAAGAACTGATCATGGATTGCATTAGCAAGGAATTCATCATAGTTGAACATAATAGTGGGCTTGGAATATGCAAAGAGGATAGAAAATAAACCAATTATGGCTTCATCTATCCACTGATCATTATGATAACCTAAAAAATAAGAGAGGGTAGTGACAATGTCCTTGCTCCTTTCCGGGAAGGTAGATGATGGATATGGGGGATTTGTGGTACGCATTGGTGAATTGGGAGTCATGAAAAGCTTCAAGGTTTTGGCCCTGCTGGAAAAATATAAACCTTGGTATAGTCCTATAAGGGCATCATATGAAAAATTGACAATGTTCTCAACAATGGGGGCTTGCAACATCTCTTGAATGGATGGGGCATTTACATAAAAAAAAATCTCTCCTGTAGAGTTCACTATGGCTCTTTGTTTAATGTCATAGAAAGACTAACATTTCCTAATTAGCTCAAGGCAGCCATGGGTTCGAGGGAAGATGTAATGTGGAAGATTGGTATTCCACAGGCTAATACCATCTTCTTCATCAAGGAGCTTATACTCAAGCTAACAGTAGACATCGAACAGGTCAAGGTCCGATTCTGTCTTATGGATATTGTAGTCACTGACAGCCAGGGGAATATGGTCTAAGTCTACCTGGGGGTAGACCATCAGATTGAAAGGTTGATTATCTGCCTTGTGAGGCATGATTTCATTTTCACTCTCTATTTCACCTACAATGGAGAATGGGTAGCAAAAAAAAAGGGAATACAGAAGGGCGAAATGGTATGTATTGATACTAAGGAAGGGGTAAGACTGAAGGGGATCAAGAATGAATTGGCTGAAATGAGAACTGTAATCAGGCTCACAGAGTGCTAGTTGTTCCTTCTTTAATGTGTAATTTACCGTTTGGCCAAGGTGGCTAGTCATGATATCCTCTGCAGTTGGCTGTAAATATTACAACCTATAGAAATTCAATAGTAACAACAATGCAAATTTTGGCGCCATGGTGAATTCAGGTTTTAACATGTGGCTGGAGGGCAACCATTGAGTTGGCATGGGTCCCTTGGATAACAACCTGATCATTCATGGTGCAACAGTGCTATTGCTGGGAGGGGATGTGACAGGGAAAAGTGGATAGGTGATGGAGGATGTGATGTGGCGGAATTGGAAACATTCACATGACGACAGTGGTTTGGAGGACAGCGGAAACAAGTTTTCAGAGGGGGTCTCAGGTGGTAAGTGGTAATAGAGAGAGTGGGTGTGAAATTGTGGTAGTGTGACACATGGAGGAGGGGGTGATAATGGATACCACCAATTTTGGACTCCCTGCCCCCCTTTGTTAACATATAGTGGTTGAAGGGGGGGCAAAATGAATTGAGGGTCATCGATGGTGAGGTGAGGGGTAGAGATGGAGGATGAGGTGAGGGGTGTTTAGCATTGATTCAATGGGGTGATGGGACTCTGGGCCTAAGTTATCTAAAATCGCACATCAAAGGATTTAGTTATGACTGGTGGAGGTAAACATTTAAGCTTGCGATGTTTGAAGTTAGGAGATAAGGAGGTGATGTGACAGGATCGGCCCCACGACAATCACAAATCTCACATCGACGGATTTAGTTATGAGCGGTTGAGGTAAACTCAAAAAATTGAGAAGTGAGAAGTGCGAGGAGGGGGAGGTGACATGGCAGGGAAGGTGGGACCACCCGCAACCCATAGATCGCAAGCTTTACCATATTCATTAGCGCTATCCTTTTAAACTTGCGAAGTGCGAAGCGCAGGGAGAGTGGGTGACGTGGTGAGTAGGTGGGACCCCCCGGCTATTATAAATTGCACGATTTAGTGCTAATCGAAGGGTTTTATGAAATGAATGAACGAAAAAGAATTTTTTTGATTTCATTGGTGCAAATTGTGATTTGGTGCTTGGTGGGACTTGCATGGGCCTTAAAATAGATTTTACCTCAAAGGATTTTGAAGCCCCCATTTCACATTTTCCTTTAATTTATTCCTCCTTTGCATATCTACCTACCTGAACTACTCATCTAAAAATTTTTCTTCATTTGTAGGGTGGACTTCGATTTGCAAACCCTGAAAATTTTCTTTTAAAATTCTAACTTAACCCCTATCCTTTATTTCTCCTACTGGTTCAAATTAAGTTGTTGAACAAATATCATTTTCTACCTATCCACTGATAAGCCAAGATTAAATAGTTTGGCAAATATTTATTTTCTAACCTATCAACAGAGATTGAAAATTGTCCAATCATGATTAAACTACATGACTGGACAAACCTATCTAAAGAGTAGTGGCATTTGAACTTGCAGCACTTTCATTTTTTTATTTTTTATTTATCTTTCTTTTTTCCTTTTTTTTCTTTCAATTCTTTTCTCTATTATTTTTCTCTATTTTTTATCCCCTATTTTTTTTTTTCATTTTTCCTTTTTATTTTAAATCATTTGAATTTTTAAAATCCTTTAAATAATGAAAACATTGCACAAAATATGAAGTATCTAATCACCATGAGATCCTATTGTTTAAAGGGTACTAACATCTTCGTTCTGGCCGATCGGGTCATGCCATGTGAGGGAACCTAGGGAAACACATTTGAGTCGAGTCAGGTCTAGTCATGTGAGTGAGGCATGTTTTCCTTGTGCACATTCATGTGACCTATTCTTCATTTGCTCCCTTTTTCCCTCATTCAGGTGGGTCAGGTCGTCCCTTCTGACGGCACCCAACGAAACACGTTTGGGTTTGGTCGGGTCGTGTGAGGGCAGTCGTATAAAAAATGCTAAGATGTGACCACCCGTTTTCCTTGAGCATGTTCATGTGGCCCATTTTTCATTTTCTCACCTGTGCCTTGACTCAGGAATGTCAAGTCATGTTTTTTGAAGGTGCCCAAGGAAAAATGTTTGAGTAGGGTCATGTAAGGGCAGGCATATAAAAAAATGCTAAGTTATGACCGCTCGTTTTCCTTGTACAATGTCTTGCGACCAATTTTATTTTTTCTCCCTTGTGCCTTCATTTGGGCGGGTTGGGTCTTGTCATGTGAAAATTCCCAAGCAAACTCGTTTGGGTCGGGTCAGGTCATGTGAGGGCAGTCATATCAAAAATGCTAATTTGTGACTGCCTGTGTGCCTAGTGCACATTCATGCGACCTGTTTGTTGTTTTCTCTCTTGTTCCTTTTTTTTTGTAGGTCAGGTCGTGTCATGTGAGGCCTGCTCATGGAAATGTGTTCGGGTTGGGTTGTGTTGGGTTGTGTGAGGTCAGTCATATGAAAAGTCCCAATTTTTAACCGCTAGTTTTCCTTGAGGACATTTGTGTGGCCTGTTCTCTGTTTTCTCCCTTGTGCCTACGTTTGGGTGGGTCGAGTTGTGTCGTGTGAGGGCACCCATGAAAACGTGTTCATTTGGGTTGGGTTGGGTCAGGTCGTGTGACGACAGTCTTATAAAAAATTCTAAGTTATGACCGCCCATTTGCCTTGTTTTCTCCTTTGTGCCTTCGTGCGGGTGGGTCCGATCGTGTCATCTAAGAGCGCCCAAGAAAACATGTTCGGTCAGGTCATCTTGTGAGAGGGCATCTTTGTCAAATGTTTTAAGTTGTGACTGCCCAAGAATGTTTCTCTCATGCCCCTTGTCGCTTTTTGGCTCTGTTGAAATCAGATCTTTGCTATATCGTTCAGCTAGCCCCTTTTTGGTCAGGGGAGGGGTTGGCTTTTTGTGTGAAAGGTGGGTTGGTAATTGAGTTGTTTGTTCGTGTGTGCTTGAAGAATGGCCTTGGGTAATTTTTAGGGTCGTCGAATTTCTTCTCTCCTTACTCGCTTCATAGCATATGAGTGGTAATGCTGGCCATGCTCATCTTGGGAGGCATATCTGAAAAAAGTTCCCCTTCTACTCTATCTCGTAGTTGGATGAGGTTGCTATGTCTGGCTCCTTGAGACAATTGGTCACCTGGCTATGTCGATCTCATGCCCCTTGGTCACTTTTTGGCTCCGTTGAAATCATCTCTTCGTTATGTCTCTCTCGTGCCCCTTGGTAACTTGTTGGCTCCGTTGAAATCGTCTCTTTTCTATGTTTCTCTCGTGCCGCTTGGTCACTCATTGGCTCCATTGAAATCATCTCTTCACTATAATTTTCAAATCCTTCCTTTTTTGTGGGGGGGGGGGGGGGGGGCAGAGGGGTTGGATTTTCATGTGAAGGGTGGGTTGGTAATTGACTTTTTTTTTCGGGTGCACCTGGAATGGCCTCGGGTCATTTATAGGGTCGCTAATCTTCATCTTCTCTCCATCCCCACTCGGTAGCACATGAGCGTTAATTTTGGCCATGCTTAGCCTGGGAGGAATATGTGAAAAAACTTCCCCTTTTCCTCTATGTTCTTGGAGTTGGATGGGATTGTTGTGTGTGACTCCTTGAGAAAACTAGTTGCCCGCCTATGTCTCTCTTGTGCCCTTTGGTCACTCATTTGCTCTGTTGAAATTATCTCTTCGCTATGTCCCTTTCATGGCCATTAGCGCTCGTTGGCTCGGTTGATATCGGCTCTTTGATACGTTTCTCTCGTGCCGCTTGGTCACTCATTGGGTCCATTGAAATCGACTCTTCAATATATTGTTCATCTCCTCCCTTTTTGGTGGGGGGGAGGGTTTGGATTTTCATGTGAAAGGTGCGTTTGTAATTTAGTTGTTTTCTCAAGTGCCCCTAAAGAATGGCCTTGGGTCATTTGTAGGGTCACCGAATTTAATCTTCTCTCCATCCCCACTCAGTAGCATATGAGTGGTTCGATGGGTTTGCTATGTGTCACTCCTTGAGATGATTAGCCACCTGCCTATGTTACTCTCGTTCCCCTTGGTCACTTGTTGGCTTCGTTGAAATTGGCTCTTCGCTATATTTTTCACTTCCTCCATCTTTTTTGGGCGGGGAGGGGTTGATTTTTCATGTGGAAGGTGGGTTGGTAATTGAGCTTTTTTTTCGAGTGTGCTTGAAGAATGGCCTTGGGTCATTTTTAGGGTCGTTGAATTTCATCTTCTCTCCATCCCCACTCGGTAGCACATGAGCAATAATGTTGGCCATGCTCATCCTGGGAGGCATATGTGAACTAAGGTCCCCTTCTGCTCCATGTTCTCAGAGTTGTATGGGGTTGTTGTGTGTGGCTCCTAGAGATTAATAGATGTCTGCCTATGTCACGCTCATGCCGCTTGATCGATTTTTGGATCTACTAAAATTTTCTCTTTGCTATGTCGCTTTCATTCCCCTTGGTTTCTCATGCACTCGATTGAAATCGACTCTTCGCTATAGTCTTCACCTCCTCCCTTATTGGTGGGGGGGAGGGGTTAGATTTTCTAGTGAAAGGTGGGTTGGTAATTGAGTTGGTTGTTCAGGTGTTGCTAAGTAATTTCCTTAGGTCATTTCTAGGGTCTTCACCTTTCATCTTCTCTCCGTCCCCACTCGGTAGCACATGAGCAGTAATGTTTGACATGATTTTCCTGGGAGGCATATGTAAAAAAGTTACCCTTTCGATCTGTGCTCTTGGAGTTGGATGAGGTTGTTGTGTGTGGCTCCTTGAGATTACTAGCAGCCCGCCTATGTCACTCACATACCCCTTGATCGCTCGTTGGCTCCATTTAAATTGTCTCTTTGCTATATTGTTCACCTCCTCCCTTTTTGGTGAGTGGGAGGGGTTGGATTTTCTCTCGTTAGATCTGTTGAAATCGGCTCTTCGCTATATTATTCACCTCATCCATTTTTGGTGGGTGGGAGGCATTTTATTTTCATGTGAAAAGTGGGTTGGTAATTGAGTTTCTTGCTTGGGTGTGCCAGAAGAATGCACTCGGGTAATTTTTAGGGTGGCCGAATTTCATATTATCTCCATCCCCACTCAGTAGCACATGAGTTGTAATGTTGGCCATGCTATTACTAGGAGGCATATGTGAAAAATTCCCCTTCTGCTCTAAATTCTCAGACACTGATAGGTTGTTGTGTGTGGCTCCTTGAGACAATTGTCCTCTTCATTGTTTGGCTCTTTATGATGTCGATTTCTTGTTCTTGTACTATTTCTATGTCAGAATTTTCAGTCAAGATACATACATTTAAGATGAATGTGGAAGGGTTTTGGTTGTAAACCACCCCACTTGCTTGCATTTTACATTGGGCAATGTGAGCAGTGGTTCTCCTTATTTTAATGTTAAGGTTTTGAATTCATTTTAGAGTTCACATTGTTTTTCCCTACTGATATGTGATGTTATGATAGATATGGTGGCCCATATGTTTGATTGAGTGGTCATATTTTTCCTTGCATCTTTTGTGCATATTAGAATTTTTCTGCTTGGATAAATACACGAGGTGTTGGGTATTTATTGTTTTGATGGTGTATGTTGTTACTGTCATTATTTGCATCCTATCACCAGTGATCAAATTAAATCTTATCATGTTCCAATAGGGTCCTTAAATCAAATTTTTGTCATTTGATCATGTCATCATGCAAAAATTTGGTCACTAGATGTAGATCTAGGTCTGCTTTTTACTCCTTCCAAAGTTTTACTAATTTCTGGCTCATTTCACCTCTCAGTTGAGTGTACCATCATTCAAAAGTTTTCATCATAATTAAAATCATATTTATCTTGGTTTCATTCAGTATAGAGCCTCCATTAGGTTTTTATTGTTCCAATGTCATCAAATCATTATTCCATGCATAAAGTGCAACAAATGAAGGAGTGACAATAAAGTAATTTCATCAATAAATTTGATTTCAAAGAAAAAATATAATTTTATGTCTCAATTTGTAATAACTGCTTCATATTTCCATGTAGCTGCAAATTCTCAAGTTCCACTAGAAAATATTCAATGTTCCAGGTATAAGTTCAATGTTCCAAAGCCACCAAAAGTTCAAAGTTTAAAAGATCAAGTTCAAGGTTAAAAGCAAAGAGCAAATGAAAGGTTGATTTTGAGAAAGGGAAATGTGGGTCCATGTTCATTTAATGATTTTTCTCCAAGTATAAAAGGCCCTAAAAGACCAAAAGCAATTTATTCTCACTGTCCAACATAAAGCTCTAAACTTGCCCAAGTCAAAAAACCAATTTTTGCCTCAAAAAATATGTAATATTCCTAAATTACCATGCAACTAATTGGAATATTAATTTTTGATTTTTCTTCTTAGTTAGAAGAATAAGTGGGTAGAGAGACCCATAAATCTATTTAGTAGGAAAAAAATCACTCCAAATGTGAATGGAGGACATCAAAAGAGTTGTATAAAGCATGCCTATGTGCGAACAAGGCATGAAGCATGTGGACTGGGTCAACTTTGACCAAATCAACAGTGCTGGTATGGAGGGAGTGGACATTCAATGAGGGACAATGTAGTTTTGGAGGGAGATCCTTTGCATGGAAGTAGTGGCTTTAATGAGAGGGACCAAAGGTAAGGATGCTCACCAAGAATATAAGGAAGGGGATGGTGGCCATGGAGGGCATGTTTTGATTATTATGTTTTTATGGTCTGTTATGACTTGTGGCTCTCTTCAGTTGTTTAGAAAAAGGGTGTTCCCTAGCGGGAATCCCACCTTCATCCTCGGGGGAATAAGAGTGCCCACTAAGGAGAATTATTTGGGCTAAATTTCCATATTTTTGCATCAGGCCAAGCTACATCTTTCTTCTACATTGCAATTTCTATTTAGAGTTGTGATGAGTTGCAAGGTGTAGTAGTGGAGGTTTTCATTGGAAGATTTCTGATCTTGTATTCAGTGGATGAAGCATTATTTCCATTGGGAGGTAAGTAAGGAAGGTCCCTGTGCTTCATTTCATATTTTTGCACTAGGCCAAGGCATCACCGTCTCCTACAATGTAGTTTCTCTCTCAAAATTGTTATTTTATTAAGAAGAACCAAAGGAGTGTTCAGTGCACCACTTGGGAGGTTAGATATTCATTGGAGGGATCAACCTTTCATTGAGAGAGTCTATTGGAGGAGTTCCATTCAGATATTTTTTGTATTTCCAGAAACCATTCATGGGTTATCTAGGAAAAGTGTTGAGGAGCATATATCTCCATTTTTGGCCTTGTTTGAGAATTGTATTAACAAATCCATATATTTATATTTCCCAGCTACAGTATTAGTCACTAAAACTGTGTTGTATGAGCTTCAGTGTTTTGTGTAGCACTATATCACATGTTTTGGTGCTTTTAGGAATTGGAGGCTTCTCTTGCCTATCTTGAGGGAATTGATCCCAAAGATATTGTACTTATTTATTGTTGTTATACATAATACCATGGGTCTATATTTGGCTAATATGTAATGTATTGATATTTATTGCTACTTTCAACTTTTATGTGCTATATTGATGCTTTTCCTATTTTTTGGTATTACAAAATTATGTTTCTGGCCCATAGTTGTGTTTTTCCTTAGGGCATTGTATTTTTCAGGTGAGCTTGGTGTGCTTTTCTTAAGGACGTTGCGCTTTTTGCAAAGCTCGTTCCACTTTTCTCAAGGATGCTACGCTTTTCTCAGTGAAGAAAATACAACATGAAAACTTGTTTTCAAGGGTTCTAAGGGAAAAAAAAGGTTTCTTCATCTATATTCAAGTACATTTCATCTTCCAAAGCCCTCCTTACAACTCATTTTCATAATTTTATGGTGAAAACTTCCCATTTCCCTCCATGCTACCATCTAGTGATTAAACCCTTGTTTTCCATATTGCAAGGTTAATTTGTTTTCCACTAGAACCGTTTACCTCCCTCGCACTCTAATTCATCCCCCACTACCCTCACATCCCTTCATTCCCCATTCTTAAGTCATATTCCCTAAAAACATACCCCTACGCTACGCTTCTTTAGGCAGCTAGACTACATCCCTGTAATAAAATCCCTACCCCATCCCCCTTGTCATTTAAAATCCCCATCACTTCCCTAAGGTTCCTAAATCCCTTACACCCTTCCCTAAACCCTCACCTATGCCAACTCCCTAACCCCCTCATCCCACTCCCTTTTCCTTCCCCTTCTCCCCTAGGGTTTCTAAACAAAAAAGAATATCATGGAGGAAGAGATAAACATTATGGAGGAAGAGAGAAACAACATGGAAGAAGAGAAAAACACCTACAATAATGGAGGTATAATATTAAGGCTAGATCCATGAGAAACTAGGGAATTAATGTCATCACCCCTAGTAGTCAAATTTTTCTAGCATGTAGGTTGTTATCAGTTTTGTGAAATCGTATAAACAGTGAATAGCCATCCTAATTTGACCAGGATCTTCATCACCAAACTACAAAAATGCCAAGTCAAAATTGTAGGGGTGAGATTCACCATTTCTATAGACATTATTGCAACAAAAATAGGGATATCTAATGTAGGTGAAAAGTGGTTCAAAAATGAGGATTTGGATGCCCAACTTTATGAACCTTACCACAAATCACCTTACAAAGATAGCATTAAAAAAATATTCCCTTTTTGTCAGCTACTTAATAGGTTTTCTCCCATGATGAAGATCATCATGAAATATTTCACTTGTCAGGGCATATTCTCCAAGCTATACAACTACCACATCAGGTTACTCATGCATTTTACTACGGTGGAATTGCTCAATGTTCCCTATTATTTGTATAGGAGGATTGACAAGATGACCTACAAGGTTCAAAACAAAGAGTATGGGCTTAAAATGAATAGGCTCTTCCATCATTAACTCATCAAAATCATTTTCCTTCATCACCTCAAACAATTTAACATTACATGGGAGAATTTCATTGAGGCATAGGTCTTTAACATTACATACCAAATCAACTTGCTCGACCTATTCCACCGTCAACATCTGTTTCTAAAAAACAAAATAGGTTATCTAATAGGGCTACAATTAAGAAAGGTAAAAGGAAAAAAGATGTAAAAACCTATCAGAGAGGACATAGGAAAGTGTTTTCTCAACAAATTGTGCAAGGGGCCTTGCCTTCTACATCAAGAAAATAGGGATATCATAAGCAGTAGGAGACAATTGTCCAAGAGAAAGAATCCCTTCACCATGACATTGAGATGGTGGACTTGGAGGTCCATGATGAACAGGAAACCCTAAACCTAGTCATCAAAGATAAATATTCCAAAATTAGAGAGTTACAAGACAATTTGTCAAGGTCATAGTTTGTTATCTCCTTCCTTGAGCAAGAAAACAAATAGTTGAGTGAAAAACAAGTAATCTCGGAAATGGACTTATTGAAGGCTAAGAGGAAAGATGTCAAAGGAAAAGTAGTAATGGGACATGATGATTATGATGAGGACGAGGCCAAGGCCATTCAGAAAATACCAAAAAGGGGCGTAAAAAGAGCATTGGATCATCAAAAACAACATGAGGAACTTCTTGTAGAGGAAATCTCCTTCGAGGAGAGGATTACCATGGAAATTAATGAGAATAGGGAAGTTTCTCTTGACAGAGTAAACATGCACCTGGAGAAGATCCTTCAAAAGGAAAAAAAATACAATCGGATGTTGAAGTACATGGATGACCACTACCATACCAAAAATAAGATTTGCAATGTCAAGGTTAAACAATTGCAGGATAAGCTCAAGGAAACCCTATTCAACCAAAAGGAGAAGGGTAAACTTGACTTGCTTGTTGATACCTACTTGGTAGATTGACATAATTAATCAGGACCTCATTCAACAATTTTGAGATTTTTTGGGCAAGGTTTTGGAATTTTTGGCATTTTGGTCAAATTTTACAAACTTTTTGCACAGTCAACCTGTAAAACGTGCAACGTCGGCCATGCTGTGTTTTTTCTAGGAGCCTATAAGTGATGAAACATTAGTGGTTTTTTTTATAGAGAATGGCCTTTACATCAAATTTTGACTATTAAAACTTCAAAATATGAGCTTTATACATGTGTAAAATCCAAAAAAACACATAAAAAACACCTTTGTACCACTATTTTCAGCCTCACGCTGTGCTTTTTTACCAGTCTTGGGAGATTTCATTTTTGAGGAGCTTAACTCCATCAGTTTCAGTGCATTAGGAAATTTTTAAAAAATATATAGGAATAAATTTCCCGTGAGATATCTTGGGCTCAATTTGGACTTCATAAATTAATTAAAAATTCAATTGCAAGCCCATGCTACATTTTTCTCGGGAGCACACTGCGCTTTTTCGAGTCTCCTATTTTCTTTAGATATTTCACTTTTTCTGAGTTAATTGATGGATTCCAAGGATTTTTTTTGATGTAAATGTAAAAATAGAATTTAATTATGTATTTTATCATTACTATAGGTAGATACATCAGGTAAATTTTTAATTTTGGGGCAAGTGAAACAGTTTCATCAAAGATAGGGTTGAGTTTGTTGACCTCCCTATTTATTAGGATTCCAGTGGAGGAATTTGGGGAAAAAATCCACAAGTCATGTATTTGACCCATGACAATGGGAGAAGTATTTTTTGGTCTATATATTTCATTTCCTTTTTCATTGCAAGGGTTGGATTTTGTGTAATTGACCTTTGAACACTAGTGTATTTAGTCATTTTTGGCAGGAACTAATAGACAGAGTTGCAACTATTTTTGTGGGTTTCCTATGGTATGTGCTTTAGCAGTGTTGCCTCTTATGTTTTCATATGTTTTAATGTATTATTATTTCCATATTCATGTCCATGTATCAATGTGATTTATTTCTAATTTAGATAAGAATAATTCATTATTTTGATGCTCTGTTTTGAAGGAATTATAACAGTTGTCTTTCACTTTCTTCTGATATAAAATAATTCATGATTTCCATGCTATTTTTGCAATCCTGCCAGTCTATCACACTCACCAAGATACCTTAAGGTGCTAAGGTGTATGCCTACCTTGCCCCATCACATCTCTACAAGTCTGATTTTCAGTGCCCTAACCTAGTCTTTCCGAGACCTAATTTACCATCTAACATGAAATCCAAATCAATCAACCAAACCCTAGAGCCTACTATACCTAGCCTAAAATATTCATTATCCACTCGATTTGGCTGTGATATCATGGAGAGAGACCTCTCTGGCCTATTAGGGCTAGCTACTAGGTCAAATCAGTCTATGGTTACCTTTTTTGGTGTCCTTCTCAGCCTTCGGAGATCCGGTGGAGTGATAACATATGAAATTGTGGTATAGTGGGGAGGATGCTTGCTAAATTTATGGTGGGGGATATATGTAAGGAGGAATTCAAGGTGGAATGATTCGACCTACCTCCTCTATGTGGATGTTTCTACAGGTGAAAATTATTCATTGTAAAGTTTGTAAGCCAGTGGAGAAATCTCCTAGGATTCTTGTATGTAGGGTGTGTGGGGTGCGGGTTGCCAGACCCATCCTCTTGTTTGGATATGTTCATGGATTTTGTAGTGAGCCTCTTGTTTCTCATTTATTTTCTTCCTTTTCCTTCACATCTATGTCACCGCAGGTGATCAAGGGATCAAGTTCCATCATTTTCGTTGTCTGGGAGGACTCCTAGGTGGCCTCAGTGTGGGGCGAAGAGGGTTGAGGGGGAATTTTAAGAGAGGTTGTAGGCTTGGTAATTCTTATTTTATTTTATTCCTTTTCCTTTTTCATTAAGGGTGTCACAAGCAATCAAACGATCAAGGTCCACTATTGCTCCTAACCATGTGGACTCCTAGGTGGCCTCGGTGTTGGGGGAGGGTTGGGGTGGTATTTCTAATAGAGTTTTTGGACTTGGTCATTATCCATTTACTTCCTTCTTTTTCCTTTTCAATGAGGTTGCCGCAGGAAATCAAGCCATCGAGGTCCACCACTTCTGTGGTTTGGGTGGAACCCTTGGTGGCCTCGTTGTTGGGCGAGAAGGGTTGGAGGGAAGTTTTAAGAGACGTTGTGGGGTTGGTCATTCTCCTTTTATTTCCTTACTTTTCCTTCGCATTTAGGTCTCCACAGGAAATCAGGTGATCGAGGTACATCATTGCTATTGTCTAGGTGGACTCCTAGGTGGCATTGGTTCGGGGTGGGTACGGTTGGAAGGAATATTTGAGAGAGGGTTTGGGGGGTTATTCATTCTCCATTTGTTTCCTTCCTTTGACTTTGTGTAAAATTTTCCGCAGGTGCTCAAGGACTATTGTTTTTATTGTCCGGGTGGACCCCTAGGTGGCCTTAGTACGGGGGAGTGAGTCTTTGGGGGAATTTCTAAGAGATTTTGTGTGGGATATCTTGTTTTTGTTTTCTACCCTTTGTCTATTCATTTTGGTTGTCATGGGTGAAAAGGCTTGGGCCGCTCTTCCTAGTTGGGGGGTTATTTCCAAGGCCTAGACGACCTTAGTGGAATGTGACTCGACAAGGTGACTCATTTTTTTGCTTTGTGGATCTTGCATCCATTGTCCATTGTGTTTGATTTCAGCATTTATTTTGCATTTCCTTGGCATGTAGTGTGTTTGGGCTCTAATCCTTTCTTGGGGATATAAGAGGTGCAAGGAATAAAAGCTTTACATGATATTTTGACTTCTCTTTGGCTTGATGGCTGTTCAGGCTGGCTCTTAGTAAGAGAGAGCTTTGAATTCCCTTTGAAGTGGGAGGGTTCTATCTGGTTGATCCTTCGAGTAGTCAAATGCTTGTATCAAATATTAAGACATGCATGTCCAAGTATGAACTAATTCAGACGGTGACACTATGGATGGATCATTAAATTAGTTATAGTTTTTTTTATTGCACCATACTACTCATATAATTGTTGTAATTCTATAGCTAATATGTGCACCAAGTGTTGACACTTTGGAAGGCATGCATGTTTTAGATAAAAGGTTAGCGTGGGCCTACCCACTTCTATGGTGAATCATGATAACTCGATGGATCGCACAACCCCTATGTTGGTGATGCTTCATTCAACTTTTGATGGTAGGATAGAGGCCTAACATGGTGGTGATGGGTGACAGAGAACTAGGTTCTATTTTGAAGAGGGATCTTGAGAAAAAACTACCACATCTAATGAAGGAAAAAAGGTACGCAAATTACACAATCCTAACATGGGGACGTAGTGACAATAAATAAAAATATTGGGCTCATCGAGTCTGGTAATTGGAATGAGTTCAATCTAATTCCCTTAATGAGGATCCATTGGAGGGAAAGTCTGAGGCCACAAGCTGTGGTAATACCAGCTCCAATAATATATATCTAAGTTGTTGTAGTTAAAAAGATCATAGTTGGATCTTGGGTCATAAAGGTCAATCTACCTACTTGGTGTGCACCTTCCCTTCCGTCCCTTTTTTCAATGGCATGCTCCTAGCCTTAATTATTTGGGTTATGGCTCTGGCACTATTACTTTGAAAAAAATAGAGAGCTAAAAGAAATATTATGCTTTGAATACATTAACATGGAATAACGTGATAGGATTCTAGTCCTATTTTGTTTGCCTTCGGGACCACAATAGTGATTAATAAGGATTGTCAGGGGCATTCGGATTTCATTTTTAGAGGTGAAATTTTTGTATTTATGAAATATTGACAACTGTGAAAGAATTTTCCAAGGATGTTTTCATTAATCAAGAATGGAAGGTGGTGGCTTGAAGATGATCGATTTGTTGAACAACAGTTGTCATTGATGTCAACCCAAGCAACACCAGGGGCTAACCCGATATTGCATGGGAATTTTGAACTACCAAATTAATATATTCTGGGTCAATAATTATTTTAATGGTTTCTACTTGTCAATATGTTTCTGTTGATATATGGCACGTGATGTAATTCTTCACGGTTTGAGAGATATTCATGTTTGAAGTTTGTACCCCAAGTTAGTGGGCTAAAACCCCATGGGGTTGTGGCATGGGTCATTGAAAAGTCATAATTAATATTTTTTAAGCTCCTAAAATCCCTCCCACATTCACTTGTCGAAGCCCCTCTCAAAATAAACATTTATATAAATTCTGATCCTCATATCCTCCTCATGCAAGGGATTTCGCCATCTGAAACAGGTCATCGTGGAATTTGTGCTCTAACTTTTTTTTTACAAAGGTTTAGAAGCTGAAATTTTTATGAGGCAAAGCTGAAATCTGAAGGATGCTTTTGTGAAAATTTTAGATCAAGTTGTGCAATATTTTTGGAGCTATGATTTGTGGAAGTCAGTATTTTTGCAGGCTCATGAAATTCATCTCAAGGAAGTGACATTGGGAAAATCGTCATAACTCCCTATCTGAGTATCGGATTGGAATTCCATAAGAATTGGCAGATAGTGCATATACTTTGGTTTTCTCTCTATCAATTTCAGAGCCGAATGAAGAAACAGTGACATGTGGCACGCCATACAATTTCTCTCTACTAAAACATTTCATAATTAGGGCATTGTGAGAGATTGTGTATAACTCTCCCTTGAAGAATCGAAATTGGGTCAAAACCATTGAATTGGAAAGATGACTTAGGGGAATAATAAAGGACCAAAAATCATATATTGGGGATCTGAAATAACAGAGATACACCAAATTCAATATCGAGCTCCTAGAAGGCAAGAAAAAGCTAGATCATGTGTTGTCAAGGGCTACAAAGGACCAAAATTTCTAGTGCAGCAAAAAAAATCAAGGTGAAACAGAGGGTAGCATGACAAGAGCAACAACCAAGGTGTGGAACAGCAACAAGAATCTCATCACATGAAGTCTTCAAGTGGGCAGCACTGCATACAATCATTGTCAAGGTATCATTTTATTTAGTCATTGTAAATACATTATTGTACAAATTGTACTAGTGTCTATCTGCCAAGAGTTGAAGAGGCAGTGTTAGGTGGTCTAGGATCATCATTAGGTGGTTGTGTCAAATTTGGGGTACGATCTAGTGTATCTACTTCTCCTACATCATTCTATATCATTGTAAAGTGGACCATTTTCCCTGGTATGGGAGTCCATTCTTCTTTTATTCTTCTATAGGGTGGTCGGGTGGTGCTAGGGTGAGTTGTAGCTCATTGGGTGTTGGGGCATCCTTTTAGTTGATTACTGAAGAATCTTGGGTGTTGGAGTTTCCATCCAGTGGGAGTTAGAGAAGAATGCTTTTCTAGATTCTAGGAAGTTGGAGCTTTATTTTCAATTGGAATTGAAAATTAAATAATTATTAGAAAAGCATTAGGTGGTTTTTGTCCTGGAGTGGGTTTCCACCTTAAAAACTGTGTGCAGTTGTGTTCCTTTTTTTTACTGCTATCATTGTACAAACACTAATAATAATTTAAGATTAAATAATGCTCTAATTGAAAGGAATATTGATTCACCCCCCCTCTCAGTATTTCCAACAATTGGTATCAGAGCTTGGTTCCTTCAATAACAATTTAACAGCTGGAAGGAGGTCATGGATCATACCAAGAATGGTATACCTCTGTTCAATGAAAATAATTATGCACTCTGGAAATGAAGAATGGAGATATACTTCTTGGCACAAGGTTACGAAGTATGGGACATAGTTCAAAATGGATTTACATCAACTGCGAATGAACAAGGTGAGAAGAATTTGGTAACTGATGCAAAAGAAAAGAATATTATTATTAGTGGACTTATTGAATCTGCTTATCAAAAGGTTTTGGGTTGTAAAACCACCAAAAATGTATTGGACAAGCTTGAGAATATATATGAAGGTGACTCAAATGTCAAAGAAGCAAATCTTCAAATCTATAGAGAAAAATTTGAGCAACTCAGAATGAAAGAAGATTGCAACATTGTTGCATATTTCCAATACATTGATGAAATAAACAATACTCTAGAAGGATTGGGAGAGCCAGCTGACAAGAAGACTATTATACAAAATATTCTTATAATGTTACTAGGGAAATTCAACCCAAAGGTATTGGCCTTAGAATACAATGCAAATAAGGACAAACTCAGCAAAGAGGAATTACATGGAGTTCTCATAGCATATGAAATGAGACTTGATGAAGAAGAGGGTACTTCAAATATAGAAACTGTTTTCGTTGCATCTAAGAAAACCAATAAGGACAAACAACCTTCAATTAAAATGACATGCACCTGCAAGTGTGAAGAAAAGGGAAATGATGGAGAAGGTCTTTCAGATGAAGAATATGCTTACTTTACGAGAAAACTAAAAACTGGTAAGGGAAAATTCAAAGGTAAACTTCCATTGATATGTTTTGACTCTAGTGAGGTTGGGAATTTTGCAGCAAAATGTCCAAACAGAAGCGATGGAAACTCAAAAGGAAAGAAAGGCTTTAATAAATTCAACAAGCAAGGATCCAAAAGGAACTTTCTCTCTAAAGAAGATAGCTCATCATCCGATGAAGACAATGACAACGAAGAAGAAGCTAATGAGAGAGTATTGTTTATGGCCAAGCACAATAAACCCAAGAACAATAAACAAGAGGTATCAAACAATGAAGAAGAAGGATTGACCATAGAAGAATTTTATAAGGAAGAAATCAAGCTTATAAAAGATCTCAAGGCGGAAAAGATCTGTTCCAATACACTTGAAGAACAAGTTTAAGGTCTCAAAATTGAAGTTGAAGAACACAAATGCATTGAAGAGTCACTTCAAAAGAAGTTGGAAGAAAGAAACCAAGAAAGGGAAGAATTAGAAGCTGAAGTAGTCTCGTTGCGTCAGGAAGTGAAGAAAGGAAAAACTATCCAAAACTATGCCAACAGCTCAAGGGCATTGGAAGAACTCATCAAAAATAAATTATCTTACAACGACAAAACCGGCATAGGTTACAAAGAAGAAGAATTAGGACCTTCTACAAAAAAATACAATGAACCTATGAGATCTGACATGCATGTAGACTTCATTAGAAAATATTTGCAAGAACAACCTTGGAAGACAATTCCTCGACGAAACTTTCCATCCAGGTACCAACATATTTTTTATGGCTATTGTTATTCATGTGGAAAATTTTGTCATAAAGTTGTAGAATGTCGCACGTACCCTAGGAACGAATACAATTCCAGGAGATCTGTCAAATATGAACCTCCCAGGGCTCAGTGAAACATCAATTGATTTTAACATTTAAGAAATAATATTGAATGTTACAAATGTCGAAACTTTGGACACATAACCAAAGATTGTAGACTTGAAAATCCTCTAGAAGAATCTTTGAAGCCACAGAACGAATGAACATGGAAGAAGAAGAAGAAGACTGATAATTGTGCTCTCGCTCTCAAGGCTCAAAACAACAAATATGTGTGGTATGTTGATAGCGGTTTCTCAACGCATATGACTGGAGATAGAAATAAATTTGTATCTCTGAAGGAGAAGAAAGATGGAACCGTGTCCTTTGGAAATGATGGATCTTCAAATGTTATGGGATCAGGTACTGTCACTCTTGGAATAAAATATGATATAGCCAAGAATGTTCTAATGGTTGAAAACATGAATCATAATCTGCTCAGTGTTGGACAAATGTGTGATCAAGGACACACAATACTATTCAACTCCGGAAAATGTGAAATCAGGAAAGTCATGTATGGTGAAATTCTGGCTACGAC
The DNA here is from genome assembly GCA_034641835.2 of Pinus albicaulis. Lineage (NCBI taxonomy): Eukaryota > Viridiplantae > Streptophyta > Pinopsida > Pinales > Pinaceae > Pinus > Pinus albicaulis. The sequence goes on along the minus strand of CM076582.1, from coordinate 678,671,111 downwards.
AAGTCGAGCTCCAAATGACATATATGTTCTGGATGAAGCCACTAAATCATGTCTAATAGCTAAAGAGTATGATATAATATTTGGTAGCAATGATTGTCGACTAAGTAAGAAGTTTGCTACAAAGGTGCTAAGTGATTTTGAGATGTCTTTACTTGGTGAGCTGACATACTTCTTAAGGCTTCAAATATCTTAGCAAGAGAAAGGAATATTTATATGTCAAGCCAAGTACATCAAGGAAATGTTCAAGAAATTTAAAATGGAATATTGTAAACCCATCCTTACTCCAATGGTAACATGTTCCAAATTGAGCATAGATGACTCAGCTAAGGATGTGAATCAAAGGTTGTACAGATCTATGATTGGTAGTCTTCTATATGTAACAACCTCCCGGCCAGATGTTATGCAAGCAATTGGACAAGTAGCAAGATTCCAAGCCACACCTAAAGAATCACATATTAAATATTCACCAGCATTGGAATATCTTTGCCAGAAGCTTGGGATTCTCCCAAGTTCTCATTATATTTTCCTTATTCAGAATATAAAGGGGGAGTGGAAGTAGATTACAGATCTGCAGGATGGTTGTGTGTCAGGCAGAGTGGAGGTGTGTACAGGTCCACAGGATGGTTGTGTTTCAGGGGGAGTTACCCTTTGCCCTTGATGTCAAAGGGGGAGATAATGTTGTAGGAAGAGGTGTCATGATCACAGGGGGAATACTTGTGTTGCCATCAATGCCGAAGGGGGAGATTGTTGATCAACGATTGTCATTGATGTCAACCCAATATTGCATGGGAATTCTGACCTACCAAATTAATATATTCTAGGTCAATAATGCTTTTTATGGTTTCTTCTTGTAGAGATGTTTCCGTTGATATATGGCACACCATGTAATTCTTCATAGTTTGAGAGATATTGATGTTTGAAGTTTGTACCCCCAGTTAGTGGACTAAAACCACATGTGGTTGTGGCATGGGTCATTGAAAAGTCATAATTAATATTTTTTAATCTCCTAAAATCCCTCCCACATTCATTTTTTTTGAAGCCCCTCTCAAACTAAGCCTTTATATAAATTGTGATGCTCATATCCTTCTCATGCAAGGGATTTCACCATCTAAAACAACTCATTGTGGAATTTGCGCTCTAACTTTGTTTCTACAAATGTTTAGAAGCTGAAATTTTTATGAGGCGAAGCCGAATCCCTGAGGAAGCTGTTGTAAAAATTTCAGATCAAGCTGCGCAATAGTTTCAGAGATATGATCTATGGAAGTTAGTGTTTTTGCAGGCTCCTAAAATTAATCTCAAAGAAGTGACCTTGGGAAAATCATCATAACTCTCTCTCTGAGTATCAGATTGGAATTTTGTTAAAAGAGGATGATAGGGAACAAAATTTAGTTTTCTCTCTATAAATTTCAAAGCCGAATGAAGAAACAGTGACATGTAGCATGCTGTACAAGTTTTCTCTGCTGAAACAGTCCATAATTAGGGCATTGTGAGAGACTAGGTATAATTCTCCCTTGAAAAATCGAAATTGCGTCAGACCTATGGCATTGGAAAGATGACTCATAGGACTACTACACAACCAAAAATCAAATATTGGGGATCTGAAATAATAGATATACACCAGATTCAATATCGAGCTCCTAGAAGGCAAGGAAAAGCTAGATCATGTGTTGTCAAGGGCTACAAAGGACCAGACTTTCTAAAGCAGCAAAGCAAAGAAAGGTGCAGGAGAGGGTAGAATGAAAAGAGCAACTACCAAGGTGTGGAAAAGCAACAAAAACCTCATCACATGAAGTCTTCAAGTGGGCATCACTGCATATAATCATTGTAAAGGTATCATTGTACTTAGTCATTCTAAATAAATAATTGTACAAATTGTACTAGTGTCTATCTGCCAAGAGTTGAAGAGGCAATGTTGAGTGGTCTAGGATCATCATTAGGTTTTTGTGTCAAATTTGGGGTTATGATCTAGTGTATCTTCTTCTTCTACATCATTCTATATCATTGTAAAGTGGACCATTTTCCCTGGTACGGGAGTCCATTCTTCTTTTATTCTTCTATAGGGTGGTAGGGTGGTGCTAGGGTGATTTGTAGCTTATTGGGTGTTGGGGCATCCGTTCAGTTGACTACTAAAAAATATTGGGCGCTGGAGTGTCCATACAGTGGGAGCTAGAGAAGAATTCTTTTCTAGATTCTAGGATTTTGGAGCTTTATTTTCAATTGGAGTTGAATATTAAAGAATTATTAGAAAAAAATTAGGTGGTTTTTGTCCGAGAGTGGGTTTCCACCTTAAAAACTATGTGCATTTGTGTTCCTTTTGTTTACTGCTATCATTGTACAAGCACTAATAATAATTGAAGATTAACTAATTCTATAATTGAAAGGAATATTGATTCACCCCCCCTCTTAGTATTTCCAACACAGTTACCATCCTAGTCTCAACCATAAACGATGTCGACCAGGGATCGACAAATGTTTCTCTAAGTACTCCACCAACACCTTATGAGAAATCATAGTGTTTGGGTTCCACAGAGAGTATGGTCACAAGGCTAAAACTTAAAGGAATTAATGGAAGGGCACCACTAGGAGTGGAGCCTATGACATAATTTGACTCAACATGAGGAAACCTACCTGGTCCATACATAGTAAGGATAGATAGATTGAGAGATCTTTCTTGATTCTATGGGTGGGGGTGCATGGTTGTTCTTAGTTGGTGGAAATATTTTTCTGGTTAATTCCAATAACGAACAAGACCTCAACCTAATAACTAGCTACACAGAGGTTCGCCTTCATGACCAGTTTCTTAGAGGGACTATGGTCATTTAGGCCATGAAAATTTGAGGTAATAACAGGTCTCTGATGCCCTTAGATGTTCTGGGAACCATGCGCGCTAAAATGATGTAGCTAATGATTTTTTCTTCCTAGTTCGAGAGGATAGGTAAATATTCTCAAATTGCATTGTGATGGGGATAGACCATTGCAATTATTGGTATTTAGTGAGGAATTTCTAGTAAGCGTGTGTCATCAACTCTTATTGAGTAAGTTGCTTCCTTTTCTACACACCACTCGTCGCTCCTACGGATTGAATGATTTGGTGAAGTGTTCTTATTGCGTTGATGAAAGTGGTTCGCCACTATCGAGGTCATGAGAATTTAATTGAACTGTTACACCATTTTTTTGGTCATCTAACCTATTATCATTAGATGAACCCAAGTACACCATGTAAGACCAATTTTACCCTAATTAAAATTGCTTTCACCATATGAAATAACATTTGTCTATATTTCCTGGTCATATCTAACCCAAAACAAGGAAATTAATTAAATAAATCATTATTTATTTAATTATATTCCCACAATCTCCCTAAAATAATAAATAAATCATTTATTTATTTATTGTTTATAAATAAAGGAATTGACCCAAGTCACACGACCTTTTCCCTTCAACAAATATAATAAAATATTCCTAAAGGGTGATTCTAGAATTTGATTAATAATATTTTATTCATCCACCGAGTTCTAGAACACCCCAATATTTTGTTATAAATAGAAGGGTTTTCCCCATTCATTAGTCACCTCCATTGCATTAGATCACTCTGGATCTATACTAGGTCACATTCTCCATTTTTACCTTGTGAGCTCCCATTGAGTTCTATGTTTGTCTGGGTTTTCTACAATAACAAGAAAGAGGAGTTGTAGATCTGAAACGATGAGGACTTTCAACAACCCATCCCATTGAGAAGAACTGGAAAATACCTTTCTTGTTTTCCTTTCAGGTGCCGCCTTTTTAATATAATATAAAAAAATCTTTTAAATACATTTTTCTTGTTTTGTCTATTGGATGCATGGAGCCATATTGTATTTTATCTACTTAATGTCTTTTGTGCTTAGATCTGGATTTGTGCAGTAGACTTAAAGATATTTTGTAGCCATAATCAATGTTAGGGCTATTTTTTATGCGTAGCTAAAGTGGTATTTTATGACGAAAGATTCATACTAACAATTGGCGACTCCACACGGGTTTTATTTTGCGACCGCTATCGTTTTATATATTCCTGCATATCCAGCTGTTTTAGACCCTAGGGTTTCTCTTCAGTTTTTTGTTTTTCCTATTTTTATGGTGCTTTTCACCTCTAAAACCCTCAAACATCCAAATTTTTAACTTTTGTGTTTTTCTAGCTTTATTGCGCAGGCGACAGACATCAGCTGCAGCTGAGACAAAAAAAATTTCTGAAATCTACCGTCGAGAGACCCGGATTTGCAGGCCACACTTATCGGCCCAAAAACTGCGACCTGGCCTTGAGGTCACACTTTTTTGCCCCAAATCTGCGATCTGGACTGAAAACAGGTCAGAACATCTGACCTGTTCTTTTTTCTGCTATTTTCCAACACTTTTTCTGGGTTTTTCTGAAGCTTCTATCAGGGTTTTCCAGCCTCCATCTCTGCCCGTTTAGACCTTCTTCTAATCTGTGTCACTCAACTAAGTGGGAATCTTGCCCCTTAGGGCTCTAGTACCCTCCACTTTTTGCGGGCGAGTTTTGTTGTTTCAGAAGTCTGAATTTCAAGAGTTTCAATCTTATTTCTTTTAGATCTGATACCTCATTTTCAGATCCCTTTAGATCAGCTCTTATCCCTTTCAAATCACATCATCTAGTTTTGTTTGGGTTCATTTCTAGGGTCGCCTCCCTTTCCCTTATATTTTTAGCTGATCTCCTCCATTTTCACAGCAACCTTGCCTCTGCCTCTTTGTTATTCTCTGCACCTCTTTTCAGCAGATTTCTCCTTTAGATCCCCGTCCCTCCCAACCTTAGATCTATTGGCCTATTTTTCGTGTGCTTTCTTTAGTTTTTTCCCTCTTTTAGACTAGTTTTGAGAGACCCACCTTCTTGGGTTAGATTGATGCATTGGTAGTTGTTAATTTTCTTTTCTTTTAGTCTTATTTACTACAGATTTATTTTCCGTTACGCAACACACTTTTTCTTTTACTCTCAAAACGTCTGGGTTTAAATAATTAAAATTAATGCACACCACACACTAACCCTAAGTGAAGAAGAGCCTGGTTAACACCGCTTGGAAAAGCCTTTAAAATCAATTTACACTGCACCTCTCTGCCCTTGTTTCGACACTGATCTCACTTGATTTTACCCCTCCCTACCCCTGTCAGTTTTCTTCTTCCTGTCATCATCGAGTAAGTCCTCCCCCGAGTCCACACTCCAACTCTTCTTCTGATTGTTCGGGTTCTCCCCCTATTACCTTCGCCATGTCTACTTTAGGGCCTACTACCAGCAGCAACCCTAGTTCTACTACTAGGACTGTTTCCAGTGGAACCACTACGGGACCTACCTTGACTGCCCCTTTGCTCCCTTATATGGCCGGCCTCAGTCTCCCCGATTTCAATCAGCTGATTAACGACCCTATCCACCATGATGTCAGTTGGCCTTCTCTGCCAACCAAGCTCCCCTCCAACATTCCCAAGTTCGAAGGCCTTGCTAGTGAAGATCCCTCTAACCATATTCGATCTTTCCACATGTGGTGTTCCTCCAATTCCATCACCGATGACTCCATCCATCTTCGATTGTTCCAATGCACGTTTACCGGCGAAGCTTCTAAATGGTATGTTGATCAAGCCACCTCTTCCCATACCACCTTTGCGACCATTGCCCAAGCTTTTTTATCTTATTTCCAACTCCTTCTCTGATATGACACTAGTATTGAACTCTTAACTTCTTTTCATCTATCTTCTTCGACCCACCTTTCCACTCATGTCCAGGAATGGCGACGAAGACAGAGCCTATGTTGTGCCCCCCCTTTAAAGATCGGGTTTACATGGACTGGTTCCTTCGCTCTCTCTTACCTCCCATTGGCAAAGATGTCGCATCCCATTTTCCCCAAACCGAAGAATCCGCCCTCCAAATAGCCTTGAAATATGACCTTATCTATGCCCAATCTGGTTATGTTTATACCATCCTACCTGACCTCCCCAAGCCTGGTTGCCCTAATGCCTTGGGGGCATCAAAATTTTCCGACGGTATCATTGGAGCCCTGTCACATACCTCTGCTCAACCTGTTCTGGGCTATGGTTTCCCTCCAGGAGGGGCCAGCCCCTCTAGCACTTTCCCCCCTTCAGGTAGCATGTACCCAGGCTACGACATACCTCCTCCTTTTTCCCACACTCCTG